>RXID01020658.1:2500-55779 GCA_005019695.1 Trichopus zeylanicus subsp. travancoricus | reverse complement strand
TGATGTAGTGGTAGCACTGTGAGCATTAGTAGTAGTATTAGTGATAGTAGTATTATAGTAGTAGTATTTGTTATAGTAGTATTTATAGTTGTAGAAGTTATAGTTATAGCATTAGATTTAGCTGTATTAGGCGTAATAGTAGTAGTAGTTGGAGTATTAGGAGTAGTAGTAGAAGTATTAGTAATAGTAGTAGTTAGAGTTGTGGAACTAGTAGCAGTGGTAGTAGTTGTTGTTGTTGTTGTTGTAGTAGCAGTAGTAGTAGAAGTAGTTGCAGTAGTAGCAATAGTGTCAGTAGTAGTTGTAGTACCAGTAGTAGTAGTAGTAGAAGTAGTAGTTCTAGCAATAATAGCAGTAGTAGTAATAGCAGTAGTCATAGTAATTGTAGGAGTAGCTATTGCAGTAGTCGTAGTTGTAGTCGAAGTAGTAGCAGTAGTAGCTGCAGTGGTAGTAGTAGCAATAGTAGCAGTCTTAGTAGTCGTAGCAGTAGTAGTGGTAGCAGCAATAGTAGTAGAAATAGCAGTACAAGTAGTAGTAGTTGTTGTAGTAGAAGTAATAGTACTAGTAGTTGCAATAAGAGTTGTAGCAGTAGTAGCAGTTAAAACTATAGTATTAGTAGGAGTAGCGAAAGTAGCAGTAGCCGAAGTAGTAGCAGTAGTAATAGGAGTAGGAAGAGTAGTAATTGTAGTAGAAATAGTAGTAGTAGTAGTATTAGTATTTTTAGTAGTAGGAGGAGTAGTAGTAGTAGCAATAGTAGTAGTAGTAGTAATAGTAGTAGCAATTATTTTAGCAGTAGTAGAAGTAGCAGCAACAACAACAACAATAGTAGTGTAGCAGTAGTAATAGTAGTAATCGTAGCAGTTGTAGCATCCAAGTAATAGTAGTAGTAGCTGTAGCAGTAGTTGTTGTAGCAGTAGTGGTTTTTGTTGTAATAGTATTAGTAGTTGTAGCAGAAGTAGTAGTAGTAGGAGAAGCATCATTAGTTGTGTTACTAGTAGTAGTTGTAGTTGGAGCGATAGTAGTAATAGTAGTAGTAGCAGTAGTTGTAGTGGTGGTAGTAGGAGTAGTGGTAGTAGTAGTGGCAGTTGCAGCAGTAGCAGTAGCAGTAGTAGTTGTTGTAGTAGTAGCAGCAGTAGCTGCCATTATAGTAGTTGAATTATTTGGAGAAGAAGTAGTTGTAGTAGTAGAAGTAATCTGAGTAGTAGTAGTAGTTGTTTCTGTTGTTGTAGTAGTTGAAGCAGTAGTAGTGGTAGCCATAGTAATATACATTGTAGTAGCGGTAGTAGTTGTAGCAGTCATAGTTATAGCATTAATAGCAACAGTAACAATAGTAGTAGTGGCAGTAGTAGTAGCAGTAGCAGTATTTGTAGCAATTGCAGTAGTAGAAGTAGTAGTAGTTGTTGGAGAAGTAGAAGTAGTTGTTATTGTTAGAGAAGTGGAAATAGTAGTATAAGTCACTATAGTTGTCGTAGTAGTTATAGTGGTAGTACTATTAATAGCGGTAGTTGTAGTAGTAGTAGTAGTTATTGTAGCAATAGAAGCATTAGTAGAAGTAGTAGTAGGAATAGCGGTAGTAGCAATAGCATTAGCAGTCGTAGTAGGAGAAATAGTAGCAATAGCAGCAACAACAGCAACAGTAGTAGTAGTGGTAGTTGGAGTAGTAGTAGTAGTATTAGTAGGATAATAGTAGTAGTAGTATTAGTAGTAGCAGTAGAAGTAGTAGTAGTAGTAGTAGTAGTAGTAGTAGTAGTAGTAGTCATAGTACTAGTAGCAGCAGTAGCAACAGCAGTAGTAACAGTAGTAGTAGCAAGAGTAGCAGCAGTAGCGCAAGGAGTTATTGTAGAAGCGAAAGTAGTAGAAGTAGTAGTAGTAGCAATAGTAGTAGCTGTAGTAGTAGTAGAAGTATGAGAAGTAGTAAGAGTCACAGTAGTAGTAGTAGCAGCAGTAGTAGTTGCAGTTGTAATTGCAGTAGGAGAAGTAGTAGGAGTAGTTTTATTAGTGGCAGTAGCAGCAATAGCAGCTACTGCAGTAGTAGTAGTAGTAGTAGCAATAGCAGTTGTAATAGTGGCAGTAATAGTAGTAGTAGTAGTAATAGTTGCATTAGAACTAGTAGTAGTTATAGTAGTAGCCATATTAGTAGCAACAACATTGTAGTAGTAGTAGTAGTAGTAGCTGCAGTAGTAGTAGTAGGGGTTGGAGTAGGAGTTGTAGTACGAGTAGTACTAGCTGGAGTATTGGTAGTGGCAGTAGTAGCCGAGTAGTAATAATGGTAGTAGTAGTAGTGGTTGAAGTAGGTGTAGCAGTAGTAGTAGTACTAGGAGTGGTGGTTGGAGTAGGAATTGGAGTTGGAGCAGTAGTAATAGTAGTAGGAGTAGTAGTAGTCGCAATAGTAGGACTGGGCATTAGAATAGTGGTAGTAGTAGTAATTGTTGTAGTAGTAGGAGTAGTAGTGGTTGTAGGTGTTAGAGTAGTAGTAATAGGAGGAGTAGTAGGAGTAAGAGTAGTTGTAGTACGGTTAGTATTGGTTGTAGTTGTACCAATAGTAGGAGGAGGAGTAGTAGTAGCACTTGTACTAGTAGTACAAGTAATAGTAGTAGTAGTAGCAGTAGTAGGAGCCATAGTAGTATTAGTTGTCATAGCTGAAGTCGTGGCAGTAGTAGCATAAGTAGTAGGAGCAGTAGTAGATGCAGGAGTAGTAGTAGGAGTAGTTGTAGTAGTAGTAGTGGTAATAGTAGGAGCAGCAATAGTTGTAGTACTAATAGTACTAATAGCCGCAGCTGTAGGAGGAGTTGGAATAGTAGTAGTAACAGGAGTAGTTGTAGTTGGTGTAGGGGCAGTAGTAGTAGTAGGAGTTGAAGTAGCTGTAGGAATTGGAGTAGGAGTCGTAGTAGTAATAGTAGTAGTAGTAGCTGGAGTAGTATTAGTAGCAAGAGGGTGAGTAGAAGTAGTAGTAGTAGTAGTAGTATTAGTTGTAGTAGTAGTTGTAGTAGTAGTTGTTGTAGTAGTAGTAGTAGTAGTAGTAGTAGTAGTAGTAGTAGTTGTAGTAGTAGTAGTAGTGGTAGTAGTAGTAGGAGTAGCAGGAGTGGTTGAAATAGTCGTAGTATTAGGAGGAGGAGGAGGAGGAGGAGTAGTAGTAGTAGTAAGAGTAGGAATAGTTGTACTAGTAGTAGTAGTAGTATTAGTATTAATAGTAGTAGTACCAGTAGTAGGAGGAGGAGGAGTAGTAGGAGCAGTAGTAGTGATTGTAGAAGTAGCAGTAGTAGTAGTATTAGCTGTAGGAGCCAGTGTAGTAGTTGTAGAAGTAGCAGAAGTCGTCGTAGTAGTAGCACTAGTTGTTGTAGTAGTTGTTGTTGTAAGAGTTGTAGTAGTAGTTGTTCTAGTAGTAATGGTAATAGTAGCATTAGTCGTAGTAGAAGTCGTGTCAGTGGTAGAAGTAGTAGTAGTGGTAGTAGTAGGTGCAAGTGTAGTAGTTTAAGTTATAGCAAAAATTGCTGTAGTAGAAGCACTAGTTGTAGTAGCAATAGTTGTTGTAGGAGTAGTACGAGGAGTAGCAGTATTAGGAGTAGTAGTAATTGTTGTAGTAGTACTAGTAGTTGTACTAGTAGTAATAGTAGTAGTATTCGGAATAGTTATAGTAATACTACTAGTAGTAGTAGCAATAGTTGCCGTTGTAGCAGAAGGAGTATTAGGAGTAGTAGAAATAGTACTAGCAGTCGAAGAAGTAGCAGTAGAAGTAGTAGCAGTAATAGTAGTAGTAGTAGTAGTTGTTGTTGTTGTTGTTGTCGTATTAGAAGTCATAGTAGTGGTAGTTATTGTTGTACTTGCCACAGTAGAAGTCGTTGTAGTAGTATGAGTGGAATTTGTAGCAGTAGTAGTTGTAGTAGTAGTCGGTGTTGAAGTAGGACTAGTTGTTTTAGTAGTATTAGTAGTATTAGTGATAGTAATAGTAGCAGTAGTTGTTGTAATAGGAGGAGGAGGAGGAGTAGTAGCTATAGTAGTAGTTGTTGTAGCGGTGGTAGTAGTAATAGTAGTAGTAGTAGTAGTGGTAGTAGTAGTAGTAATTGTAGTAGTAGTAGTGGTAGTAGTAGTCATAGTAGTTGTTGTAGCAGTAGTAGTCATTATGGTAGTAGTAGCAACGGTGGTAGTAGTAGGAGTAGTAGCAGCAGCAATAGTAGCTATTGTAGTGTTAGTAGTAGTAGCAGCAGTAGTAGTGGTAGTAGTAGTAGAAGTAGTAGTAGTAGTAGCAGTAGGAGCAGAGTACTAGTAGTAGTAGCAGTTGGAGTAGAAGTAGCAGTATTACAAATAGTAGTAGTAGCAATAGAAGTTCTAGCACTGTAGCAGCAGCAGAAGTAGGAGAAGTAGTGCAGCACTAGCACAAGTAGTAGTAGTAGTAGTTGTCGTAGTATTAGTAGCCGCAGTAGTAGTTATTGAAGTAGTTGGAGTAATGGTAGTAGCAGTAGATGTAGTAGTAGTGGTAGCAGCGGCAGAAATAGTAGCAGTAGCTGTAGCAGTTGTTGCTGCAGTAGCAGCAGAAGTAGCAGTAGTAGTAACAGTAGTATTAGTAGTACTTACAGTAGTAGTAGCAAAGTAGCAGTAGTGGTAGCAGTAGTACTAGTAGTAGTTGTAGTAGACGTAGTAATAGTAGTAGGAGCAGAATAAGTATTAGTAGTAGGAGTAGCAGTTGTAGTAGTAGGGGTAGTAGTAGAAGCAAAAGTTGTAGGATTAGTAGTAGTAGTAGAAATAGTAGTCGTAGTAGTAATAGCAATAGTAGTCATAGTAGAAGTAGTACTAGTAATTGTAATCGAAGTAGTAGTTTTATTAATAGTAATAGCAGAAGTAGCAGTAGTAGCAGAAGCAATAATAGTAATAGTTGCTATTGTAGCAATAGTCATAGTAGTAGTAGTAGTCATAGCAGCCGTAGTAGTAGTAGAAGTAGTAGCAGTAGTAGAAGTAGTATTAGTAATAGTAGCAAAAGTAATAATAGCAACACTAATAGGTGCAATATTAGTGGTAGTAGTAGAAGCAGTAGTAGGAGTGATACTAGTTGTAGCAGTAGAAGCAATAGAAGCAGTTGTAGAACTAATAGATATACGAGTGGTAGTAATAGTAGGGGCGATAGTAGAAGTAGTAGGAGTAGTAGTAGTGGCAGTAGAAGTATAAGTAGTAGTAGTAGCTATAGTAGTAGGAGTATCAATAGTGGTAGCAGTGGTTGTAGTAGTAATAATAGTAGGAGTGGTAGTAGTAGTACTAGTAGCAGTAGTAGCAGTAATTGTAGCAATAGTTGTGGTAGTTGTTGTTGTCGTAGTAGTAATGGTAATAGTAGTAGCAGCAGTAGGAGTAGTAGTAGTTGCAGTTATAGTAGTAGCAACAGTAGTTGTACTAGTAGTAGTAGCAGAAGTAGTAGTAGTAGCAGTTACAATAGTGGCATTGGTAGTTGTAGTTGTTGAAGTAGTAGCTGCAGTAGTAATAATTGCAATCGTAGTACTGATAGCAGTAGTAGCCATAGCAGTAATAGTAGTAGTGGTGGCAGTCATAGAAAAGTAGCAAAAGTTGTAGTAGTACTGTAGCAACAATAGTAGTAGCAGTAGAGGTAGTTGTTGTTGTTGTCATAGTAGTAGTAGTAGTAACAATGATAGTGGTAGCAGCAACAATATTAGTAGTTGTAGCAGTGGTAGTACTAACAACAGTAGTAGTAGTAGTAATAGTAGCGGGAGAAGTATTAGTAGTAGCAGTTGTAGTAGCAGTAGTAGAAGAAGTAGTATAGAAGTAGTGGTTATAGTAGTAGTAGAAGCAGTATTAGTAGTTGCAATGGTAGTAATAGTAGTAGTTGTAGTATTGGTTGTAATAGTAGGAGCAGGAGTAGTAGTTCTAGTAGTAGTAGTAGTATAAGTAGTAGTAGTAGTAGCAGTAGTTGTAGAAATAGGAGTATTAGCAGTAATAGTAGTAGCAGTAGTAGTAGTAATAGCAGTAGTAGTAGCAGTAGTAGTAGTCATAGTAGTATTATAATAATAGTTGTAGGATTAGTTGTAGTAGTAGCCGTAGCAGCAGCAGTAGTAGTAGTCATAGTAGTAGAAGTAGCAGAAGCAGAAGTAGTAGTAATAATAGTTGTTATAGTAGTAGTAGCAGCAGCAGCAGTAGTTGTAGTAGTAGTTGCAATAGTAGTAGTAGTAAGAGGTGTAATAGTAGTAATAGCAGTAGTAACAGAAGGAGTTGTAGTAGTAATAGCAGTGCTAGTAGTAGTAGTTGTTGTTGTAGAAGTAGTAGTAGGAGTAGGAG
Organism: Trichopus zeylanicus subsp. travancoricus; assembly: GCA_005019695.1. Taxonomy (NCBI): domain Eukaryota; kingdom Viridiplantae; phylum Streptophyta; class Magnoliopsida; order Dioscoreales; family Dioscoreaceae; genus Trichopus; species Trichopus zeylanicus. The sequence continues at coordinate 49,506 of RXID01020658.1, read as the reverse complement.
TTGTAGTAGGAATACGTGTATGAGAAGGAGTAGTAGTTGGTGTAGTTTTAGGAGTAGCAGTAGTAATAGTAGCAATAATAGCAGTATTAGCAACAGTAGTAGCAGCAATTATTGTGGTAGTAGCGATAGTAGTGACAACGGTGGTCGCAGTAGTAGTAGCAATTGTAGTAGTAGCAGTAGCGATAGCCGTTGTAGCAGTAATTGTAGTTATAGTAATAGTAGTAGTAATAGTATCTGTTATAGTTGCAAAAGTAGTAGTAGGAGGAAAAATAGTTGTCATCAGAGTAGTAGTTGCAGTCTTAGCAGTAGTAGCATTAGCAGTAGTAGTCGTCATAGTTGTAGTTGCAGTATTAGCAGCAGTTGTAGTTGTAGTAGCAGTAGTTGTTGCAGTCGTAGTAGAAATAGTAGTAGTTGATGTAGTGGTAGTCATAGTATTTGAAGTAGTAGTAGCATAGTGAGTATTAGTAGTGGTAGTATTAGTCAAAGTAGTATTGTAGTAGTAGTACTAGTTGTAGTATTAGTATTAGTAGTAGTAGGTGTAGTAGTAGAAGTAGTTGGAGTAGTTGTATAAGTAGTAGTAGTAGCAGTAGTTGCAGTAGTGGAAGTGGTTGCAGTGGTAATAGTAGTAGTTGTTGTAGAAGTAGTAGCAGTAGAAGTTGTTGCAGTTGTAATAGAAGTAGTTGCAGTAGTTGCAGTAGTGTCAGTAGTAGCAGTAGTACCAGAAGTAGTAGTTGTAGAAGTAGTAGGGGGAGAAGAAGTTGAAGAAGTAGTTGTAGCAATAGGAGCAGTAGTAGTAGTAGCAGCAACAGTAGTAATTGTAGTAGTAGCTATTGTAGTAATCATAGTCGTAGTCGTAGTAGTAGCCGTAGTAGCCGCAGGGGCAGTAATAGCAGTAGTAGTAATAGCAGCAATAGTAGTAGAAATAGAAGTAGAAGTAGTAGTAATTGTTGTAGTAGTAGTAATAGTAGTAGTAGTTGCAATAATAGTTGTAGCAGTAGTAGTAGTTGCAACTATAGTATTAGTAGGAGTAGCGAGAGTAGTAGCAGCCAAAGTAGTAGCAGTAGTAACAATAGTAGGAGGAGGAGTAGTGGTAGAAGAAATAATAGCAGTATTGGTATTAGTATTTTTAGTAGCAGTAGTAGTAGTAGTAGCAACAGTAGTAGTACAGGCAATAGTAGTAGCAATAGTTTTAGCAATAGTAGAAGTAGCGGCAACAACAGCAGTAGTAGTAGTGTAGCAGTCGTAATAATAGAAGTTGTTGCAGTAGTAGCAGTCATAGTAATCGTAGTAGTAGTAGTAGCCATAGTTGTTGTAGCAGTAGTGGTTATTATTGTAATAGTATGAGTAGTTGCGGTAGTAGTAGCAGAAGTAGTAGTAGTTGGTGTAGCATAATTAGTTGATTTAGTAGTAGTAGTAGTAGTTGGTGTGATAGTAGTAGCTGTAGTTGCAATTGCAGGAGTAGTAGTGGTGATAGTAGTAGTAGTAGTAGTGGCAGTTGCAGTAGTAGCAGTAGCAGCGGAAGTAGTTGTTGCAGTAGCAGCAGTAGTTGTCATTGTAGTAGTTGAAGTATTAGGAGTAGAAGTAGTTATAGCTGTAGAAGTAATAAGAGTAATAGTAGTAATAGTAGTAGTAGTAATAGTAGTAGTAGTAGCCGTAGTAGTCATAGTAATAGTAGTAGTAGTAGTTGTTGTTGTTGTAGCAGTAGTGGTTATTATTGTAATAGTATGAGTAGTTGCGGTAGTAGTAGCAGAAGTAGTAGTAGTAGGTGTAGCATAATTAGTTGATTTAGTAGTAGTTGTAGTAGTTGGTGCGATATTAGTAGCAGTAGTTGCAATTGTAGTAGTAGTAGTGGTGGTGATAGTAGTAGTAGTAGTGGTGGTGATAGTAGTAGCAGTAGCAGCGAAAGTAGTTGTAGTAGTAGTAGCAGTAGTTGTCATTGTAGCAGTTGAAGTATTAGGAGTAGAAGTAGTTATTGCTGTAGAAGTAATCAGAGTAATAGTAGTAATAGTAGTAGTAGTAGCAGTAGTAGTAGTAGCCGTAGTAGTTGTAGTAATAGTAGCGGTAGTAGTGGTAGCCATAGTAATAGAAGTCGTAGTAGCCATAATAATAATAGCAGTAGTAGCAACAGTAGCAGTAGTAGTAATGGAAGCAGCAACAGTAGTAGTCGTAGTAGCATTTGTAGTAATAGAAGTAGTAGTTGTTGTTGTTGTAGGAGAAGTGGAAGTAGTAGTAGTAGTAGTAAAAGTCAGTGGTAGCCTTAGTAGTTATAGAGGTAGTACTAGTAGTAGCAATAGTTGTAAAATTAGTTGTAGTAGTAGTAGTAGTTGCAGTTGTAATAGAAGCATTAGTGGAAGTGGTTGTAGTAATAGCAATAGTAGCAGTAGCATTAGTTGTCGTTTAGGAGAAATAGTAGCAGTAGTAGTGGTTGTTGGAGAAGTATTAGTAGTATTAGTAGATGCAGTAGTAGTAGTAGTAGTAGTAGTAGTAGTAGTAGTAGTAGTAGTAGTAGTAGTAGTATTAGTAGAAGTAGTAGTAGTAGTAGTAGTAGTAGTAGTAGTAGTAGTCGTAGAACTAGTAGTAGTAGTAATAGCAGCATTAGTAATAATAGTAGTATCAAGAGTAGGAGCAGTTGCACAATTAGCAGTAGTAGAAGAGGTAGTAGTAGTAGTAGCAAAAGTAGTACGCGTCGTAGTAGTAGAAGTAGGAGAAGTAGTAGGAGTAGTTGGAGTAGCAGCAGCAATAGTAGTTATTACAATAGTAGCAGCAGTAGGAGATGTAGTAGGAGTGGTTGTATTAGTAGCAGATGTAACAGTAACAGTAGCATTAGTAGTAGCAGTAGTAGCAACAACAACTACCGCAGTAGTAGTGGTTGTTGGAGAAGTATTAGTAGTATTAGTTGATGCAGTAGTAGTAGTAGTAGTAATAGTAGCAGTAGCAGTTGTAGCAGTAGTACTAGTAGAAGTAGTAGTTGTAGTAGTAGTAGTAGTAGTCGTAGTACTAGTAGTAGTAGTAACAGCAGCATTAGTTACAATTGTAGTATCAAAAGTAGGAGCAGTTGTACAAGTAGTAGTAGTAGAAGAGGTAGTAGTAGTAGTAGCAAAAGTAGTATGCGTCGTAGTAGTAGAAGTAGGAGAAGTAGTAGGAGTAGTCACAGTAGTAGCAGCAATAGTAGTAGTTGCAATAGTAGCAGCAGTAGGAGATGTAGTAGGAGTAGTTGTATTAGTAGCAGTAGCAACGGCAGTTGCAGCAATAGTAGTAGCAGTAATAGGAGTTGTAATTGCGGTAGATGTAATAGTAGTAGTAGTATTAGTCGCATTAGTACTAGTAGTAGTTATAGTAGTAGTCTTATTAGTAGTAGTAGTAGGAGCAGCAGCAGCAGCAGTAGTAGTAGTAGCAGCATCAGTAGTTGTAGGGGTTGGAGGAGTAGTAGTAGTAGTAGTACTAGTTGTAGTATTGGTAGTGGTAGTAGCAACTATAGTAGTGGTGGTGGTAGTAGCAGTACTAGTTGAAGTTGTAGCAGTAGTAGTAGTATCAGGAGTGGTAGTTAGAGTAGGAATTGGAGTTGGAGTAGTAGTAATGGTAGTAGGAGTAGTAGTCGTTGCAATAGTAGGACTAGGCACAGTAGTAGTAGTAGGAGTAGCTGTGGCTGTAGGTATTGGGGTAGGAGTAGTAGTAGGAGTAATAGTAGTAGTATTAGTATTAGTAGTAGTACTAGTAGTATGAGGAGTAGTAGTAGTAGCAATTGTACTAGTAGTACAAGTAGTAGTAGTAGTACTAGCAGTGGTAGTAGTAGTTGTAGTAGTAGCAGTAGTAGCAGTAATAGTATTAGTAGTAGAAGTCATGGTAGTTGTAGCACTAGTAGTAGGAGCAGTAGTAGTTGTAGGTGCAGTAGTAGTAGTAGTTGTAGTTGTAGTGTTGATAGTAGCAGCAGCAGTTGTTGTTGTAGTAGTAGTACTTGTAGCTGTAATTGTAGGAGGAGTTGGAGTAGAAGTAGTAATAGGAGTAGTAGTAGTTGGAGGAGGGGCAGTAGTAGTAGTAGGAGTCGTAGTAGCTGTAGGAGTTGGAGTAGGAGTCATAGTAGTAGTAGTAGTTATAGCAGTTGGAGTAGTTGTAGTAGCAGTAGGTGGAGTAGTTGTTGTAATAGTAGTAGTAGAAGTATAGTGTGGTGGTGGTGGTAGTAGTAGTTGTTGTTGTATTAGTAGGAGTAGTAGTAGGAGTAGGAGTAGTAGCGAGAGTCGTTGTAGTAGCAGTAGTATTAGGAGGAGTAGTAGTAGTGTTAGTATTAATAGTAGTAGTACTAGTTGTAGGATGAGGAGTAGTAGTAGCAGCCGCAGTAGCAGCAGCAGCAGCAGTAGCAGTAGTTGTACTAGCAGTAGGAGCCGGTGTAGTAGGAGTAGAAATAGCAGAAGTCATTATAGTTGTAGCACTAATGGTAGTAGCTGTAGTAGTTGTAGCAGTAGTATGGGGTGGAGTTGTGGTAGTCGTAATGGTAATAGTAGAAGTCATAGTAGTAGTAGTTGTGTTAGTAGTAGAAGTAGTAGTAGTGGTAGTAGTAGGAACCGGTGTAGTAGTAGTAGTAGGAGGAGGAGAAGTCTTGGTAGTTGTAGCACTGGTTGTAGTAAAAGTAGCAGTTGTAGGAGTAGCAGTAGTAGTTGTAGTAGTAATGGTAATAGCAACAGTAGTGTTAGTAGTAGTTGTAGTAGAAGCAAAAGTAACATTAAGAGTAGTAGTAGTAGTAGGAGTAGTACTAATAGTCATAGTAGTAGAAGTAGTAGTAGTAGTAGTATGAGTAGTTGTAGTAGTACTAGTAGTAGTAGTAGTAGTATGAGTAGTTGTAGCAGAAGGAGTATTAGGAGTAGTAGCAGTAGTGCCAGCAGTAGAAGTAGTAGTACTAGTAGTAGTAGTATTCTTAGTTGCAGCAGTCATAGCAGTAGTAGTAGCACCTGTAGCAATAGAAGTAGTAGTAGCAGTAGTAGTAGTAGTTGCAGCAGAAGTACTAGTAGTAGTAGTAGTGGCAACAGTAGTAGTAGTAGTAGTAGTATTAGGAGTAGTTGTAGTAGTAGCAGGAGTAGTATTAGCAAGAATAGCAATAGTAACAGTAGTAGATGTAGTAGTAGTAATAGTAGTTGCACTTGCAGTAGCAGTAGTTGCAATAGGAGAAGTAGAAGGAGAAGTAGTAGTAGTAGTAGTAGTAGTAGTAGTAGTAGTTATAGTAGTAGTATTAGTAGTTGTAGAACTTGTAATAGTAGTTGTGGTAGTTGTAATAGTAGTAGTAACTATAGCATTAGAAGTAATAGTAGTAGCAGCAATAGTGGCAGTAGTAGCACTAGTAGTAGTAATAGGGATAGCAGTTACGACAGTAGTTGTAGTAGTGGCAATAGTAGTTGCAACAGTAGAAGCAGTAGCAGTGAAGTAGTAGTAGAAGCAGTAGCAATAGTAGTTCTAGTTGGACAAGTCATACTAGTAGTAGTAGTGGTAGTGACAACAACAATAACAACAGCGGTACTAGTAGTACTAGTAGCAGTAGTAGTTGTAGTAGCAAGAGTAGCAGCAGTAGCACTAGTTATTGCAGTAGTAGCTGTAGTTATTGGAGAAGTAGCATCAGTAGCAACTATAGTAGTAGCAGTAGCAATTGAAGTTGTAGTAGCAGTAGTAGTGGTAAGCGCAGTAGCAGTAGCCGTAAAAGTAGTAGTTGTAGTAGTAGTAGTAGTAGCAGCAGCAGCAGTAGTAGTAGCAATAGTGCTAGCAATAGTAGTAGTAGCAGCAGCAGCAGCAGCAGCAGTAGTAGTAGTAGTATTGGCAATAATAGCATTAGTAGGAGAAGTAGAAGGAGTAGTAGTATTAGTAAAAACAATAGCAACAGCAGCAGTAGTAGCAATAGTAGTAGTAGTCTCAGCAGAGGTAGTAGTAGTAGTAGTAGTGGCAGTAGTGGTAGCATAGTAGTGCTAGTAGTAGAAGTTGTTGTAGCAACAGTAGTAGTAGTAGTAGCTAGAGTAGTAGCAGTAGCATTAGTTGTTGAAATAGTTGTTGTGGTTGTTGCAATAGTAGCATTAGTAGTAGTGGCAACAGTTGAGGTAGTACTAGTAGTTGCAGTAGTAGCATCAGGAGTAGTAGTAGTTATAGTACAAGCTGTAGTAGTTGCAGCGGTAGTAGTAGTAGTAGTAGTAATGGTAGTCATAGTAGCAGCAGCAGCAGCAGCAGTAGTAGTAGTTGTTGTTGTTGTTGTAGTAGTTGCAGTAGTAGTAGTAGTCGCAGTAGTAGTAGCAGTAGCAGTAGTTGCAATAGTAGTATTAGTAGGAGATCTAGAAGGAGTAGTAGCAGTCTCAGCAACGAAAGTAGTAGTAGTAGTGGCAGTAGTGGTAGCATAGTAGTACTAGTACAAACAGTTGAAGAAGTACTAGTAGATGCAGTAGTAGCATCAGTAGTAGTAGTAGTTGCATTACTAGCTATAGTAGTTGTAGTAGTAGTAGTAGGAGTTGAAGTAGCAGTAGTAGTAGTAGTAGTAGTAGTAGTAGTAATGGTAGTGGTAGTAGCAGTAGTAGTTGTTGTTGTACTAGAAGTAGTAGTAGTAGTAGTAGTAGTAGTTGTTGTTGTTGTTATTGTTGTTGTAGTTGCAGTAGTAGTGGTAGTAGTAGTTGTAGTAGTAGCAGTAGTAGAAGTAGTCGTAGTAGTGATAGTAGAAGCAGTAGTTGTAGTAATAGTATTAGTAGGAGAAGTAGAAGGAGTAGTAGTATTAGTAGTCAAAGCAACAGCAGAAGCAATAGCAACAGCAACAGTAGTTGTAGTTTTAGTCTCAGTTGTAGAAATAGTAGCGGCAACAATAGTAGTTGCAGTCTCAGAAGTATTAGTATTAGTAGCTCTATTAGTTGCAACAGCTGGAAGAGCCGCATTGGTAGTAGTAGTAGTAACAGTAGTAATAGTAGTAATAGTAGTAGCAGTAGAAGTGGTGGTGGTGGTAGTAGTAGTAGTAGTAATGGCTGCAGCAGCAGTAGTAGTAGTAATAGTGGTAGTAGTTGCAGTAGTTGTAGCAGTAGCAGTAGTTGAACCAATAGTATTAGTAGGAAAAGTGGAAGGAGTAGTAGTATTAGTCGTAGCAGTAGCAACAACAGCAATAGTAGCAGTAGTAGTAGCAGTCTCAGTAGAGGTAGTAGAAGTCGCAACAGTGATAGTTGTAGTAGTAGTTGTTGTTGTTGTAGTGGCAGTAGTAGTAGCATAGTCGTACTAGTAGTAGAGGTAGCTATAGTTGCAGCAGCAGTAGTAGTAGCAATAGTAGTAGAAGTAGCACTAGTTGTTGTAGTAGTCGTAGTAGTAGTTTTAGTAGCAGTAGTAGCAGTTGAAGTCATAGTAGTAGTTGGAGTAGTAGCATCAGTAGTAGTAATAGTTGTAGCAGTTGCTATAGTTGTTGCAATAGTAGTAGTAGCAGTTGAAGTAGTTGTAGCAGCATAGTAGTAATGGTAGTCACATTAGTAGTAGTAATGGTAGAGCAGTAGTAGTAGTAGTCGTTGTAGTAAAAGTAGTAGCAGTAGTACTAGTAGCAGTAGTTGTTGTTGTTGTAGTAGTAGTAGTAGAAGTAGTTGCAGTAGTAATAGTAGTTGTAGTAGTAGTAGCAGTAGTAGTAGTAGTAGTCGCAGTAGTTGCAGTAGTAGTATCAGTAGGGGAAGTATAAGGAGTAGTATTATTAGTAGCAATAGGAGTAGGGGCAGTAGTAGTAGTAGGAGTTGTAGTAGCTGTAGGAGTTATAGGAGTCGTAGTAGCACTAGTAGTAGAAACTAGAGTAGTAGTAGTAGCAGTAGGGGGAGTAATAGTAGTAGTAGTAGTAGGAGGAGGAGGAGGTGGAGTAGTAGTAGTAGTAGTAGTAGCAGTAGCAGCAGTAGGAGCCGGTGTAGTAGTAGAATATGTAGCAGAAGTCAGGGTAGTAGTTGCATTAGTTGTTGTAGCAGTAGTCGTTGTAGGAGTAGTACTAGGAGTAGTTATTATAGTAGTAGTGGTAATAGTAGCAGCAGTAGTTGTAGTAATAGGAGTAGTAGTAGAAGTAGTAGTAGTGGAAGTAGTAGTAGCAATAGTAGTAGTTGAAGGATAAGTAGTTGCAGTTGTTATTATAGGAGAAGTAGTCGTAATAGTAGTAGTAGTAGTAGTTGTTGTTGTTGTTGTTATAGCAGTAGTACTAGCAGTAGCAAAACTTTTAATTGTAGTTGTAGTAGTAGTAATAGTAGTAGTAACAAAAGCAGTAGAAGTAATAGTAGTAGTAGCAGCAGCAATAGTGGTAGTAGTAGTAGTAGTAGTAATAATAGTGTTACCAGTAGTGGCAGTAATTGTAGCAGTGGCAGTAATTGTAGTAGTGGCAGTAGTAGTAGTAGTAATAGAAGTAGCAGCAGTAAAGTAGCAGTAGAAGCAGTAGCGGTAGTAGTTGTAGTTGGAGAATTCATACTAGTAGTAGTAGTGGTATAAACAACAACAACAACAACAGTGGTAGTAGTAGTAGTAGTAGCTCTAGTAGTAGTAGCAGTAGTAGTTATAGTGGCAGTAGTAATAGCAGTAGTAGTACTAGTAGTAGTAGAAGTAGCATTAGTACTAGTACTAGTAGCAAGAATAGTAGCAGTAGCACTAGTTGTTGTAGTAGTAGCTGTAGTAGTTGGAGTAGTGGTAGCAGTTGTAATAGTAAGGGTAGTAGCAGTAGCCGTAATAGTAGTAGTTGTAGTAGTAGCAGTTGTACTAGTAGAAGTAGTAGCAGTAGTAGTAGTATTTGTTGTAGTACTAGTAGTAATAGTAGTGGTAGTAGTAGTAGTAGTTGCAGTAGTAGTGGTAGTAGTGGTTGTGGTAGTAGTAGTAGTAGTAGTAGTCGTAGTAGTAGTAGTTATCACAGTAGTAGTACTAGTTGTAGTAGTTGCAGCAATAGTATTAGTAAGAAAATTAGGAGTAGTAGTATTAGTTGTAGCTACAGCAACATCAGCAGTAGTTGAAGTAGTACTAGCAACATCAGCAGTAGTTGAAGTAGTACTTCTATTACTACGGCTACTACCACTATGCCTCCTGTTACTACTCCTAATACTACTATTATTACTTCTACTCCGACTACTACTCCTACTAGTACTACTACTACTCCAGCTATTATTATTACTACTACTGTTGCTACTACTACAACTATTACTACTACTACTACTACCACCACCACCACCACAACTACTACTACTACTACTACTACTATTACCATTACTACTACTGCTACCTCTACTACTTCTACTCCTACTACTACTCCTACTACTACAACTACTACTTCTGCTATTACTATTACTACTATTATAACAACTACTACTACCATTACTACTGCTACAAGTACTCCTACTACCACTACTCCTACTACTCCTACTACTACTACTACTATCACAGCTACAACTACTACTCTCACTCCTACTACTACTACTATCACTACTATTACTACTGCGATAAGTACTTCTTCTATCACTACTCGTACTATTACTGCTACTACTATTACTACTGCTACTAGTACTGCCACTACTACTACAACTACAACTACTATTGCTGCTACTAGTACTACTACTACTACTTTATAATCACTACTCCTATTGCTACGATTATGACAACTACTACAAATACTGTTGCTAGTACTACTGCTACTAATGCAGCTATTACCACTACTACTACTACTACCTCTACCACTACTACAACTGCTACTACTGCTACACCACCACTATAACTACTACTACTAATACTACTGCCGCTACAACTTCTGCTACTACTACTACTACTACTACTACAACTATTGCTACGACTACTACTACTACTACTATTACCTTTACAACTACTGCTACAACTACAACTGCTACACTACTACTACAACTACTACTGTTGCTACTACTACTACTACTACTACTCCTCCTATTGTTGCTACTATCGCAACTGCTACTACTATTAATCCTACTACTAGAACTACTAATACTACTGCTACTACTATAACCACCACCACTACTACTAGTACTACAACTACTACAACTAATAGTACGACAACTACTCCTACTGCTACTACTACTATCCTACTACTACAACAACAACTACAACTACTGGCACTACTACTATCGATACTATAGCAACTACTACTACTAGTACTACTTCTAATACTCCTACTGCTGCTACTACTACTACTATTACTACTATTACTACTACTTTTACTGGTTACTGCTATTACATGTACTACAACTACTATTATTACCGCAACTGCTTCTACTACTACTACTTCTAATACGACGACTACTGCATCTACTGCTACTGCAATAGCTACTACTATTTCTACTTGTACTGCACTGATTAGTACAACTATGTATACTGCAACAAATACAGTAACTGTGTCTGATCCTGCTACTACAATTGCTACTACTACTGCTACAACTACTACTATTTCTACTATTACTGCTGCTACTACAACTATTACTACTACAGCTACTACTTCCATTGTTGCTTCTCTTCCTGCTGCTACTAATATGGCTACTACTACTATTACTACTTAGACTGCTGCTACTACTACTACTACTATTGCTGCTGCTGCTACTACTTCTACTGCTGCTGCTACTAATACAACTGTTGCAACTAATACTACTGCAACAACTACTGCGACTACTACCACAATTACTGCTACTTCTACTACAACTTCTGCTGCTGCTGCTGCTACTACTACTACTACTACAACTGCTACTATTACTACTACTGCTACTACTAATACTAGTACTGCTACTACTAATACTAGTACTACCCTTACTAGTACAATAGATACTACAATTGCTACTACTACTACTTCTACTACTTCTACTACTACTACTACTACTGCTGCTGCTTCTACTACTAGTACTGCACCTCCTCTTCCTCCTCCTCAAGCCATTACTACTACTACTACTACTACAAATACTACTACATCTACTACTACTACTACTACTACGGATACTACGACTACTACTACTACTACTACTTCTAGTCCTTCTTCTACTACTATTACTACTACTTCTACTTGTTGTGTTACTTCTACTACTTCTGCAATAGCTACCACTATTGCTACTACTACTGTGACTACTATTCCACTACTACTACTGTTACTAAAAATAGTGCAACTACTACGACTACAACAACAACAACAACCACTACAACTACTCCTACTAGTACTTCTACTATGATTATGACTACTACTACTTCTACAACTTCTACTTCTACTACAACTACTACTACTGCTACTGCTACAAGCTTTGCTTCTACCACTACTGCTATACTACACTACTACTACACTACTACCACAATAACTACTACAACCACTACTACTACTACTACTACTACTACTACTACTACTACTACTACTACTACTACTACTACTAATACTACAACAACAACAACTACTACTGCTGCTGCTGCTACAGCTGCTTCTACTACTACTACCAATACTACTACTACTCCAACTCCTACACTACTACTACAACTACTACTATTGTAGCTACTTCAACTACTACTCCGACAACAACAACAACGACAATGACAACTACTACTGCTACAACAATACTACTACTACTACTACCACCACCACCACTACTACTCCTACTTCTACACTTCTACTAATATTGCTACCACTACTACTTTTACTTCTACTACTACTACTACTACTACTACTACTATAACAACTACTACTGCTACTACTCCTACAACAACTACTACTAACAATACTCCTAACTTTATTCCTACTATTACTACTAATGCTGCTGTTGCTGCTACTAGTACTGCTATTACTACTTCTACAACTACTACTCCTTTTATTTCTACCATTATGACAGCTACTACTACTGCTGCTGCTAGTACTACTTCTGGTGCTGCTGCTATTACCACTTCTACTACGACCTCTACCACTGCTGCTTCTGCAACTACTGCTACACCACAACTACCACAACAACAACTACTACTCGACAACTACTACTTCAGCTACTATTACTACTACTACTACTACAACCACTGCTTTAACTACTTCTGCTACAACTACTACTACACTACTACTACAATACCTCTACAACTACTGCTACTACTACTACCATTACTCCAATTATTGCTACTACTGCTTCCACTACTACTACTAATACAATTAATCGAACTAATACCACTGTTGCTGCTACTATTACCACCACCACCACTACTACTACTAATACTACTACTACTACAACTAATAGTATGACAACTACTCCTACTACTACTACAACAACTACAACTACTGGCACTACTACTACTACTTCTAATACTACAAACTTCTACTACTACTACTGCTATGCTATTACAACTACTCCTAATATTGCTACTACAACTACTACTGCTACTACTACTACATCTACTACTAATACTACTACTACTATTACCCTAACTACTACAACTACTACTCTACAACTACTACCACTACTGCTCCTCCTCCTCCTCCTACTGCTCTGCAACTACTACCACTACTTCTCCTCCTCCTCCTCCTACTCCAACTGCTACTACAACAATTACTACTACCAATACTACCAAATTTATTGGTACAACAACAGTTGCTATTACTAGTACTAACACTACGACTACTACTGCTGCTACTGCTACTGCCACTACTATTGCTACAACTAGTCCTTTTACTACTAGTACTATTGCTACCATTGCTACTACTATAACTGTTACTATTACCTCTACTACTACAATTGCTGCTACTATTACTAAACGACAACTACAACTACTACTACTAGCACAACTACTGCTCCAACAACTACTACTATTACTACTACAAATACTACTACTACTACTATAACTACTCCTACCACGACTACTACTACTACTACAACTACTACTGCTGCTACTGCTACTGCTACTACTAGTCCTATTATTACTACAACTACTGCTGCTGCTACTACCACTAGTACAACTTTTACTATTACTACAACTACATCTATTACTACTACTGCAACTGCAATAGCTACTACTATTACAACTAGTACTACACCTACGAGTACTACTACATATACTGTAACAAATACAACCATAGCGGCTGATACTTCTACTAAAACTGCTACTACTACTAGTACAATAACTACTATTGCTACTATTAGTGCTCCTACTACTACTACTACTGTTGTTGTTGTTGCTACTACTAATAAGGCTACTTCTACTACTACTACCTAGGCTACTGCTACTATTGCTACTGCTGCTGCTGTTGTTGCTACTTCTACTTCTGCTGCTGCAACTAATAATACTACTGCACCAACTACTGCTGCTACTGCTGCTGCTACTAATAATACTACTGCAACTACCACTACTGCACTAACTACTGCTGCTTCTTCTTCTACTGCTACTTCTGCTACTGCTGCCGCTACTACTACTACTACAAGAACAACAACTCCTACTGCTACAGCTGCCGCTGCTACTACTACTACTACTACAACTGATACTACGACTTCAACTGCTACTACTAATGCTTATTCTTCTTCTTCTTCTTCTTCTTCTTCTTCTTCTACTACTGCTACTACTACTACTACTACTACTAATACTACTAATACTACTACTAGTCCTCCTCCTCCTCTTCCTCCTCTTCCTACTACTACTATTAATACAAGTACTACTGTATTTACTACTACTACGACTACTACTACTACTACTACTTCTAGTCCTTCGGCTACTACTACTACTGCTGCTACTATTACTACAACAACAACAACTACTACTACTACTACTACTATTACTACTACTACTGCAACTACTACGACTACAACAACAATAACTACTACTACAGCTATTCCTGCCACTACTTCTACTGTGATTACAACTACTACTACTACAACTACTACTACCACTACAACAACAACAACAACTGCTTCTACTACAACATTTGCAACTACTACTCCTGCTATACTACTACACTACTAATACAACTACTACTATTGCTACCACCACCACTACTGCTGCTGTTGCTACTACAACAACAACAACTACTACTACTACTACAACTAATACTAATCCTCCTCCTCCTCCTCCTCCTCCTCCTCCTACTACTACTACTACTACCACTCCTACTACTACACTACTACTACTTCTACTTCAACTAATACTCATGCTACTACTATTACAACTACAACTACTATTACTTCTGCTACTACTATTACCACTACTACTCCTATTGCTGCTACTACTACTGCTACTGCTATGACTATACCACTACTACTACTACTACTACTACTATTACTGCACCATTACTACTACTGCTACTACTACTACTATTACTATAATTGCTACTTCGCCAACTATGACTATTGCTACTAATGCTACTTGTGCTACTCCTAGTACTACAACTACTATAACAACAACTAATACTGCTAGTACCACTCGTACTCCTATTCATACTGTTACGAGTAATACTACTACTACTCAAACTCCTGTCACTGCTACTTTGAATACACTTACTAGTACTACTACTAGCACTTTAGGTCTGATTCCTACTACTACTTCGACCGCTATAAGTGCTAGTACTAATACAACTACTTTTACCCCTACTACTACTACTACTATTTCTACCGCTACTACTACTATTACTATTTCTGTTAACATTATGAGTACTATGACTCCGAATACCACTATAACAGCTACAGCTACTGCAACTACTACTGCTGCTGCTGTTGCTGTTGCGACTACTACTGCTACTACTTCTATTACTTGGACAACTGTGACTACTACTAGTCCTAAAATTACTACTTCCACTACTACTGCTAATACTACTAGTACTACTACCACTACTGCTGCTGCTACTTATGCTACTGCTTCTGCTACTGCTGTTGTGACTACTACTACAACAACTACTACAACAACCACCACTACCACTACTGCTACTACTATTATGACTACTACTGCTACTACTCCTACTCCTACTCCTACTACTACCAGTACTACTATTACCACTGCTCTTACTACTCCAAATCCTGCTACAACTACTACTACTCCAACTTTTACTACTACTACAACTACACAAACTCCTACTCCTACTCCTACTAGTACTACTACACCTACCCTTACTCCTACTCAAACAACTACTACTTCTACTACTACTACTACTATAACAACTAATACTATTACAACAACTACTACTACTACTACTCCTAATACTCTTACAACTACAACTACTACAACTAATACTATTACGATAATAACTACTACTACTACTCCTAATACACTTCCTACTACCACAACTACTAGTACTCCTACTACTACTACAACTACTCTACTATTACTACTATTACTACTACTACGGCCGCTACTACTAAAACTACTGCAATTACTACTTTTACTACTGAGAAAACTACACCTACTACTGCAACTACTACAACAACAACTACTACTACTATTACACTACCACTACTACTACTATTGCTACTACTACTACTCCTCCTACTGCTACTATTAATACTGCTACTACTACTAATACTAATATTATTACTACTACTACAACTAATATAGCTTCTACTACTATAACAACAACTACTACTATTGAGACTATGCCTAATACTACTACCACAACTACTATTAATTCTACTACAGCTACTATAACTCCAACTACTACTACAACTACTCCTACTACACCTCCTCCAACACATTTTCATACTACTACTCCTACTAGTACTACTACTACTACTACTAGTACTACTACTTCTACTGCTCCTACTACCACCACCACTACTGTTATTGTAACTACTGCTGCTAGTAGTACTACTACATCTACTAGTCCTACTGCGACTACTATTACTACTAATACTACTACTGCTGCTACTACTGCTACTGCTACTACTACTACTTCCACTACTACTACTTCTACTGTTGCTACAACTACTTGTACTCCTTCTATTAGTACTGCTGTAGCTGTTGTCACACCTACTACTACTGCTACTGCTACTACTACTACTACTACTACTACTACTACTACTACTACTACTACTACTACTACTACTACTACTACTACTACTACTACTACTTCTTATAAAACTACTACTACCACTACTACTAATACAAATTCTGCTACTGGTACTTCTATGACTACTACTACGACAACTCCTACTACTACTTCTACTACTACTACTACTACTACTTATACTACTACAACAACAACAACAAGTACTAGTACCAATACTACAACTACAAGTACTAGTACTGTCACTGCTAGTACTACTACTTCCACTACAACTACAAGTACTAGTACCAATACTACTACTACTACAACTACTACTGTCACTGCTAGTACTACTACTGCTACTATTAATACTACTACAACCACAACTGCTACCAATACTACTACTAGCTCTACTACTACTAATACTATTACTGCTACTACTACTACTTCTGCTACTACTAACACTACCACTGCTACTACCACTACTACTACTACTACAACTACTACTACTATTACTACTACCATTACTATTACTACTACTCCTCGTACTACTAGTAGTACTACTATTACTGCTACTACTACAACATCCACCATTACTAGAACAACTACAACTACCACTACTACTACTACTGCTACTTGTACCACTATTACCACTACAAGTACTACAATAACTACTACTACTACTACTTCCAGTCCAACTACTACAACTGCTACCACACCTTCTACTTTTACTACTACTGCAGCTGCTGCTGCTACTTCTACTACAACTACTACACTAACTATAACAACTACAACTACAACTACAGTTACTACTACTACTACTACTACTACTACTACTACTACTACTACTACTACTACTACTACTATTACAACTACTTATGTTACTACGATTACCACCCTTACTATTATTACCCCTACTACTACCATTACTCCTACTCCAACTACTACAGCTACTCCTACTGCTACTACTTCTACTACTACTATTACTACTACTACTACAAGTGCTACTAATATTATTACTACTACTACTGCTACTAATACTACAACTATTGCTTCTCCGACTACTACTATGACTGCTACTAGTACTACTACTACTCCTGTTGCTGCAGCAGCTGTTGCTACTTCTACTCCTACTACTACTACTACTACTACTACTACTACTACTGCTATTATTGCTTCTCCTACTACCACTACGACCACTACTACTACTACTACTGCTGCTGCTGTGGTTGCCGTTGCTACTGCTACTACTTCTATACCTACTACTACTACTACCATGACTACTACTACTACCACTACTACTACTACTACAACAACAACAACAACTACTACTACTCCTAAGACTACTAATATTACTCAAACGATTACAACTACAACTGCTACTACTACCACTACTACTACTACAACTACTTCTAGCACTACTACACCTTCTCCTACTCTTGCTATGACTACTACTACTCCAACTCCTACTACTACTACAACTGCTCCTAACCATACTACAACCACTACTACTATTTATACTACTACTACTACTACTTTTACTACTCCGCTTACTCTCATCTCCTACTGTTACTCCTACTAGTATTACTGCTACTGCTACTATTACTACTACAATTGCGAGTGCTACTACTGCCACTAATACCATTACTACTATGACCATTGCTACTGTTGCTACTACTATAAATACTACTGCTACTACAACTACTAATACAACTACTACTGATGCTACTACTACTGCAACTAGTACTCCTCCAACTACTATTACTACTACTACTACACTACTACTACTACTATTGCTACTTCTACTACTGCTGCTGCTATTACCACTGCTGCTGTTGCTACTGCTACTGCTACTCCTACTACTTCTATTATTACTGATACTACTGCTTCTACTTCAATTGCTACTCCAACTATTATTCCCACTTCCACACCTATTCCTACTACTACTACAACTGCTGCTACTTCTACTACTATACTGTTGCTACTAGTGCGACTACTACTTCCACTACCACCACTTCTGCTATTCCTTCTACTACGACTACTACTATTATAACAACAACTACTACTACAATTATTACTACTGCTTCTTCTCCTATTGCTGTTGTTGCTGCTGCTCCATCTATAATTACTAGTACTACTACTACTTCTACTACTACCACTATTTCTACAGCTTCAACTACTAGGACTACTACTACTACTGCCACTACAACTACTATTCTTACTATTGTTGTTGCTGCTACTCCAACTACAATCACTACTTCAACAACTACTAATACTATTACTACTACTAATACTACTGCTACCACTATTACTATTACCACCACCACCACTACTACTACTCCGAGTGCTACTATTATTACTACTACTGCTGCTACTACCACTATTACAACAACAACTACTACTACTACCACCACTACTACTACTATTATTACTACAATTGCTACTCCTAGAACTACTATTACTACAACTATTACTACTACAATGGCTACTACTTCTACTACTGCTCCTACTACTAATCCTACTACTACTACCACCACCACCACCAATACTACTACTACTGCTGCTGCTGCTATTGCTGCTACTGCTTCCACCACTACTACTATGAGTACTACCACTACCACTACAAATTCTACTACTACTGCTGCTACGCCTAGTACAACTACTACTTTTGCTACAACTACTAATACTACTACTTCTACTTTAGCAACTACTACCACTACTACTACAACTACTACTCCTGCTACTACTAATATTGCAATAACAATAATAACAACAACAACTACTACTATTACAATACTACTACTACCTCTGCTACTCCTACTGCTACTACTACTATGACTACTACTACAATAATAATAATAACAACAACAATTGCTACTTACTGCTACAAACTACAACTACTATGATACTTACTACTACTACTACTACTACTGCTGCTACTACTACTACTACTACTACTACTACTACTACTACTACTACTACTACTACTACTACTACTATTTCTACTACTACTACTAGTACCACTGTTACTACTGCTACTACTACTTTGACTACTAATACAACAACAACTAGTATTGCTACTACTACAACTACTGCATCTGCTGCTATCACTACTATGATTACTACTACTACTACTACTACTACAACTACTACTCCTGCTACTACTACCACTATGATTACTTCTACTACTACTCCTGCTGCTACTGCTACTACTACTTCTTCTTCTACTACTATTACTATTAGTACTACATTACTACTACAACAACTACTACTAGTACAACTACTACTACTATTGCTACTGCTGTTGTCGCCTCTTTTACCACTACTGGTACTACTACTTCTACTGCTACGATAACTATTACTCATCCTACTCCTACTGCCTCTATTATTACAGCTACAAATGCAACTACTTCAATTTCTACTTATACTACTAATCCAACTCCTACACCTATTCCTACTACTACTACTTCTACTACTTCAACTACTGCTACTACTAGTATTATTATTACTACTGCGACTGTTGGTGCTGTTGTTGTTGCTACTCCAACTATAATTACTACTACTACAACTACTACTATTTCTACAGCTACCACTACTTCTTCTGCTTCTACTATGACTACGACTACTACTACTGCCACAACTACTACTATTATTACTTCTACTACTGCTGTTGTTGCTTCTCCAACTACTATTACCACAACTACTGCAACTAATACTATTACTAATACTACTACTCCTCCTACTACTACTGTTGTTACTACAACTACTACTACAACTACTTCTACCACTACTACTACTGCTATTGCTACTACTACACCTACAACTACTATTACTCTTACTACTACTACCACAAGTACTACTACTTCTACTGTTACTCGTACTACTACTTCTATTACTTGTACTAATACTACTACTATTACTACTACTACTAGAACTACTACTACTACTAGAACTACTACTACTACTGCTACTACTACTTCTGCTACTACTGCTACTACTTCTGCTAATGCTACAACTACTACTCCTACTTCCACTATTACTACTACTACCACTATTACTAGAATTATCCCTATTACTACCACTACAACTACTACTACCACTAGTCCTAATACCCCAACTATTACTACTACTACTAATGCTATAACTACTACTTCTATTACTTCCACTTATGCTACAACTATAATTACTATTACTACTACCACCACTACTTCAGCTTCTACTGCTATTACTACTACTACTAGTACTGCCACTACAACAACTATTATTACTATTGCTACCGCTATTGCGACAACCCAAACTACTACTACTACTACTACTATTACAACTACTAATACTAGTACTACTATTGCTACTACAACAACAACAACAACAACAACAACTACTACTACTACTATGACTACTACTACTTCAACAACAACAACAACAACTACAACTACAACTACTACTTCTACTACTACTGCTACTACTACTACTTCTACTGCTACTGCTATGGCTACTAGTACTAATACTGGTACTACTACTACTACAACAACTATTCCTCCTCCTCCTACTACTACTCTTACTAATACAAGAACAATAATAATAACTACTACTACTACCACTACTGCTACTACTTCTTCTTCTTCCACTACTACTACTGCTAGTACACCAGCTGCTACTACTGCTACAACTACTACTAATACTACAACAACAACTACAATAACTACTGCTACTCCTACTACCATTACTACTACTGCTGCTGCAGCTACTACTAATATTACTACTACTGCTACTACTATAGCAATGAGCAGTACTGCAACTACCACTACTACTACGACTATTGCTACTGATGCTACTACTACTTCTTTTGCTGCTACTGCTGTAACTACAACTGCAACTACTTCTACTGCTAGTATGATAACTACTACTATTACTACTACTACTGCAAGTACTATGAATTTTACTATTACTTCTACAACTACTACTCCTACTACTACTACTCTAGCTACTACTACTACTACTTCTACTATGGCTGCAACTGCTAGTACAACTACTACTGCTGTTGCTACTACAAGTACTACTACTATTCCTCCTACTACTACTATTATTCATACTACTACTACTACTACTGCAAGTACTGCTACTGCTACTTCTACTACTACTTTCACTACTACTACTACTGCTACTATTACTGCGACTATTACAATAACTACTATGACAACTACTAGTACTACAACTACTACTACTTCTCCTACTTCCACTATTACTACTACCTCTGCTATTGCTAGAATTACCCCTATTACTACCACTACTATTACTACTACAACTAATACTTCTTCTACTACTATTACTACTACGACTGTTGCTGCGACTACTACTACCACAACTACTACTTCTGCTACTAGCACTACAGTGACAATTACAACAACAACTACTACTACTATGATAGCTATTACTACTACTAATGTTGCTGCTACAACAACTGCTTCTACTACTACTACTACCACTATTACTGCTATGGCTATAACTGCTACTAGTACTACTATAAGTACTACTACTATTGTCATGGCTAATACTACTTCTAATGCTACTACTGATACTTCTACTTCTACTACTACTACTACTTCTATTGGTACTAGTGCTACAGTACTATAACTACTACTGCTATTACTAGTACTACTGTAGGAACTACTACTACTACTATTCTTGATGTTGCTGCTACCATTAATAATATAATAGCTGATACTACTATTATTACTACCACTACTTAAACTGCTAATACTACTACTACTACTACTAGTGCAACAATAGTCATTATATTACTAGAAGCCAGAGTAGTAGTAGTACTAGGAGGAGGAGTAGAAGTAGTTGTAGTAGTAGTTGTAGAAGTAGAAGTAGAAGTAGTAGTAGAAGTTGCAGTAGTAGTAGTTGTTGTTGTTGTTGTGGTTGTAGTAGTAGTTGCAGCAATTGTAGCCATAGTTGTAGGTGTCACAATAGTAGTACTAGTAGTAGTAGAAGTAGTCATAGCTATAGTAGTAGTAGTAGTCATCATTCTAGTAGTAGTAGCAGTAGTAGTAGTAGAAATAGTAGTAATCATAGTAATAGTAGTAGTAGCAGCAGTTGTAATAGTAGTGGTAGTTGTAGTAGGAGTAATAATAGCAGTAGTAGTAGTAATAATAGCAGTAGAAATAGTAGTTATTGTAATAGAAGTAGTAGTGGTAGTAGCAGTATTAGTTGGAGTAGTAGTAGTAGTAGTTGCAGTAGTCATAATAGCAGCAGCAGCAGTAGCAGTAGTAGTAGTATAAGTAGTAGTAGTGGGAGTAGTTGTAGAAGTAGCAATAGTAGTAGTAGAGCAAGGGTAGTAGTAGTAGTAGTAGTAGTAGTAGTCACAATAGTAGCAACAATAGTACTAGCGTTAATAGCAGTAGTCAGAGTAGTAGCAAAAGTAGAAGGAGTAGTTGTTCTTTTAGTAGTTGTGGTGGTGGTGGTGGTAGTAGTAGTAGTAGCCGTAGTAGTAGTAGTAGCAAGAGTAGTAGTAGTGGTAGTAGAAGTAGCGGCAATAACAATAGTAGTCATAGTGGTGAAAGTTATTATAGTAGATGTAGCAGTAGTGGTAGTCGAAGGAGAATTAATTATTGTCGTAGTAGTTATTATTGTACTAGTATTAGTAATAGTAGTAATAGTAGTACTTGTAGTAATAATTATAGTTATTGTAGTAATAGTTGTAGTAATGGTAGTTGTAGTACTAATAGTAGTTGTAGGAGTAGTAGCAGTAGTAAGAGTAGTAGAACTTGTAGTAGTAGTAGTTGCAGCAATATGCATTATAGTAGTAGTTGTTGTAGTAATAGTAGTGGCCATAATAATAGTATTTGTCGTAGTAGTAGTAGTACTGGCAGCAATTGCAACTATAGTAGCAGTAGTACTAGCAGCAACTGTAGTAGTAGTACTTGTATTTGTTGTAGTAGCAGCCGCAATAGTCATAGCAGCAGAAGTATTTAGGGTCATAGTAGTAGTAGTTGTTCTAGCAATAGTACTAGTAGTAGTAGTAGTAAGAGAAGTAGAGTACAAGTAGTAGCAGAAGCAGCAGTAGTAGTACCATTAGTAATAGTAGCAAGAGTATTCATAGTAGTAGTAGCTATAGCAGTAGTTGTAGTAGGAGTTGTAGTAATACTTGTAGTAGTAGAAGTAATAGTAAGAGTAGGAGTAGGAGTAGGAGTTGGAGTAGTAGTAGTAATAGTAGTTTTAGAAATAGTTGTAGTAGCAGTGGTAGTAGTAGTAGGAATAGCAGTAGCCATATTAGTAGTTATTGTAGTAGTAGTAGTCGTGGTAGTAGTAGTAGTAGTAGCAGTAGCAGCAGCAGCAATAGTAGTAGTAGCAGTAGTAGCAGTAGCAACAGTAGTAGTTGTAGTAGCAATAGCAGCAGTAGCAGCAACAGTAGTAGTAGTAGTATTAGTAGTAGTAGCAACAGCAGTAGTAGTAGTAAAAGCAGCAGTAGCAGTCGTAGTAGTAGTAGTTATTGTTGTATAAGTAGCATTACTTGCAAAAGTGGTAGTAGTAGTAGTAGTTATTGTTGTAGTAGTAGTAGTGGGAGTAGTAGCAATGGTAGTAGTAGTTGTTGTTGTAGTAGTAGCATTAGTTGCAGAAGTGGTAGAAGTAGTTGTTCCACCAGTAGTAGTAGTAGTAGTACTAGTTGTAGTAGCAGTAATAGTAGTAGCAATAGTAGTAGTAGCAGTAATTGTAGTCGCTGGAGAAGTAGTAGCAGTAGCAATAACAACTGTAGCAGCAGCAGTAGTATTAGTAATAGTAGTATTGCTAGTAGCGGTTGCTGCAGCAATAGTAGTAGTAGTTGTACCAGTACTAGTATTAGCCGAAGTAGTAGCAGTTGCACTACTAGTGGTAGTAGTTGCAGCTGTAGTAGTGGAGTAAGTAGTAGCAGTAGTACTACTAGTAGTAGTAGTTGAAGCAGTAGTGGTAGTAGTAGTTGTAATACTGGTCACAATTGTAGTAGTAGTTAGAGAAGTAGTAGTAGTAACCATAGTAGTAGTAGTTATAGTAGTAGTAGTAGTAGGAGTAGTAGTATTAGCAGTAGTAGTAGCAGTACTACTTGTTGTTGTTGTAGTAGTAGCACTAGTTGTATAAGTAGCAGTAGCAAGAGTATTAGTAGTAACAATAGCAGCAGTAATTGCAAGGGCAGTAGTTGTAGTAGCTGTAGTAGTACAAGTAGAGCAATAGTAGTAGTAGTAGTAGTTGGGATAATAGCAATAGTAGACTTAGTAGCAAGACTGGTAGTAGTGGCAGATGAAGTAGCAACAACAACCATAGTAGTCATAGTAGTAGTTGTTCTCATAGTAGAAGTAGCAGTTGTAGTAATAGAAGGAGAATTAATCGTAGTAGTAGTTGTAGTAGCAGTAGTAGTAGTAGTAGTTTTAATAGTAGTAGTAGTAATAATAATTACACTAGTGGTAGTAATAGCTATAGTAATTGTAGTTGTAGTACTAATAGTAGCAGTAGTAGTTGTAGTAGTCCTAGTAGTAGTTGTTATTGTTGTTGTTGTAGTAATAGTAGAACCAGTAATAGTAGTATCAATAGAAGTAGTAGTAGTAGTTTTCGTCATAGCAGTAAGAGTAGTTGAAGTAGTAGTAGCAGCAGGCATTGTACTAGTTGTAGTTGTAGTAGTACTAGTAGTAGCATAATAGTAGTAGTAGCTGTAGCAGTATTAGTAGAGTAGTAGTAGCAGCAATAGTACTAGTGGCAGCAGCAGTAGTACTAGTAGCAGTAGCATCAGCAGTAATTGTAGTAATTGTAGTGGTATTTGTAGTAGTAGCAGCAGCAATAGTCATAGTAGCATAAGTAGTTGCGATCATAGTAGCACTAGTTGTTATGACAGCAGCAGCAGTCGTTGTAAGAGAACTAGAGTACCAGCAGAAGCAATAGTAGAAGTAGTATTAGTTGTAGTATTAGTAGTAGTAGTAGCAGTAGTAATGGTAGTAAGACTAGTAGTAGTAGTAGTAGTAGTTGTGGTTGTTGTTGTTGTAGTAGTAGTAGTAGTAGTAGTAGTAGTAGTAGTAGTAGTAAATGTAATAGTTGGAGTAGTAGTAGGAGTAGGAGTTTGAATAATAGTTATAGTAATAGTAGTTATATCAATAGTAGTATTTGTAGTGGTAGTTGTAGTCGGTGGGGGAGTAGTCGTAGTATTAGCAGTTGTTATTGTGGTAGTAGTCATGGCAATAGTAGTAGTAGTAGTCAGAGTTGTAGCAATAGCAGCAGCAGTAGTAGTTGCAGTTATAGTAGTTGTAGCCGCAATGGTAGTAGTAGTAGCAACAGTAGCAGTATCAATAGTAGCAGTAGCAGTAGTACTAGTAGCAGCAGTAGTAATAGCAGCAATAGCAGTGGTAGTAGTTGTAGTAGCTGGAGTAGTAGTAGTGCTAGTAGTAGAAGTTATCGTAGTAGTATAATTGCTGAAGTAGTTGCTGTAGTAGTTGATGTAGTAGTAGTTATAGTTGTAGTAGTAATTATAGTAGTATTAGTAGTAGCAGCAGTAGTAGTAGTGAAAGTAGTAGTAGCATTAGTAGTAGTAGAAGGATTTGCAACATTAGTAGTGGCCTCAACAACAGAAGTAGTAGTAGTTGTTGTTGTAGTAGTAATAGTTGTTGGAGTTGTAGTATTAGCAGAAGTTGCAGTACGAATAGTAGTTATAGTAGCCAGAGTAGTAGTAGTAAAAGTAGTAGTAGCAGTAGTAGTAGTTGTAGAGTAGTGGTAGTAGTAGTAGCACGAGTAGTAGTTGTAGAAGTAGCAGTAGTTGTAGTAGTAGTAATAGTAGCAGGAGTAGTAGTAAAGTAGTAGTAGTAGTATTAGTAGTAGCAATAGGAGTAGATGTAGTAGAAGTAGTTGTAACAGTAGTAGTAGCTATAGCAGTAGTATTAGTTGTTACAGTCATAATATTAGTAGAAGTTGTTGTAGGTACAATAGTAGAAGTAGGAGTTGGAGTAGGAGTAGTAGTAAAGGAAGTAGTAGTAGTGGTAGTAGTAGTACTAAGCGTAAGAATTGTACCAGTATTTGTAGTTGTTGCTGTAGCTATAGTCGTGGTAGTTGTAGTAGTTGTAGTAGTAGTAGTAGCAATTGTTGTTGTTGTTGTAGTAGTAATAGCAGTAGTAGGCATAGTAGTAGTAGAAGTAGGAGTAGGAGTGGTAGTTGTATCAGTAGTAGTTGTAGTAGTAGGAGGAGGAGTAGTAGTAGCTATTATAAAAGTAGTAGCTGTAGTAGTAGGTGTAGTAGGTGTAGTAGTAGCTGGTCTAAGAGTTACAGCAGCATCTAGAGTAGCTGTAGTGGTAGTAGTAGCAGCAGCAGTAGTAGTAGCACTAGTAGTAGTAGTAGAAGTAGCACGAGTAGTAATATTAGAAGTAGAAGTGGAAGTAGGAGTAGTAGAAGTGGAAGCAGGAGTAGTAGAAGTAGCACTAGTAGTCGTATAAGTAGTAGTAGTAGTTGTTGTTGTAGTAGTAGTTAAAGGAGCAGGAGTAGCAATTGTCGTAGTTGAAGTAGTAGTAGTAGTAGTAGAACGAATATCAGCAGTAGTAGTATTACAAGTAGTAGGGATAGTAGTAGCAGGAGGAGTAGCAGCAGAAGTAGTAGTAGGAATAATAGGAGTAGGACTTCGAGTTGTAGCACTAGTAGTAGTAATATTATTAGCAGTACTAGTTGTAGTAGTACTAACAGTATTAGTAATATGAGTACGAGGACTAGTAGTAGTAGTGGTAGTTGAAGTAATGGCAGTAGGAGTAGTAGTAGTAATAGGAGTACTAGTAGTTGTAGAAGTAGAAGTAGTAGTAGTGGTAGCAGTAGTCGAAGTTGTAGTGGTAGTTGTTGTTGTAGTAGTAGAAGTAGTTATAAAGTAGTAGTAGTAGTAATAGTATCAGTAGTAGTAGCAGCAGTAGTATTACGAGTAGTAGTATAAGCAATTGAAGTAGTAGTATTACTACTAGTAGTAGTAGTAGCCGTAGTAATATTAGTAGTAATAGTTGTTGTAGTAGTAGTAGTAGAAGTAGTAGGAGTAGTACTAGTAGTAGTAGTAGTAGGAGTAGCTGCAACAGCAACAGCAGTAGCAGCAGCAGTAGTAGCAGTAGCAGTTGTTATCATGGTAGTGGTAGTCGTATTAACGGTAGTAGTAGTTGTAGTAAGAGTAGTTGTGGTAATAGTATTTGCTGTAGTACTAGTTGCAGTAGTAGTAGTAGAAGTAGTAGTCATATTAGAAATAGTAGCAGTACTAGTACTAGTAACAGTAGTAGTAGTAGAAGAAAAAGTAGCAGTTGTGGTAACAGCAGCAGTAGTACTAGTAATAGTAGTAGTGATACTAGTAGTAGTAGTAGTAGTAGTAGTAGTAGCAGTGGGAGTAGTAATAGTAGCAGTAGTAGTGGTAATAGTAGTAGCAGAAGGTGTAGTAGTCATTGTAGTAGTAATAGAAGTCGTAGTAGCAATAGTAGTAGAAGTAGTAGCATCAGTAGTAGCAGAAGTAGTAGTAGCAGTTGGAGTAGAAGTCGTGGTCATAGTTGTAGTAATAGTAGTAGTAGTTGTAGTTGTAGTAGTAGTAGCAGTAGTAGTAGTAGCAATAGTAGTAGTAGTAGTAGTAGAACTCATAGATGTAGTATTATTATTATTATTACGATTATTATTATTAGTAGTAGTAGTAGTATTAGGAGTAGCCGTTGTAGAAGGAGTAGTAGTTGTGGTAGTAGTAGTAGTCATATCAGGAGTAGCAGAAGTAGGGGTTGTAGTAGTTGTTGTAGTAGTACTACTAGCACTAATGGTAGTAGTCGTAGTTATTGTTGTTGTAGTAGTAGTAGTACTAGTAACAATAATAGTAGTAGAAGTACTAGTAGTAGTAGTAGGAGTAGTAGTAATACGAGTACTCGTAGTAGTAATAGGGGTAGTAATAGGAGTAGGAGAAGCAATAGCAATAGGAGTAGTAATAGTAGGAGTGGTAAAAGTCATAGTCGGAGGAGTAGTAGTAGTAGTAGTTGCAGTAGTACTAGGAGTAGTAGTAGGAGCAGAAATAGAAGTAGTAGTAGTGGGTGTCATAATAGTAGTATTAGTAGTAGTAATTATGGTAGTAGTGATATTAGCAATAGTAGAAGTGGTAGAAATAGTAGTAGGAGGAGGAGGAGGAGGAGGAGGAGCAGCAGCAGCAGTAGTAGTAGTAGTAGTTGTTGTTGTTGTTGTTGTAGTGGTAGTAGTAGTAGTAGTAACAGTAGTTGTTGTTGTAGTTGTTGGAGCTGTTGTAGGATTTACAGTAGGGGTTGTAGATGTTGGAGTAGTGGTAGCAGTAGTCATTGTAGTTGTAGCAGCAGTAGGAGTTGGTGTGGAAGTGGGAGTGGAAGTAGTAGTAGTAGGGTTAGTGTTGGTAGTAGTAATACCTATAGTCGTAGTAGTTGTTGTAGGAATTGCAATTGTAGTAGTAGTGGTAGTGTTAGTAGTAGTGGTAGTAGTAATAGTAGTTGTAGTAGTAGTACTAGTAGTAGTGGTAGCAGCAGCAGCATTAGCAGTAGCAGTAGTAGTATTAGAAGTAGTGGTGGTAGTAGTAGTAGGGGCAGTAGCAGTAGCAATAGTAATAGTAGTAATAGTAGTAGTAGAAGTCATTGTATTAGCCGTAGTAGTAGTAGAAGTCGGGGTAGTAGTAACAGTAGTATTAGTAGTGGTAGTAGTAGTAGTGGGAGTAGGAGTAGTAGTAGGGTTAGTGTTAGTTATAATAGTACATGCGTTCGGAGTAGAAGTTGCGCCAATTGCACTAGTAGTAGAAGTAGTAGTAGTAGTAGTAGGGGTAGGAGTAGTAGTAGGAGGAGGAGGAGTAGTAGTAGGTTGTTGTTGTAGTTCTAGTATTAGTAGTAGTAGTAAGAGTAGTAGTAGTAGTAGCAGCAGTAGTAGCAGCAGCTGTAGTATTAGTCGTAGTATTGGAGTAGCAGTAGCAGCAATTATGGCAGTTGTAGCAGTTGTAGAAGTGGTAGTGGTAGTTGTTATAGCAGCAGTAGTAGTAGTAACAGTAGTTGTAGTAGCAGCTGCAGCAGTAATAGTAATAGTCGTAGCAATACTAGTAGTAGTAGAAGTAGTGGCATGAGTAGTCATAGTAGCGGTAGTAGTAGTAGTGGAAGAAGTAGCATTAATATTATTACTTGTTGTAGAAGTAGTAGCCATAGTAACACCAGTAGTAGTTGTAGGAGCAGTAGTAGCAGTCGTAGTAATAATAATAGTAGTAGTAGTAGTTAGTGTAGTAGCAGGAGCAGCAGAAGTAGTAGCTCTAGTAGCATTAGGATTAGTAGTAGTAGTTGTAGCAGGAGAAGCAGGATCAGTAGTAGTAGTAGCAGTAGTAGCAATATCAATACTACAAGTAGCAGCAGCAGAAGTAGCAGTAGAAGTAGTAGTGGTAGTAGTCATGGTAATTGTAGTAGTGGTATTAGTACTAGCAGCAATAGCGGTAGCAAGAGTAGTAGCAGTGGTTGGAGTTGGAATGGCACTAGGAGTAGTAGTAGTTGGAGTAGTGGTAGTAGTAGCAGTAGCAGGAGTACTAATAGTAGCAGTAGTGGTATTAGTAGTAGTTAGAGTAGAGGTAGTAATAGTAGCAGTAGGAGTTGGAGTACGAATAGTAGTAGTAGTAGTAGTAGTAGAAGGGGTGGTATTAGTAGTCGAACTAGTACAGTATCATTCAGAATAGTAGTAGTAGTTGTAGTTGTATTCCTAATAGTAGCAGTTATTGTCGTTGTAAAAGGAGTAATAGTATTAGAAGTTGTACTAGCAGTAGTAGAAGTAGTAGTGGTAGTAATAGTAGTAGTTGTAGTAGTAGCCATAGCACTAGGAGTAGTAGGTGCAGTAGTTGTAGTAGTAGTAGTGGTGACAGTAGTAGGAGTAGTAGTTGTTGTTGTAGTAACAACCATTGCAGTAGTAGTTGTAATATTAGTTTTAGTAGTAGTTGTTGTTGTTGTTGTATTAGTATTAGTAGAAGCAATCATAGTAGTAGTACTAGTAGTAGTAGTACGATTCAAAGTAGGAGTAGTAGGAGGCATTTTTGTACGAGTTGGAGTAGGAGTAGTAGTAGTTGTTATTGTAGTAGATGCAGGTGTTGAAGTATGAGTAGTAGTAGCTGTAGTAGTAGTACTAGTAGGAGTGGGAGTAGTAGAAATAGTAGTAGTAAGAGTAATGGGTGTCAGATTGGAATAGTTGTTATCATAATAGTAGTAATGGTAGCAGTAGTAGTAGTTGTTTGGTGTTGTTGTAGTGGTAGTAGCAGTAGTAGTTGTTGTTGTAATAGTAGTAGTCGTAGTAGTAGTCACAAGAGCAGTAGTTGTAGCAGTAGCACTCGGCATAGTAGTTGTAGCAGTAGTAGTAGTAGTAGTACGAGTAGTAGTTGTAGTAGTAGTAGTAGTAGTAGTAGTATGAGTAGTAGTAATAGTAGTAGTGGTAGCATTACTAGTAGTAGTAGTAATAGTAATAGCAGGAGTAGTATTAGCAATAGTAGCAATTGTAGGAGTAGCAGTAGTAGTATTAGTAGTAGCTTTATTGGAAGGGAAGTAGTAGCTATAGTAGTTGTTGTAGTAGTAGTAGGAGTAGTATAGGAGTAAAAGTTGTAATAGGATTTGTAGTACAGATATTTGTTCTAGTAGTTATCATAGTACTAGTACTAGTAGTAGTAATAGTAGTGAAGTAGCAGTACTATAAGTAGTCACTGTTGTAGGAGTAGTAGTATGAATAGTAGTAGGAGTAGCTGTAGTTGTGGTAGTAGTTGTAATAGTTACATTAGTTGTAGTAGTAGTAGTGATATTAGTAGCTGCAGTAGTAGATGTAGCGGTAGTAAGAGTAGTAGTAATAGTCGCATTAGTTGGAGCATAGGCAATAATAGTAGTGGCAACTGTAGCAGGTGCAGTAGTAATTGTTGTAATAGTAGTACTAGTGGTAGTGGTGCTGTAGCAGTAGTATTAGTAGTAGTAGTAGTAGTATTAGTGGTAGTAGTAGTAGAAGTATGAATAGTGGCTGTAGTAGTAGTCGTAGTAACAACATCACTAGTTGTAGTCATAGTTGTAGTTGGTGTAGTCGCAGTAGTAGTATTAGTAGTAGTACAATGAGTAGCAGTAGCAATTGCTGTAGTAGTAGTAGTAGTTGTTGTTGTAGTAGTAGTAGTAGTTGTTGTTGTAGTAGTAGTAGTAGTAGTAGTAGTAGTAGTAGTAGTAGTAGTAGTAGTAGTAGTAGTAGTAGTAGTAGTAATAGTAGTAGTAGTAGTAGTAGTTGTAGTAGTAGTAGTAGTAGTCGTATTTGTAGTAGTTGTAGAAATAGTAGTAGCAGCCATAGTAGTGATAGTAGTATTATTAGTGTTATTAGTAGTAGTAATAATAATAGTAGTAGTAGTACTAGCAATAGTAGTAGTAGTACTCATAGTGGTTGTAATAGTAGTAGTAGTTGTAGAAGCAATAACAACTATAGTAGAAGAAGTAGTAGCCATAATAGTAGTAGTAGTAGTAGTAATAGCCACGATTGTAGTAGCAGTATTAGTAATAGTAGTAGTAGTAGGAGCAGTTGTTGTATTAGTGGAAGCGTTAGTAGCAGAAGTAGTAGTAGTAGTAGTCGTAGCAGTAGGAGCAGCAGCAGTAGTTGTCGTAGTAGTAGTAGAAATACTAGTAGTTGTACGAGTGGTTGTTGTAGTAGTCGTAATAGTAGTAGTGGTAGGAGAAGCAGTAGTAGTAGCCCTTGCCATAGTAGTAGTAGTAGCTATAGTTACAGCCATAGTAATAGCAGCAGTATTTGTAGTTGTAGTAATAGTGGGAGTAGTAGTAGTAGTCGTCGAGAAGTAGCAGCAATAGTAGTAGTAGTAGTAGGAGGAGAAGTAGTTGGAGTAGTAGTAGCTATAATAGTAGTAGCTGTATTTGTAATAGCAGTAGTGGTAGTAGTATCAGAAGTTGTAGCAGTAGCGAAAACAGTAGTAGTTGCAGTAGTAGCAGAAGCAGTAGTAGTTGTAATAGTAATAGTAGTTGTTGTTGTAGCAGTAGTGTTTGTTGTAGGAGTAGCAGTAGCAGCTGTACTAGTAGTAGTGACAAAAGTAGCTGGTGTAGTAATAGTAGTAGTTGTATTAGTAGCTATAGCAGTAACAATAATAGTATTCTAGCAGTAGTTATAGTTGTAGTAGTTATAGTAGTCGGAGTAGTAGTTGTACTAGTAGTAGTAACAGTCGTAGTAGCCAGAGTAGTTGTAGTTGTAGTAGTAGTGGTAGTAGTAGGAGTAGTTGTTGTTGTTGTTGTTGCAGTCGTTGCAGTAGTAGTAGTAATATTAGTTTTAGTAATAGTAGTACTAGTAGTAGTACTTGTATTAGTAGAAGAAGTGTTAGTAGTAGTAGAAGGAGTTGGAGTTGGACTAGTAGTAGGAGCTTTTTTAGGAGTTGGAGTTGGAGTAGTAGTAGTTGTTGTTGTAGTAGATGTAGGTGTTGGAGTTGGAGTAGTAATAGTTGTAGTAGTAGGGCTAGTAGGAGTAGTAGTAGTAGAAAGAGTAGTTGTAACAGCAATGGGAGTAGGATTGGGAATAGTTATTATCGTACTAGTAGTAGTAGTAGTTTTTGTTCTTGTTGTTATTGTTGTTGTAGTAGTAGTGGTAGTAGTATTCGTAGTAGTAGTGGTAGCCTTGGTAGTAGTAATAGTAGTAGTTGTAGTTGTAGTCGGAACAACAGTAGTTGTAGCAGTAGCACAAGGCATAGTTGTTGTTATTGTAGTAGTAGTAGTAGTAGTAGTAGTAGTAGTAGTAGTAGTAGTAGTAGTAGTAGTAGTAGTAGTAGTAGTAGTAGTAGCATTACTACTAGTAGTAGTAATAGTAAAAGTAGGAGTAGCAGTAGCAATAGTCACGATTGTAGCAGTAGCAACAATAGTATGATTAGTAGCTTTATTGGAAGGGAAGTAGTAGCTGTAGTAGTTGTTGTAGTAATAGTAGGAGTAGTAGTTGGAGTAGGAGTTGGAATAGGATTTGTAGTAGAAATAGTTGTAGTAGTAGTTGTCGTAGTACTAGTACTAGTAGTAGTAATAGTAGTGGAAGTAGCAGTACTAGAAGTAGTAGCCCTAGTAGTAGTAGCAGGAATAGTACTTGGAGTAGTTGTAGTACATGTAGTAGTAGTTGTTGTTGTGGTAGTAATCGTTACATTAGTTGTAGTAGGAGTAGTAATATTAGTAGCAACACTAGTAGATGTAGCAGTAGTAGGACTAGTAGTAGTAGTCGCTTTGGTTGGGGTAGTAGTAATAATAGTAGTGGCAGTAGTAGTAGTCGAAGTAGTAGTAGTAGTAGTAGTAGTAGTAGTAGTAGTAGTAGTAGTAGTAGTAGTAGTACTTGTAGTAGTAGTAGTACTAGTTGATGTAATTATAAAAGTTGTAGTAGTAGTAGTAATAGTTGTAATAGTAGTTGTTGTAGCAGCAGCAGCAACAGTAGTAATAGTAGTAGTAGAAGCAGAAGTTGCAGTAGTAGTAGTAGCAGCAGTAATATAAAGTAGTTGCAGCAGTAGTAGGAACTGTAGTAGCAGCTGTAGTTGAAAAAGCAGCTACAATAGCCACAGAAGTAGCTGCAGCAGTGGTTGATGTGGTAGTTATTGCAGTAGTAGTAGTTGTGTCATTAGCAGTAGTAATAGGAGTATTAGTAGCAACAGAAGTAAAAGTTGAAGTAACGATATGAGTGGTGGTCGTAATTGTTGTAGTAGTCCTAGTAGCAGTAATAGTAGCAATAGGAGTAGTAATTGTTGTTGTAGTAGCAGTAGTAGACATAGTACAAGTAGAAGAAACCGGAGTAGTATTAGTAGTAGTACTAGTAGTAGTAGTGATAGGAGTAGTAGTAGTAGTAGTAGTAGTAGTAGTAGTAGTAGTGGTAGTGGTAGTAGTAGTAGTAGTAGTAGTTGTTATTGTTGTTGTAGTAGTAGGTGTACGAGTAGTAGTAGCAGTAGTAGGAGTAGGAGTAGTAATTGTAAGTGAAGTAGTAGCAGTCAGAGTAGGAGTAGTGAGAGATGTAGTAGCAGTAGCAATAGCAGCAGTTGTAATAACAGCAGCAGCAGCAGTTATGGTAGTACTAGTATTAGTAGTAAAAGTAGTAGTAGTAGTAGTTTTATTTGTAGTAAAAGTAGTAGTAGTAGTAGTAGTAGTAGTAGTAGTGGTAGTAGTTTTATTAGTAGTAGTAGTAGTAGTAGTGGTAGTAGTTTTATTAGTAGTAATAGTAGTAGTAGTAGTAGTAGCAGTAGTAGTAGGCTACTAGTAGTAGCAGTTGTAATAGTAGTGTAGTAGTAATTGTAGTAGTAGTACCTATAAGAGTAGTAGTTGTTGTAGTTGGAGTAGGAGTTGGAGTAGTAGTTATAGTAGCAGTAGTAGGAGTAGGAGTAGGTGTAATAGTAGCGATAGTAGAAGTAGTAGCACTAGTAGTTGTAGTAGCAGAAGTAGTGGTAGTAGCAGGTGTAGTAGTAGTTGTAGTTGTCGGAGAGCGTGTAGTAATTGTAGTAGTTTTGGCAATAGTAGCAGTAGTAGTAGTTGTTGTTGTTGTAGTAGAAGTTATGTTAGTGGTAGTAGTTGTTGTAGTAATAGTGTTAGTAGTGGTAGGAGTACTAGTGGTAGGAG
The DNA here is from genome assembly GCA_005019695.1 of Trichopus zeylanicus subsp. travancoricus. Taxonomy (NCBI): domain Eukaryota; kingdom Viridiplantae; phylum Streptophyta; class Magnoliopsida; order Dioscoreales; family Dioscoreaceae; genus Trichopus; species Trichopus zeylanicus. The sequence continues at coordinate 14,988 of RXID01020658.1, read as the reverse complement.
TACTAGTGGTAGCAGTTGTACTAGTTGAGTAGTAGTAGTTGTTGTTGTAGTAGGAGTAGGAGCGGGAGTAATAGTTGTAATAGTAGCAGATGTAGGAGTAGTTATTGTTGTAGTAGTAGTAATACTAGTAGTGGTTGTTGTAGTTGTAGCAGCAGAAGCAGTAGTACTTGTAGTTTTAGTAGTAGTAGTAGTAGCTCCAGTAGTAGTAGTTGTAGTAATTGCAGTAGTAATAGTAGTAGAAGTAGTAGTAGGAGGAATAGTGGTAATAGTAGTAGTAGTATTAATAGTTGTAGCATCAATAGTAGTAATCATACTATTGTTAGTTATAGTAGTAGAAGTCAGAGTTGGAGTAAGAGTAAGAGCAGAAGTAGTAGTTGTTGTTGTAGTAGGAGTTGGAGTATGACTATGAGTAGAAGTAGTAGTGGTAGTAGTAGTTGGAGTAGTAGCAATAGCAAAAGTAGTAGTAGTTATAGTAGTACTAGTAGTAGGAGGAGTAGTAGTAGTAGTAGTACTAGTTGTTGTTGTTATAGGAGTAGTAGTAGTCGTTGTAGTTGTAGCGGTTGGAGCAAGAGTAGAAGTATTAGTAGTAATAGTAGTACTAGTTATAGTAGTTGTAGGCATAGTATTAGTCGTAGTTGGATTTGGAATAGTAGGAGCAGAAGTAGTAGTAGTTGGAGTAGTAGCTATTGTAGCAGTAGCAACAACAGTAGCAGTAGTAGTAGTAGTAGCAGTCGTAGAAGTTGTTGCAACAACAGTGGCAATAGTAGTAGGAACTGCAGTAGCAGTAGTAGTCGTAATAGCAGCTGCAGTAGCCACAGAAGTAGCTGGAGCAGTGGTTGATGTGGCAATTATTGCAGTAGTAGTAGTTGTGTCATTAGCTGTCGTAGTAGGAGTATTAGTAGCAGCAGAAGTAGAAGTTGAAGTAACAGTATGAGTGGTGGTCGTAATTGTTGTAGTAGTGCTAGTAGCAGTAATAGTAGTAATAGGAGTAGTAATTGTTGTTGTAGTAGCAGTAGTAGACATTGTACTAGTAGAAGAAACTGGAGTAGTATTAGTAGTATTAGTAGTAGTAGTGGTAGTAGTAGTAATAGGAGGAGTAGTAGTAGTAGTAGTAGTAGTAGCAGTAGAAGGAGTAGGAGGAGTGGTAGTAGCAGTAGTAGGAGTAGGAGTAGTAATTGTAATTGTAGTAGTAGTAGTAGGAGTAGGAGTAGTGGGAGAAGTAGTAGCAATAGCAATAGTAGCAGTTGAAGCAACGGTAGCAGCAGCAGTCGCGGTAGTAGTAGTTCTAGTAGTAAAGTTAGTAGTAGTAGTAGTTTTATTAGTAGTAGTAGTAGTAGTAGTAGTAGTAGTAGTAGTAGGACTACTAGTAGTAGCAGTTGTACTAGTAGAGTAGTAGTAGTTGTAGTAGTAGTATGAATAGGAGTAGTAGTTGTTGTAATTATGGTAGGAGTTGGAGTAGTAGTTGTAGTTGCAGTAGTAGGAGTAGGAGTAGGTGTAGTAGTAGCAATAGTAGAAGTAGTAGCACTAGTAGTTGTAGTATCAGTAGTAGGAGTTGGAGTAGGTGTAGTAGTAGCAATAGTAGAAGTAGTAGCACTAGTACTTGTAGTAGCAGAAGTAGCTTAGCCATGGTAGTAGCTGTAGCAGTAGTAGAAGTAGTAGTGGGAGTTGTAGTAGTATTAGTCGTAGTAGTAGTAGTAGCAGAAGTAGTAGTAGTAGTAGTAGTAATAATAGTAGATGTAGTAGTTGTATAAGAAGTGGTAGTAGTAGTAGTAGTAGTTGCAGCCGTAGCAACCGGAGTACTAGTAGTAGTAGTTGTTATTTTTTTTTCTTTGTACTGGAAGATGTAGCAGTAGTAGCAGTAGGAGTAGGAGTAGCGACAGTAACGCCAGCAGCAACAGCAGGAGTAAATTTAGTTATAGTAGTCATAGTAGTAGTAGGAGCAGTAGTAGAGGTAGGAGTAGGAATAGGAGTAATAGTCGGTGTAGTAGTAGCTGGAGTAGTTGTAGCTGTGGCAGTAGTTGGAGTAATAATAGTAGAGTAGTAGTAGTATAAGTAGTAGTAGTAGTAGCGGTAGTTGTAGTAGTAGTGGTAGTAGATATAGTAGTTGTAGTGGTAGTAGTAGTCGTGGTAGTAGGAATAGAAGCATTGAATGGAGTAATAGTTGTTTTATTAGTAGTAGTAGTCATAGTAGTCGTAGGAGTAGCAGATGTAGCCGCAGGAGTTCTAGTAGTAGTTGTTGTTGTGGAAGAAGTAATAGTAGTGGTTGTAGAAGCAGTAGGAGTAGTAGTAGAAGCAGCCAGAGTACTAGTAGTGGTAGTAGTAGTCAGAGGAAGAGCAGCAGTAGCAGTAGGAGTAGGAGTACGGGTAGTAGTCAGTGTAGTAGCGGTAGGAGAACTAGTAGTAGTAATAATAGTTGTAGTAGTAGTAGTAGTAGTAGTAGCAATAGTAGTAGTAGTAGTAGTTGTTGTTGTTGTTGTAGTAGTAGTAGTACAAGTAGTTGTCGTAATAGTTATAGTACAAGTAGTAGTTGTAGTTGTAGTTGTAGAAGCAGAGGTAGTAGTAGTAGTAATAGTAGTAGGAGTAGTAGTACTAGTAGCTCTAGTAGTAGTAGTAATAGTTATCGAAGCAGCCGTAGAAGTAGTAGTAGTAGGAATGCTAAAAGTAGTAGTAGTAATAGTAGTAGTAGTAGGAGGACGAGGAGGAGGAGGAGGAGGAGGAGGAGTAGTAGTAGTTGTTGTTGTAGCAGTAGGAGGAGGAGGAGGACGAGTAGTAGTAGTAGTAGTAGCAGCAGTAGCAATAGTAGTAGTTGTACTAGTTGTAGTAGTAGTCATAGTCGCAGAAGTACTAGTAGGAGTTGTATTGGAGTAGTGAAATTAGTAGTAATAGCTTAAGTAGGAGTAATTGTTATTGTATTAGTCATTGTGGAAGCAGTAATAGTAGTCGTCGTAGTAGTAGTAGTAGTGGTAGAAGTAGTAGCAGTAGCAAAATGCTAGTAGTAGTAGTAGTAGTGGTATCATTTGTGGCAGTAGTAGTAGTAGTAGTAGTAGGAGTCGCAATAGCAATAGTAGAATTAATAGCAATAGTAGTGCTAGTAGCTGGAGTAGTAGCAGTAGTTGTTGTTGTTGTAGTAGTAGTAGAAGCAATATTAGTAGTAGTAGTACTAATAGTATTAGTTGTATTAGTAGTAGTAATAGTAGCAGTAAGAGCAGTTGTTGTAGTAGTAGTAGTGGTAATAGTAATAATAGTAGTAGTAGTAATAATAGCAGTAGTAGTAGTAGAAGAAGTAGTAATAGTAGTAATAGTAGTATTACCAGTAGTACTAGTACTAGTAGTTGTAGAAGCAGTAGTAGTAGCGGAAGTAGGAGCAGTAGTACTAGAAGTAGCATTAAAAGCAGTGCTACTACTAGTAGCAGTAGTAGTAACAGTAGCTATGGTTGTAGAAGTACTAATTGTTGTAGCAGTAGTAGTAGCAGTCGTAGTAGCAATAGTAACAATAGTAGCTGCAGTAGTTACAATTGTAGTAGTAGTAGCAGAAGTAGCGGCAATTGGTTTAGTAGTAGTAATAGTAGTAGTAGCAATAGCAGTAGTAGCAATAGTAGTCGTAAAAATCGTAGAAGTAGCAGTAGTCGCAGTAGTAGTAGCAGCAGTAGTAGTAGTAGTTATGGTTGTTGTAGTATGAGTTGCAGTAGTAGCGGTAGTGGTGGTGGTGGTAGTAGTAGTAGCAGCAGCAGTAGTTGTTGTTATTGTAGCAGTAGTAGTAGTAATAATCGAAGTAGTAGTTGAGTATGTAGCAGTAGTTATTGTAGTAGCAGTAGGAGTAGTAGTAGTCGAAGTTGGAGTAGGAGTAGTAAGAGTTTTAGTGGTAGTAGGAGGAGTAGGAGTTATAGTAGTTGTAGTAGTAGTAGTACTACTTGGAGTTGCAATTGTAGTTGTTGTACTAGTAGGAGTAGTAATAGCTGTTGTAGTAGTAGTAGCAGTAGTAGTAGTAGTTGTAGTATTAGTAATAGAAGTAGCAATAGCAGTTGTAGTTGTAGTTGTTGTTGTTGTTGTTGTAGTAGTCGAAGTAGTAGTAGTAGTACTAGTAGTAGTTGTAGTAGTAGTTGTTATTGTTATTGTTGTTGTTATTGTGGTAGTAGTAATTGCAGTAGCAGTAGGAGTAGTAGTTGTAGAAGTAGTAGAAGCGGTAGGAGTAGTTGTAGTAGCATTAGTAGTACCAGTAGGAGTAGTGACAAGAGATGTTGCAATAGTGGTAGTAGAGGTAGTAGTTGTTGAAGTAGTACAAGTAGTAGTAGTATTTGTTGTCACGGAAGGAGTTGGAGTAGGAGTAGGAGTAGTATTAGCTGGAATAGTTGAAGTATTAGTAGTTGTAGTTGTAGTTGTAGTAGTAGTAGTAGTAGTAGTAGTAGTAGTAGCAATAGTAGTAGCAACAATAGTAGTAGCATTAGTAGTAGTTGTAGTGGTACCAGCAGTAGCAGTAGTAGTTGCCAAAGTAGTAGTAGTAGCAATAGCAGTAGCAATTGCAGCAGCAGTAGTAGCAATAGTTTTTGTAGTAGAAGTATCAACAGTAGTAGCTATAGTAGTAGTAGTAGTAGTAGTGGTAGTTGCAGCAGAGTTAGTAGTAGTATTTGCAGTAGTAGTAGTAGTAGCAGTAGTGGCAGTAGTAGTCATAGTAGTAGTAGCAGTAGTAATAGTGGTATTAGTAGTCGTAGTAGTAATAATAATAATAGTTGTAGTAGTTCTTGTTGTTGTAGTAGTAAGACTAGCATCAGTAGTAGCAGTAGGAGTAGGAGTAGGAGTTGCAGTCGGTGTAGCAGTAGTAGTAGTAATAGTAGTACCGGTAGCAGTAGTAGTAGTAGTAGGTGCAATAGTTGTAGTAGGAGTTGTAGTTGTTGTAATAGTTGTAGTAGTAATTGTTATTGTTGTTGTTGTAGTAGTTGAGTGTTAGGAGTAGTTGTAGTAGTAGTAGTAGTTGTTATTGTAGTAGTAGTCATCGTAGTAGTCATCGTAGTAGTCATAGTAGTAGTTGTACTAGTACCAGTAGCAGTGGTTGTAGTGGTTGTAATAGTAATAGTTGTAGCAGCAGCAGCAATAGTAGTAGCCGTAGTAGTTGTAGTAGTATTTGTAGCAGTAATAGTAGTAGTGGGTTGGAGAACTAGTAGGAGTAGCGGCAGGAGTAGTAATAGTAGTAGTTGTAGTGGTAGTAGGAGTGGCAATGGAAGTAGTAGTAGTAGTATTAGTAGTAGCAGTAATGCTAGGAGTAGTAGTAGTAGTAGTAGTAGTAGCAGCAGTAGCAGCAGCAGCAGTAGTAGTATAATAGCAGCAACAGCAGCAGCAATAGTAGTAGTAGTAGAAGTAGTGGTAGAAGTAGTAGTGGTAGTAGCAGTAGTAGTAGTAGGAGTGTTAGGAGTAGTAATAGTAGCAGTAGTTGTAATAGTAGCCATAGTTGTGGTTGTAGTAGTTGTAGGAATAGAAGAAGTAGTGGAAGTAGAAGTTGCAGTTGTAATAGTAGTAGTGATATTAGTAGTAGCCGCAGAAGTAGTAGTCATAGTTGTAGTAGTAGTAGCAGCAGAAACAGTATTAGTAGTAGTAGTAGTAGTAGTAGTAGTAGCTGCGATTGTAGTATAGGTAGTGGTAGTAGTAGTGGAATTAGTGGTGGTTGGAGTAGTAGTAGTGGTAGGAGTATTAGTATGAATAGGTGCATGAGAAGTAGTAGTAGTAGGAGTAGTTGTAGTAGTAGTAGTAGTAGTAGTAGCAGTGATAGTAGTAGTAGTAGCAATAGCCGCATTAGTAGCAGTAGTAGTAGCAGTAGTAGCAGTAGAACTAATAGCAGTTTTTGTGGTATTGCTAATAGTAATAGTTGTAGTACGAGTAGCTGTAGTAATAGCAATAGTAGTAGTTGTAGTAGTAGTTGAAGTTGTAGTGGTAGTACTTGGAGTAGTTGTAGCAATAGAAGTAGTAGTGGCAGTAGTAATCAGAGTAGCAATAGTAGTAGTAGTAGTAGTAGTGGTGGTGGTGGTGGTGGTGGTAGTAGTAGTAGTAGTAGTTGTTGTTGTTGTAGTAGTAGTAGTAATATGAGTAGTCATAGTAGTAGTGGTTGTAGTAGTAGTATTAGTAGATACCATTGTGGCAGTAGTCACAAGAGTAGTTGTTATAATACTCATAGTTGTAATAGTAGCTATAGTAGTAGTGGTCGTTGTTGTTGTAGTAACACTAGCACTGGTAGTGGTAGTACTAGTAGTAGTAGTAGTAGTGACAAAAGCAATAGTAATAGTATAGTATTACTAGTAGTAGCAGAAGTAGTAGTAGTAGCAGTAGTAGTAGGAGTAATAGTGGTTGTAGTTGTTGTAGCACTAGTTGCAGTAATAGTAGTAGTTGTAGTAGTAGTAGTAGTAGTAGTGGTAGTAGTAGTAGTAGTAGAAGTAGTTGTAGTAGTAATAACAGTAGTACTAGTAGTAGTGGTAGTAGAAATATTAGAATAGTAGTAGGAGTAGTAGTAGTAGCAGTATTAGTAGTTGTAGTAGGAGAATTTGTAATAATTGTTGTAGTTGTAGTAATAGTCGTAGTTGGAGGTGTAGTAGTAGTAGCAGTAGGAGCAGTAGTAGTAGTCGTAGGAGTAGTGGAAGTATTAGTAGTAGTAGGAGTAGTTGTAGTAGTTGCTGTAGGTGTAGTAGTAGTGGTAGTAGCAGCAAAAGTAGTAGTAGTTGTAGTAGTAGGCATAGTAGTAGTTGTTGTGGAAGTAGCAGCATTAGTAGTAGTACTTGTTGTTGTAGCATCTTTAGTAGTAGTTGTAGTAGTCATAGTAGTAGTTGTAATCGCAGTTGCAGTAGTAGTAGTTGGAGGAGGAGGAGTAGGAGTACTAGTAGTAGGAGTAGCAGTTGTTGTAGGACTAGTAGTTGTAGTAGTAGTAGTAGTCATATTCGTAGTAGCAGTAGTAGTCATAGTAACGCGAGTAATACTTTAGAAGTAGTAATAGAAGTAGTAGTAGTAGTACTACTACTACTAATAGTAATAGCAGTAGAACTACTCGTAGTAGTAGTAGGAGTTATAGGAGAACTAGTAATAGGAGTAGTAGTAGCAATAGTAATTGTTGTTGTTGTTGTTGTAGTAGTAGTAGTCAGAGTAGTAGCAGTATTAGTAGTAGTACTAGTAGTAGTGGTAGTTGTGGGAGTAGTAATAGGACAAGGAGAAGCTATAGTAATAGTAGTAGTTATAGTAGTAGTAGTAATAGTAACAATAGTAGTAGAAATAATAGTATTAGCAGAAGTTGGAGCAATAGTTGTAGAATTAGGAGTAGTAGTAGGAGCAACAATAGAAGTAGTAGTAGTGGTAGTAGTAATAGTAATAGCAATAGTAGTAGTAGTAATCATAGTAGTAGCAGCAGCAGTATTGGTAGTAGTATTAGTAGAAGTAGAAGTAGTAGTCGTAGTAGCAGTAGTATTAGTAGTAGTAGTAGTAGCAGTAATAGTATGAGTATGAGTAGTAGTAGTTATAATAGTAGTAGTTGTTGTAGTATTGGTAGTAGTAATAGTAGTAGAAGTAGTACTAGAAGTAGTAATTATAGTAGAAGTGTAGAAGCAATAGCAGTAATATTTGTTGTGGAGGTTGTAGCAGTCATAGTGCAAGTAGTAGTAGCAGAGGTTGTAGAAATAATAGCCATAGTAGTAGGAGTAGTAGTAGTTGTAGTCATTGTAGCAGTAGCAGTTGTTGTTGTAGTAGTCATAGTTGTAGTAGTAGAAATAGTAGTATTAGTAGTAGTAGTAGTCGTAGTAGTAGTAGTAGTAGTATGAGTTGCAATGGTAGGAGTAGTAGTTGTAGTAATAGTTATAATCGTATTAGCAGTAGCAGTGCTAGTAGTCGTAGTAGTAGTTTGAGTAGTCGTCGAGACGTTTCGTAGTTGTAGTAGTAGAAGTAGTAGAGTCGTAGTAGTAGTAGTAGAAGTAGTAGTAGTAGTAATAGTAGTAGTCGGACTAGCAATGGAAGTAGTAGCTGTAATAGTAGTAGAAAGAGGAGTAGTAGTAGGAGTAGGAGTAGTAGAAGTAATAGCAGTCGGAGTAGTAGTTGGAGTAGTAGTAGGTGTAGTAATAGGAGTAGCGGTAGCAATAGCAATAGTAGTTGTACGGGTGGTAGTGGTAGTAGTAGAAGTAGCAGCAGTGGTAGTAGTAGGTGTAGTAGTAGTAGTCGAAGTAGTAGTAGCATGATTAGCAACAGAAGTAGTAGTAATAGTAGTAGTAGTAGCAGTAGCAGCAGCAGCTCAGGTAGTAGTAGTAGCATTAGGAGCAGTAGTAGTAGTCATAAGAGTAATAGTAGAAGTACCAGTAGAAGTAGTAGCTATAGTAGCAGTAATAGTAGTAGAACGGATTGTAGTAGTAATAGTGGTAGTAGTAGTAGTCGTGGCAGCAGTAATAGTAATAATAATAATAGTTGTACTAGTATTAGTAGTGATAGATGTAGTAGTAGTAGGAATAGCAGTAGATGTAGTAGTGTATTTGGAGTAATAGCAGTAGTAGCTGTCGTAATAGCAGTAATAGTTGTAGTAGTAATAGTAGTAGTAGTAGCAGTAATAGTAGTAGTAGTAGTAGTAGTAGTAATAGAAGTATTAGTATTACTAGTAAAACTAGTAGCAGTTGTAGTACTAGCAGCAGCTGTGGACGCAGTAATAGTAGTTGTTGTTGTTATTGTTGTTGTTGCTACTACTACTTCTCCTATTACAACTACTACTTTTGCTACTACTATCACTTCTACTACTACTACCGCTTCTACTACTACTACTACAACTTCTGTTACTACTACTACCGCTACTACTACTACACCAACAACAACTACTACTACTCCAGCTACTACTAGTACTCCCACTACTACTAATACTACTGCTAATTGTGCTACTGCTACTATCTCTACTACTACTATGACTTCTACTACCACTACTGCTACTCCTACAACAATAGCAACAACAACAACAACAACAACAACAACAGCAACAATAACAACAACAACTACTACTACTACTACAACTAATACTACTTCTAGTTCTACTACTACTACCACCACCGCTACTACTACTACCACTACTTCTACTGCTTTGCTACTACTATTACTACTGCTATTGCTACAACTATTACTGCTACTACTACTACTACTACTGCTACTACTACTAGTACTACTACTCCTATTGCTACTACAATTACGACAACTATTACTACTGCTACTTCTTCTGCAACTACTAGTACTTCTGCTGTTGCTATTGCTACTGCTGCTGCTACTATGACTACTGCAACAACTATTATTACTATTACTACGACTGCTGTTGTTACTACTACTTCTACTGCGGCTACTAATACTACTAATACGATTATAACTAGTACAGCTGCTGCTGCTGCTGCTGTTGATGCGGCTACTAATATGACTACTCCTATAACTACGACTACTACTATTACCACTACTTGCAATACTATGACTACTACTACTAAAACTACTATTACTACTAGTACTACAATTATTACTAATACTTCTACATCTGCTACTTGTACTGCTCCTACTATTACTACTACCACTGCTACTGCTACTACTACAATAGTGGCTACTAATTCTACTAGTACTACTACGACTACTATTGCTACTATTGTTGCTACTGTTACTGCTACTACTATTGCTACTACTAGTCCTATTATTACCACTACCACCACTGCTACTATTAGTACCAGTACTTCTTCTACTACTACTAGTTCAACTACTGCTAAGAATACTACAATAACTAATACTGCTACTGTAAGACTACTATTCTAAATACTACTACTACTAATACTAATTGTAATACTACTACTACAACAACAACAACAACTTCTACTACCACTACTTCTGATGCAACTATTTCTACTACTATAGCTAGTACTCCAACTACTCTAGCAACTACTGCTGCAACTTCTACGACTATTACTATAATGCTGCTACTACTACTACTTCTACTACTACTACTACTACTATTACTACTAGTTTTACTACTACTACTTTTACTGCAACAAGAACTACTTCTACTGCAACAACAACTGCTGCTACTACTACTGTTGCTGCTATTGGTACTGTTGCCCGTACCACTATTGCTACCTGAAAAATTGTTAATAGTAGTATTGTTGCTTCTGCTACTTCTATTGCCACTACTACTGTTACTTATAATAGTACTCCTACTACAACAACTACTACTAATACTACTATTAGTCCAACTACTGCTCCTTCTCCTACACCTATTCATACTACTAGTATTCCTACTACTTCTATGACTATTACTAGTACCATTACTACTACTACTACAACTACTACTGCATCTACTTCTGCTGCTACTACTACTACTTCTCCTTCAGCTACTACTACATCTACTCCTCCTCCTAGTACCACTACTAGTACTACTACTACTGCTACTACTATTATTATTATTATTACTGTTACATCTACATTTGCTACTACTGCTGTTACTACAACTACTACTAATTTTATTAGTACTACTACGACAACTACTGCTGCTATAACTACTGCTATTACTTTTGCTACTACTAGTCCTATTACTGCCACTACTACTGCTGCTACTATTACTACTACTACTTCTACTACTACTACTACTACTTCTGCTACGACAACTGCTACTACTTTTGTTGCTGCTATAGCTACTGCCACTCCAACAACTACAGTCACTGCGACTGCTACTGCTACTGCAACTGCTACTACTACTTCTACCTCTACTACAATTGCTACTATTACTATTGCTACTACTACGACTACTACTGCTGCTGCTGCTGCTGCTGCTCTTCCTGCTATTGCTACTAATACGACTACTACTACTTCTACTATATAGACAACTACTGTTGCTGCTGCTGCTGCCCCTACTACTACTGTTGTTGTTGCTGCTACTAATATTACTACTCATTCTATGTCTCCAACTAATACTACTACTACTACTGCTACTACTGCTTCTATTATAGTGAGTACTACTACTGCTGCTGTTGCTACTACTGCTACGACTATTACTACTGTTACTAGTACTTCTATTACTATAGCTACTGCTACTACTTCTAATACTGCTGCTACTACTACTACTACTACTATTACTATAACTACTACAACTATAGCTACTGCTGCTACCGTTACTACTACTATTGCTACTACTACTGTAGAAACTACTGATGCTACTACTGCAACTACTACTGCTACAATTGCAGCTACTACTATTACCACTACTATTACTGTTACTGCTACTGCAACAACAACTACTGCTACTGCTGCTACTACTGTACCTACTAATAGTACTACAACTAGTCCTACTACTGTAACTACTTCTACAATTGTTGCTGCTGCTGCTGTTACTACTACTACTACTACTACTACTACTAATGTCGTTGTTGTTGCTGTTGCGACCACTACTACTACTACTACTATGACTTCTCCAATTACTACTACTACAGATGCTTCTACTACTAGTACTATTACTACTACTTTCGCTACTACTAACACTATTATTATTACTACTCCTACTACTGCTTCTATTGTTATTGCAATTATTACTATTACAACTACTACTGCTACTACTACTAATACTACTACTATAACAACAACTACTACTGCAACAACTACTAGTAATGCTTCTCTTGCTGCTACTACTGCTACTGTTGCTGCTATAACTACAACTACAGCAACTGCTAGTACTACTACCACCACTACTACCTCTACTACTGTTACAGCTGCTACTCTGCTACTACGACTACTGCTACTGTTACTAGTACTTCTATTACTATAGCTACTGCTACTACTTCTAATACTGCTGCTGCTACTACTACTGCTACTACTACTGCAACTACAACCACTACTATTGCTACTACTACTGCTACAACAGTTGCAACTTCTACTACGACTACCACTACTACTACTCCTACTACTGCACGTACTGCTACTATTGCTACCACAACAACTACTACTACCACTACTTCTACTACTCCTACTGCAACAACTACTAATATTAATACTACTATTGTTGCTGCTACAACGACTACTGCTACTGGTACTACTACTGTTACTACTACTACAACTAGTTCTTCTACAACAACTAGCACTACTATTATTACGACTGCTTCTACTTCTGCTACTATTGCGAATAATATTACTACTACTTTTACTACTGCTACCGCTACTACTACAACTCCAGCTACTGCTACTACTACTATTACTATGACTGCTACTACTTCTACTGCTATTGGTATCGCTACTACTACTTCTATTACTACTACTACCACTACTACTATTTGTACTGTTACTGTTACTACTTCTACTACTACTTCTGTTGCTGGGACTACTACTACTAATGCTACTAGAACTAGCACTACTACTGCTGCCGCTACTGCTGCTGCTGCTGCTAATGATACAACTACTCCTACTACTTCTAATACTACTACTACTGCAACTAGTACCACAGCTACTGCTACTATGACAACTTCTGATACTACTAC
>RXID01020656.1:0-11701 GCA_005019695.1 Trichopus zeylanicus subsp. travancoricus | reverse complement strand
CCCATTTCATCTTTGGCCACACCTAAAATAAGAGAGTGCAAGGCATTTGCGCAAGTTTAGGTGCAGATACAAAATTGCGGGATCACATACGAGGGAGTGAGGTGTCAAACTCGTTGAGGAAAGATGTAGGTTTGATGTCGTGCAGGAGAAGCGAGAAACGAAAGCCAAAATCCACTAAGACTTTAGTTTATTGAGGTACCAAACCCCCGATTCGCTAAGACACGAAGCTCTCACTCCACTAAAATATCAAGATTTGGCTCTACACTAGCCACAAAACCCTCGAGCTAATTCGAAGCACAAAAACTCGGTTCCATGATTACAACTTATTCAAGAGGTAAAAGCAATTTGACGATGATGATAGCTTAAAGTGAATACATAGTTTAAGAAAAATATGAAGTTAACTCTACTTATCGAGCTTCGAGAGATCGTTAACTAGAGTTAGAAAGTATGATGATTCAATGAATTCTCAATTCAGTTCAATTAGAATTCAATAAACCAACCCAAAATCAAATCTAGGAGGAATTTATTCTTAAGAAGATAACTGAATTTCAAGAGATAATAATGTCAAAGCTTCTCCAAGTCAAGAATATTACTCCTAATAAATATAATTCATTAAAATATAAACAAAGGATGTCTCTATCTCTTTTATAAAAAATCAGACTCTTAGATTTTTAATTTTACAAGGATTGATTTAACAGATCTGATCTCAAAAGATTTTTTTGACTCAAAATCGATGGTGAGATTTGATCTCATTATTAATAATAATAATAGACTATATTGTCCATACTGGACATAAGAATTTCGATTAAATCAAATTATGGCGTGAAAATTTCTTGATCAATTTTTTATGTACACTTTTTGAAAATACTTTATTTAAGAATAACCGGCGAATTTGATATTCATGGCGGGGTGGTCCGAGGTCATCGAGCATCTGTGCCTAGGGGTGTGCACTATTCGGTTTTAACCGAACCGAACCGACCGACCGAAACCGAATAACCCATTCGGTTCGGTTTATTCGGTTCTCGGTTCGATTTCGGTTTTGTAAAAAAAAAAATTTAAAATTTCGGTTCGGTTTCGGTTTCTGATTTTCGAAAATCGTAAAAATCGAACCGAACCGAATTATATATATATATCTATATACTGCGGTTTTGATTTTGGTTTTGGTCTAATCGGCTTGAACAGACCGGACCGCCGACCGCCTATATAATCTCTGTTTTCAGCAGAGCGATTCGGACTTCGGACGCCTGCTGTTCTGCTAACCCTAACCCTAACCCTCTCGGCGCTCTCGCTCTTGCTCTCGCCGGCGTCGCCGCTCTCGCCGCTCTGGCTCTCGCCGCTCTCGCTCTGGCTCTCGCCGCTCTGGCTCTCGCCGCTCTCGCTCTGGCTCTCGCCGCTCTCGCTCTGGCTCTCGCCGCTCTCGCTCTCGCCGCTCTCGCTCTGGCTCTCGCCTCTCTCGCTCTCGCTGCTGCGGACCTGCGGTGCTGCGCCTTCATCCCTCCAGCTTTCGTCCACCCCCGGACGCCCCTGGCCCTCCTCCTCTGAGGACTGCGGCTCTGAGTCCCGACGCGGCGACGCCTCTCTCTGGTCGACGCTCTGAGTTTCAATCTCTCATTTTTCTACGAGTCTACGACGGATTAAGCTGCAAGGTGAGGGTATTTAGGGTTGATTTTTTGTGAAATTAAATTAGGGTTTTTTGATTTCATATAATTTTATTGTTAATCCTTTCGTCCACGGTCCACCCCTGGACCACCCCCCTCCTCCTCTCCTCTGAGGCTCTGACTCTCAGTCCCAACCCCTCAATATCTCTCTGCTCGCGCTCTGAGCTTCAATCTCTCATTTTTCTATAACGGATTAAGCTGCAAGTTGAGAGTATTTCGGAAATTATGAAATTTAGGGTTGATTTTTTGTGAAATTAAATTAGGGTTTTGTGAAATTAGGATTCTACAACGGCATCATCGGGATCAACTTGCAAGGTTAGGGTTGAATTTTGTGAAATTAAATTAGGGTTTTTTGATTTCATACAATTTAATATGTAATTCTGTATTTTTCTATTGACAGATGTTGAACCAGGATGACAGTCAGCAGCTTTCAAGCACAAATCCAGTTATTCCAAGTCCAATGCCAATTTTTGCCTCGCAGGAAAGTTCTGCGCCTATGGCTATCGAAGTTGCAAATGAGGGCAATGTATCTACGTCTACGTGTAGTACAAAGCCTCCAATGCCGAGGAAAAGAATGGCAGCACGATCAGCTGTATGGGAGCATTACACAAAGTTCACAGGCCCGGGCAAGTCAACCAAAGCCAAATGCAACTACTGTGGTAATGAATTCTTGTGTGATTCGAAGAAAAATGGTACTTCTTCTCTTAGACATCACATGAATCAGTGCAAGCGATATCCATATAATGTTGATACACATCAAACACAAATTGCTATGCAACCTATTCATAAAGAAGTAGCAAATGAGCCTGTGCTAACAAGCTGAAAGTTTGATCAAGAAAAAATTAGAAAAGCACTGGCACACATGATTGTTGTAGATGAACTGCCTTTTAGCTTTGTGCAACATGAAGGCTTTCAATATTTTATGTCTCAAGCTTGTCCTAGATTTCGAATGCCTTCACGTTGGACTATGACTAGAGACTGTTTTTAACTCTACCATGATGAAAAGGTAAAGTTGAAACAGTATTTCAGAGAGTCCAAACAGAGAGTTTGTTTGACCACTGATACTTGGACCTCAATTCAAAACATAAACTATATGTGTATCATAGCACATTATATTGATATTGATTGGAACTTGAAGAAACAGCTTTTGAATTTTTGCAAGATTACAAGTCATAAGGGTGAAGTTATAGGAAAACTAATTGAAAAATGCCTCTCTGAATGGGGAATTGATAGTGTTTTGACTGTTACTGTTGATAATGCCTCTTCAAATGATACTGCTATTTCTTATTTGAAGAAAAAAATTTTGAATTGGGGCACTTGTTTGGCACAAGAAAAATATATTCATATGCGTTGCATAGCACATATCATTAATCTTGTGGTGAAAGATGGTTTGAAAGAGATGGCAGATTCCATTGCTCGGGTTAGATCTACTGTTAAATATGTGAGATATTCTCCAGCAAGATGGCAGATGTTCAAAGAATGTGTGGAAATTGAAAAAATTGAAAGCAAAAAATGTCTTTGTTTGGATGTATCCAAAAGGTGGAATTCCACCTATATGATGCTTGAAGCAGCTCAAACTTTTGAGAGGGCTTTTGAAAAATTTGAAGAGGAAGATAGCAATTTCCATCATGAGCTTATTGATGAAGATGGAACTCCTCTGTCTTTTGACTGGCAGAATGTCAGACGACTTATTACATTCTTAGAGCATTTCTATGAGTTGACTCTTAGAGTTTCTGGCTCTATGTATGTTACAAGTAATTTATTTTTTGATGAAATTTGTCAATTTAACCTTCTTTTGAATCTGTGGAAGGTCAGCGGTGATACAAAAATCCAAGAAATGGCTGCTGTGATGAAAGACAAATATGACAAGTATTGGGGTGAGCCAGAGAAAATTAATATGCTTCTCTTTGTTTCTGTTGTCTTTGATCCAAGACGCAAGTTAGAATATGTTGAGTTTGGAGTTGAAAAAATGTATGAAGGTGAAAGAGGTGTTATGATGAGGAGAAAGTTGCATGAAGTTGTATATGATTTGTTCAAAGAGTACAGAATGCGACTACAGCCGGGAGGAATGCCATCTGGTGAAGGATCAAGTATGCGAAAGCAATTAGGTAAGTACATCTTAAGCAATCTATTTGCTGAGCATAGAAAAAGTTTCATGGGTGATGAAATGAAGTCTGAGATAGACAAGTATTTATCAGAGGATCTTGAAAAAAATGAGCCAAACTTTGATGTTCTGGGCTTCTGGAAAGTGAATAGCTGCAGATTTCCTATTTTGTCACACATGGCTCGTGATATGTTAGCTATACCTATCTCTACAGTGGCCTCTGAATCAGCTTTTAGTACAGGAGGGCGCGTACTTGATCGTTTTCGTAGCTCTTTGACTCCTACACTAGTACAAGCTCTTATTTGCACTCAAGATTGGATTAAAAATTCAAAAACAGAAATCAATGTTGAGGAAAGTTTGGAAGAACTTGAAAAGATTCAAGAGGGTAAGATTTGCATTGCTAATATTTTTATTATTGTATTGTATATTTCTTTATTATGATCAGATAATCATTGATTGATTTTTTTATTTCAGAGTTGATAAAAATGAAATTGGATGTCGCAACCGTTGAATTTTGAAAAGTCATCTTAAGGTTTGAATATGTTTACTTATTTTTTATGCATTTCTGTTTATGTTCCTAACTTTCTATGGTCATCTCTTACAGATTCATTCTTATATATCCTTATCATTCATGTGCATCGCAGCATCAGTGCATGTGTGAAGTTATAATCTTACTGTCCTTAGTTTCTTACCCAGATACCTACTCACGTGATATTTTCTTAATTGCTTTTACTGTGATGATATTTTACTATGTTTTTTAGGTTCAACAGTATGATCCAACTATCGAGGGACAGGTATGTATCCAACTATTATTTTGCAGGAGCAGCCAAGCAGGTTGATGCCTGAGGGGAGACATCTTCGTTTTTGATGATGCATTAAAGCCATCTGAGCCTCTTGAATTTTTGCTTTTATTTGAGGTTTTTTTTGTCTTTGGTGTTTTGATGCGGAGGTGTTCCAATGGTCCCCTACTCTGGTTCGGTTCGGTTCGGTTCGGTTCGGTTTTAACGGAATGCACACCCCTACTTGTAGCAATGGCATGGTTGTTTGGATGGCCTGTGAAGGCAACCACTACCTACCATTCGCTCACGGGGACAGCCAGAGAGGGAATATGACAGTATGACCCTCTTGGAATTGTTTTATGGTTTTTTTAATAATATTTGTTGAATTTTTCATAAGCTGTTTGAGGCGATGAAGATGTTGAATTATTGGCTCATTGCCATATGCTATGCTCGCATATGGGCAAGTGACTGATTGGACGATTGTCTCATTCTTTGGCTTCACCCTAGTAATGTTATGCTGCTTGGAAGTTGGAACTTCTGGTTCTGGGCCTTCTGAGTTCTGGCTTCTGTTTTGTTACTTCTGTACACAGGACTACAGGAGATTTCTCAAGCTTTTTTCTTAATGGATCATTTGGCATGATATAATCCTTCAAAGTTAAAATGCTAACTGATTACTGAATTGATCATATTTATTTTGAACCACATAATTACTGTTATTTATTCTGAACCACATAATTACAGTTGATCATATTTATTCTAAACCACATAACTGTTGAAGTGTTCTGCAGTAGTGCAGCTTGCCAGCTTCTGATACTATACAATATACATGCTCCTGCTGCTGTGCTGCTCCTGCTGCTCTGCTGACTGCTGCTCCTGCGACTTGAAGTCTTGAACTGTCTTGTTACATGAATTTGAGCTGTTGAAGTGTTTTGCAGCTTGCCCGCTTTTGCTAGACTGCTAGTCTGCAACTATACATTGTCCTGCTGTTACTGCTCAGCCTTCTCCTAGCCTCCTGCTGTGCTGCTCCTGGCTCTGCTGTGTTGCTCCTGCTGTGTTGCTCCTGCTGTTGCTGTGTTGCTCCTACTGTGTTGCTCCTGCTGTGTTGTTGTTGTTGCTGCTGCTCCTAGCCTCCTGCTTCTCCTACTGTGTTGCTCACTTGCTCCTGCTGTGTTGCTCCTAGGGGTGCTGCTCCTAGCCTCCTGCTGCTCCTGCTTGCTGCTCATGCTTGCTGCTCCTTGCTCCTAGCCTCCTGCTGTGTTGCTCTGCTGCTCGTTGTTGTTGCGCTGCTGCTCCTGCTGGTTTGCTCACTTGCTCCTGCCTGTGTTGATTCCTGTGCTCCTGATGCTGCGCTCCTAGCCTCCTGCTGTGTTGTCCTGCTCCTACCGCTCCTGCGGCTCTTAGCCTCCTGCGTATTGATCCTGTTGTGTTGCTCTGGTGTTGTTGTTGTTGCTGATGCTCCTCGGCCTCCTGCGATCCTGCTGTGTTGATCCTAGGGGTGCTGCTCCTAGCCTCCTGCTGCTCCTGCTGCTGATGCTCCTCCTGCTGCTGCTCCTAGCCTCCTGCTGTGTTGTTGTTGTTGCTGCTGCTCCTGCTGTGTTGCTCACTTGCTCCCGCTGTATTGCTCCTGCTGGCTGCGACTGCTGCTGCTGCTCCTAACCTCCTGTTGTGTTGCTCCTGCTGTGTTGTTGTTGCTGCTGCTACTCCTGCTGTGTTGCTCACTTGCTCCTGCTGTGTTGCTCCTAGGGGTGCTGCTCCTAGCCTCCTGCTGCTCCTGTTCCTGCTGCTCCTGCTCCTAGCCTCCTGCTGTGTTGCTCCTGCTGTGTTGTTGTTGCTGCTGCTGCTCCTGCTGTGTTGCTCACTTGCTCCTGCTGTGTTGCTCCTGGCTCCTGCTGCTGCTGCTCCTAGCCTCCTGCTGTGTTGCTCCTGCTCCTACTGCTCCTGCTGCTCTTAGCCTCCTGCTGTGTTGCTCCTGCTGTGTTATTGTTGTTGCTGCTGCTCCTAGCCTCCTGCTACTCTTGCTGTGTTGCTCCTAGGGGTGCTGCTCCTAGCCTCCTGCTGCTCCTGCTGCTGATGCTCCTCCTGCTGCTGCTCCTAGCCTCCTGCTGTGTTGTTGTTGTTGCTGCTGCTCCTGCTGTGTTGCTCACTTGCTCCTGCTGTATTGCTCCTGCTGGCTGCGCTGCTACTGCTGCTCCTAACCTCCTGTTGTGTTGCTCCTGCTGTGTTGTTGTTGCTGCTGCTACTCCTGCTGTGTTGCTCACTTGCTCCTGCTGTATTGCTCCTGCTGGCTGCGGCTGCTGCTGCTGCTCCTAACCTCCTGTTGTGTTGCTCCTGCTGTGTTGTTGTTGCTGCTGCTACTCCTGCTGTGTTGCTCACTTGCTCCTGCTGTATTGCTCCTGCTGGCTGCTGCTGCTGCTCCTAGCCTCCTGCTGCTCCTGCTGTGTTGCTCACTTGCTCCTGCTCCTGCTGTGTTGCTCCTGCTGCTGCTCCTAGCCTCCTGCTGTGTGCCTGTGTTGCTCCTGCTGCTGCCTGCTCTTGCAAATATGACAATTATGTACATTATACTTCAAGTGCTGCTGCTGCTGCTGCTCCTAGCCTGCTGCTGTGTTGCTCCTGCTGTGTTGTTGTTGTATATCTTGTACTAAATTTTTTTTTCCCCCTTAATCCCTTATGCAAATGACCAAATTCAAACCCTGTCAATTTCGGTTTTGCAATTCGGTTATAACCGAACCGAACCGAAATATTTCTATTACTGTTCTATTACTGTTCTATTACTGTTCGGTTCTATTACTGTTCGGTTCGGTTCGGTTTTAGTTTTCAAAAATTTCGGAAAATTGGGTTCGGCCGGTTCGGTTCGGTTTTAACCGAATGCACACCCCTATGACTGTGCCCGAGCGCCGGGGCGCAGACGCCCGAGACCGACACCCGGCCTCGGGCGTTTGCGCCAGCGAGCCATCGCACCGGCCTCTGAGAGCCGCAGCGCTCAAGACCGGCACTGCAAGAAAGCCCTCTCGTGATACCAAGAGAGACGGCAGAAATGTCGGAGACGGCAGCGGAGGTGGAGGTGCTGGAGTGTCGCATGGTGGTGCCGAGCGAAGCCACGCCGAGCCACTCTATCTGGCTCTCCAACCTCGACATCCTAATCGGCACGTTTTACGTCACCACCGTCTACTACTACAAACCTAATGGTGACACCGCCTTCTTCTCGTCGGAGGCCATGAAGGCCGCCCTGGCCAAGGGCTTGGTTCCCTTCTACCCACTTGCCGGCCGTCTCGCACCCGACGAAACTGGGCGGCTTCAGCTCAACTGCACCGGTGAGGGCGTGCTCTTCGTCGTGGCGCGGTCGGAGTCTCGTGTCGAAGAGCTCGGAGACTTCACTCCTTCGGAGAAACTCCGCCGATTGCTGCTACCGGCATTGGATGCTAATGCCATTCCATCTATAGTGTTTGCGTTTCAGTTAACGTTCTTCAAGTGTGGCGGCGTCTGCCTCGGCGCCGCCGCCCACCATGCAGCCATCGACGGCGGGAGCGCGCTCAGATTCATAAACACCTGGTCCAGTATTGCCCGCGGCGTCTCGGAACCCGTCGATCCCCCATTCCTTGATCGCACTCTCCTCCGTGCCCGCTCCCCTCCCACCGTTGCATTCAAACACGAAGAATACCATTCAATCCCTAAGACATCAGACCCCACAAAGCCCCCAGCTTTTGAACCCGCTCTCGTCAACCTCACAAAAACCTAGCTCATATCGCTCAAGAACTCGGTGTCAAGCGACACCGAAACAACGTCCACCTTCAAGGCCGTCGCAGCTCATGCTTGGCGGTCGTCGTGCAAGGCACGAGAGCTCAGTGGAGATCAGGAGACACGGCTAATACTGAGCGTGGACGCGCGCACTCGCGTTATTCCACCGCTACCGTCGAGCTTCCTCGGGAACGCCGTCCTCCGTGTGGCGGCAAGAGCTACCGCCGGAGAGATAATTGGCAATGGAGATGACTTCGCAGCGAAGAGGATTGGTGTCGCTACAGCGAAACTGACGAACGAGTACGTGCGGTCGGTGGTGGACTACTTGGAGGTGCAAGGGCCCGTGAGTTCCATGGATCGCGGGTTTTTGATACCTTCCGGAGCTAATTTGATGGCGATCAGCTGGCTCAGGATGCCGCTATACGCGGCAGACTTCGGGTGGGGGAGGCCTGCGCACATGGGGCGGGTAGCTCCAGGATATCCCGGCTTTGTGTACTTGATGAGCACTCCTAAGGACGATGGCGGAGTGACGGTGATTGTGGAGTTGGAAGCGGAGAGCATGACCAAGTTCAAGAAGATATTCTACGAGGATTTGGGCATGGAGCAGATGTACGACAACACGGGATCTCCTGTTTGAACACACTTTGCACGATACTTCATGCTTGGAAGACTACCATTAATTTGGAACTTTAAACTCTTTTAAATAGAATAATTGCGACTTTCATTGAGCAGACACATGAGCACGCGAGACGACAAAGACGAGATGAAAGCGATACATTTGAGATGTCTTCAATTAGTTACAAAAAATTTAGTTTTAATCATATTTAATGCTACAATCAACTCTCACTTAATTAGAATTTAATAAATTGATCTCTCGCGATTCATGCCAAAAAGATCTAACATATTTGATCTCAAAGAATCTCTTAAGTAAATTTCATTAACGATAATATTTTCATTGAGATCCATTGAAAAGTGTATTTGATTTGAAATTAAGATTAAAATTATCTCACCGGTTTATCATGAAAATATAAAAAAAATAAATAGTTTATTTTTGTTATATTTTAAAAAAATTAAATTATCATATTATTTTTTATTTATTTAAAGGGTTAATTACATACACTCCTAATTTTCGATAATTACAAAAAATCTCCTGAAATTTTTATAATTACCTAAGCCACTTATCTTTTCAAAATATTTATTTACACCTCCTGATTGTTATTTAATCAAATTTTTCTCCAAAAATTTCAATTTTACCCTACGTAATTTTTACCATTAAATTCCTAAAAATTTCTTTTCTCCTGCCCACTCTTTCTCCCAAAATATTTAGAAATAAACCCTTGAAATATTTTTATTTGTAAAAAAATCTAAATAATAATATTTTTCAAAAAATATTTATAAAGGAGTAGAAAATTTTTAAATATTTTATAAATAAATCCTAATATTTGTATTTTCACTAAAGTTTCAAATCTCGGTTTCGGTTTCGGTTTCGGCACCTAGTGAAACCGATACGTTTCGACTGTTTCGGCGGTTTCAATTTCAGTTTCGGTCGTTTCAGTTTCGGCCGAAAGATTTTTTTTAGTTATTCGTTATGTGTTGACCAAAGTTTAACTATATATTAACAGTACCTTTGTTTTCAAATTAAAAATATGAAAAAATTTTGAAAATTTTTTATAAAAATCTAAAAATTATGAAAGAATTTACAATTAATTTTACCATAATATTAAATATTATTTTAATTAATTAAAATTAATTTTGATAGTTAACCGCTGTTTTTATATATTACTATATAAAAAAATATATGAGAAATAATATGAATAAAGTTAAAAATTAACATAAGCAAATTTAACTTATTATTAAAATATACTTGATACATACATAATTTATTAATTATAATGTAATACAACTAATCATCATTATTATCATAATTATCATCAGTTGAATTTGAAACATCTCGAGGTGGAATTATGAATTCCGTAACTGAACGATTCAAATGAATACTTATAAACATACGAGTCAGAAAAACTAACTCTATGCGATCTCGTAACAGTGATTCACATGAGGTGAGACCGACACAAATTTTTTTTTTGTTTTGCTTTTGGTGGAACGGTCATTTCCATTTCAGTTTCAACCAAATTTTTTTATTAATTATATTTGCTAAAATTAAACTTTATGTAATTATTTTTTAACTTCAACATTAAAACTTATAATAGATTTAAAAACCATTTAAATAATGAATCGTACTTGAATAGTTCTCCATATACGTGAACAGTATTTAATTAGAAACCAGGGAGGTGGGCGTAGGAACCCGGGCCTGGGGAACGGCGTTGACCGGGTGCAGGCCGGCACTTAGCTTGAGAGAGCTGGGGCCAGGCTGGACAAGGAGCGTGGGCGGGTGAGGGATTGGCGGCCCCACTGGCGAGCGCGCGGAGGCCAGCCAGCCGAGGGTGCAGCTCGAGTACGAGAAAGCGTTGCGGCTCGACACATAGACGGCTCCCCGCGCGTGCTTGCACCACCCCCACGGGCGAGTCTCCTTGCGTGAGCCCTGCCCGCTATGTGCTCCACTAGTGCGCCGCGAGCACCCCCCCCCCACCCCACGGCCGGCTCGCCCCGCGCGCCCGCCAACAACGCTTGCCGCCCGTCGCGGCACGCCCGTTGCATGGCGTCGAAAACCCTAAAACTGCAACCAAATCTGACCGGCACGAACCCAACACCGAACCGTTTCGATTGGAGATTTAAAAACTGTTTTTATAATATGCCTCTTGAATTTTTGATTATAAACAAAGTCTAAATATCAATTTTTCAAAAAAACTTTATGAGGGCGCTGACCATATTTAAAATTAATATAAATAAACCCTCAACCTGGTTCTATTTACAAAATAAGCCGCTTGCTCTGAATTTTTTTATTTATAAAAAAAGTCCAAAGGTCAATATTTTTGATATGAAAAACTTATTCAAAAGGACCTTAAATATTTTAAAATTTTACAACTAAACTCTACATAAGAAATTTAATGACAAATTTTATATTTGTGAATTTATAAGTAAGTCACTTGAATTTTTTTATTTATAAATAAGTCAAAAATTTATAAGTTTTGAAAAAATTTAACAAATAATAGTTGAAGGTATTAAAAATTAAAATTTTAAAATACCAGCTCAATAATTTCTATATTTACAAATAGAACCCTCAAAATTTTTATTTATAAATAAACCCAATTTTTATCAATTTTCTAATAAAATTTCACAATATTGAAGTTTTAAGAATTAAAATTTTGAATTACAAATTTAGTATTTGTACATTTACAAATAGACTCCGTAAATATTTTTATTTTTAAATAAGTTCAAAATTTTATCATCTTTAAAATAAAAATTTACAAAAAAGACATTAAAGGTTTTAAAACTTAAAATTTTAAATTAAAAATTTAATATTT
>RXID01020655.1:0-17989 GCA_005019695.1 Trichopus zeylanicus subsp. travancoricus | reverse complement strand
CCACAATTTGTTTAAGTAATTTTTGTAATCCAACTTTGACTTTGAGTTTGATAAGGATTAGAATTATAATTTACTTTGACTCTAAGTTTGATTCATGATGCACTAAATTCAAATTGCGCTAATCCAATTTGAGGTAGATTCACACTTTGAGTTAAATTGGACCCAAGTTCTAGTTCGAATTGGAAACAAAACTCTAGCTAAATTTGGGATGAATTAGAATTTTTATATTTACATTTAAGACCTTGAATTTTGAGATTTTATAGATAGGTCCCAAGATCATGGAAGTTACAAATTAGTCCTTGAAATTTTAAGTTTCTACAAAAAAATCCTTGTTACTTCTTTTTACAAAAAAACCCATGATCTAATAGAAATTATGGTTGGGTCCTTGAAACAAAAATTTAGAAATACCCTACCGAAAATTCAACATCCAAAAAGAGCATAATTTTTGAATCTCCTTGTATCAAATAAATCCCAATCAACAAAATTACGAATAGCAATCTATCTAAATCTGCAAATCAAATCAATCAATAATTTGATTTTACACCCTTTCAATCTTATAACAAAATCTGTAAAAAATCAACAAAAAGATGAGAGAATCAGGAAGCACTCATCAAAGAGAGATCAGAGAGGATAAACATCGGAGATCATAGAGAAAACACAGCATAAAGAAAGAACAACGAAGGAAGCAAGGCCAGCGCTCTCTACTTAGCTTTTATTTATTTTCTTTGGCACATTGTCATCTCCATCTCTCCTCCTCTACTCCTTTGTTGGACCACTGCCGGAACTCCACTTCCCGTTGGCCTCGCCTCCTCTGCACAGGGAACTGCTTCACCACACCAGCACCTGTACCACCTATGACCAGTCCTGCTGACCTCTCCTCTAGCCATCTTTCACTGCCAGAAGAGGTCGGATCTGGCCATGTCTAGCTAGTTTTGGCTGAGAAGATGATAACCTCACTCTGGTAAACCACCGCCCATCGTCCTGACCTCCTGCCAGCACTCACCTAGCACTGTTGTCTCCTCATAGCCTCTCTCGCCGAAGAGGACACCGCACCAACCACCCTTGCATCACCTGTGCCTCACCCATGCCCTACCGGGTCTCTCCCACTTTGTCTCCATCAGCCCAGACTTCCCATAGCCACACTTTGCTGGCCACCACTCCTTGCACCTGTTTAGGGCATTGTGCCCCTACGCTGACCCTCCACCACGCCAGCATGTGTTAGCCCGACTTCATTGTGCCGGCCCGAGCTCCACCTTCCACCTCCACCCGCAACCCTCTAATGTCGCCCACCTGAGTTTGTGGGTGAATTTGACCGAAATTCGATAGAGAAGGGCCTGCCCACCTCTGGTGGAGAACAAGATGAAGAGAAGAAGGGTAGAACGGGAAAGATACGAAGGAAACCTTAAAACAAAAAAATATAATAAAGTTACCCTTTTGGCCAAAAAAAAAAAGGATAAATTTGGTCAGCAAAAAAATGTCTCAATTTGCATGTGTGAGTTCATCAGCTTATAGATCAGTCTTTAGACTCACCAAATCTCTATAAGCTAGTTTTTATACTCATGATCATTTGGATATCATTTGGTTTGGAATTAGAATCAGGATCAGTATTTTTTTAAATTTTTTTATTATAAAATTAATATCACTTATTTTACACCGTTATTAAATTAAATAATTTTTTAAATTTTAAATTATTATAGAGTTAATTTTAATAAAAAGATATTAGTTTATAAAAGTGATTTATTAGTCTTGACTTTAATTATGATCTTGATCCCAAACCAAACGATGCCTTGAACTATACCTAGTTTTTAGACTCGCTGAATGTCTATAAGTCAACCTTCAAGCTCATGATCATTCGGACTATAAGCTAACTTTTGGGGTTCACTGAACGTCTATAAGTCATCCTTCGGACTCATGATCATTTAGACTATAGGACAGTTTTTTGACTCATTGAAAGTTGATAAGCCAGTTTTGGGCTTGCCAAATGTCTATAAACTAGCTTTGATTCTCGCAATCATTTGGACTATAGGCCAACCGTCGAGCTCACCAAATACCTATAAACCAACCTTCGAGTTCACGATCGTTCGAACTATAGGTAAGCCTTCAAGCTCGTCGAATGTCTATAAGCCAATGTTTACGCTCGCGATTATTTAGACTATAGACTAGTCTTTGGGTTTGCCAAATTTTTATAAGCTAGTCTTCAGGCTCACGATCATTTAAATTTTAGGCTAGTCTTTGGGCTCACCAAACATTTATTAGCTAGCCTTCGGGCCGGTGGACGTTACTACTATTTTAACTTGAACTAGAACTAGTGCAAATAGAACTAAATAAGGTCAAACTGAGTCTTATCGGGTGTGCTACAAAAGCCTCTAATGCCACTCAAAGGCTTCAACCAACTCCATAAATAGTGGACAATACCTTCAAACTAAATAAAATAACTCATTGCCTAACAAAAAGACTTCAACCAAATGAAGTTATTGTTAATATTTTATTAACTAACAAAAATGCTTCAACAAAAGAAATTATCGCCAACACCTTATTATCTAATAAAAATAATTCAAACCATATGAAGTTATGTCTAATACTTCATTAGCTAATGAAAATATTTCAAATAAATGAAGTTATCACAAATGCCTCATTGGCTAATGAAAATACTTCAAATCAAATAAACTTATTGCTAATGTCTTATTGGCTCATAAAAATACTTTAAATTAAATGAAGTTATAATTGACACCTCATTAACTAATGAAAATATTTTAAACCAAAAGAAGTTATCATCAATGTCACCAAGCTAATGAAAATATTTTAAGCCAAATAAAATTATTGTCAATACCTTACTGATTAACGAAAATACTTCAACCAAGAAAGTTATCATGAATACCATTAAACTAATGGAAACACTTCAATTAGAAGAAGTTATTACCAACATTCAATCTAACGGAAACACTTCAAGCTACTTTCGATAAGCTGTCAATAATATCATCCAATGAAGTTATCACCAGCATCTAAAGTTATTGAAAATACTTCAAATTTTTCTCTTCTCCTTCTATGTTCCACTGTATATTGCTATCAATATTTGTTGAGAATTAAATCAAGATCCATCTGAGTAAGACATCAATAGTCCAGAGCATGAGAGTAGGGCACTAGCACACATTAGAGTTTCTTTCACACTGCTTATTATTATTATTATTATTATTGTGTTTTCTATAATTTTATGATAAAATTCATTATAAAGTGAAAGTATATCATTACTTAAGATATGTACCATTTCATACCAATCAAACGATACTTTTTTCTGTTCTTTTCTTGTTTATTTTTTTTATTAATTAGATTTTTTACTTAAGAAAATTCTTAATAATTGTCGGGATAATTAGTAACAGTAATTTATGTCTATTGAGAATCAATGTTTTTATAATACCTAATTACACATTTAAATTAATATATTTTGATTTGTGCATCAAAATCATTCTCTAAAATTTCTATTATTTCAAGTTATTGATTTCAATCCGAGAGCAACATAGCTTTATTAAAGGCAACAATACCTACGTTAGTCCAAAGCTTCCAGGCATTAACCCCATTAATGACAATATATATACCAAGATCACGATGGCAGCAGCAAATCCAGAAGGACACGTCAAGTTTGCCAACCCTTTACGCTATATAAAC
Organism: Trichopus zeylanicus subsp. travancoricus; assembly: GCA_005019695.1. Lineage (NCBI taxonomy): Eukaryota > Viridiplantae > Streptophyta > Magnoliopsida > Dioscoreales > Dioscoreaceae > Trichopus > Trichopus zeylanicus. Next base: position 14,326 of record RXID01020655.1, on the reverse strand, counting down.
TGCATGCATGGCAACAAGCGAGGGGTTCCCATCTAGTTATAACCTTTCACATATATTCTACATATACTCTTAAGCGTCAGAGCCATATCGCCAGGATCTTTATTAATAGTGAGTTTTCATAAGTGAAGAAAGAGCTTTGTTGTATTTCTTGGATCTATTTTCACATTTGGAGCTAGAAAAAGGATCACATCCTCTTCTTCAGCCTGCCATCAAACTCTTAACGTAACGAGTCCGAAAGCCACCTAGAACACCGCTGAAGATGCTGGTTTGGCCATAACTACGGGCAAGGGCAGAGCCGTAAATTAAAACAAATAAAAAAAATAATATGTCAGAGTTTACTCAAGCTATAGTCGATGTTCTTTCATATAATTAATGCAATGTATAATCCCATCAATAAATATTTTTAAATATCTCTCTATATATATGAGCATATTATTTCTAAAATCATTAGTTATAAGTATCAAATGATTTTTCGCTAATTTTAAGATTTATATTAGAACTATGAGTATTTTGCAGAATATGACACTTATTTCTTTAGGATGTCCCCAAACTCTGAGTTTATATATTATATACTTTGGAAAAGATAGTACAATCAATCTATGGATTATATTCATGTGACTACGACAATCTCTTTCATGAGGAACATCCCATTTGTATAATTATGTTTTGAGTATGTGTGCACCTTCGAACCAACATGAGACTATAAGGGACGCTTGTTGAATTACTAGTTTCTTAACCTTTAATCGATTCTAGTGGAGTTCAATCCTTTAGCCTTTTTAAGTAAAATTGATGCATAGTTTGATTGTTTTTTAGATGGGAGTTATGAACATCCAAACAAATAACAGTTCATCTTGAATCCCATCTTATGTCCTAAACACCTCTTCCAAATGAATTCAATATTCATATATAGGAGACTCAAAAGGTTTCCATTTGACCAAAAGTGCACTGAAATTTGGTTTTCTCATAAATAGTTTTTACTTTACATATCATATGACACCCCTGAACAAATCACTAGACACTCAAAAAAAAAAAAATCAAAAAATTGAAATATCTAAAATAAAGTAAATATGCAAACTTCACCTAGTGAAAAATGGTCAATTATGATTATCATTTTATAGGTTTTTGCAAGAGTTTGGGTTTGATGGTATGTACATTAGTCTTGATCTCATTCAATTAGGCCCCAACAACACTTGCATGCTCTTGGACATCACTTACTCGTCCTTCAAAGCATACAAAATCTTCAAGAGAATTTGTAGCTTTTCACTAAGCAAAAGATATAATCATCTTAGCATCATTCCATTTGTTCTCGCATGTTTGTGCAAAACAATGGAGATCCCATAAAGTTTCAGGTGTAAAATTATACTCACAAATAAAATAACATAATAAATAATAGGTGAGAGCTTACACCATTTTAAGTTTTGTACAAATGATAAAAATAAATGTAATGAATTTTAATTGATTTTTAGATTATAATATTAATTGAAGAAAACTGCAGCAAATAATGCACAATGAATTATAACTAATGAATTTAATTTATGATAATCATAAAAAGTATAGATAAATGTAGCAAATATGGTATGAAAATTTAATGATAGTTTATTACAGTTTAAAAAAAAAAAATAAATATTTCAAGTTTTATTCTAGAACCCATCCTACATAATCCTACACATCAAATACATTAACAAATTTGAACAAGGTTGCATAACAATTAAAATTGAGTTGGTGACTATTGTACAAAATTATATCGCTACCCTACAAACTAATTCGAGTAGTATATAACATTATCAAATTCATACAATTAGGCAGAAAAATAAACTCAAATTATCCGAACATTCTATATATTATAAAATAAAATAGTAGAATCCTACATAACCAGTTTGTCCAAATAAGATAAATAATTCTAAATAATATTATCAAATATAAAGTTAAATAGGTTCTAGCACGATGTATACTTCTACAAGAAATTTCTTAGCTTCTTGCATCATTTGGCTTTTCTTCGAATAACATTCCAAAATTACACATACAACTATCATAATAGTAAATCACAGGCTTCGATATCTAGCAATTCTAAGTCTTTGTTATCAACCATTGATCATTCAAATATTTTTCAGAAAATAAATCAAATCATTAACTATTGAACAATTTAAAAAAGGATATCCAACCTTTTCAAATTTATAACAATTAATCTATATCATAACAAACATTCTTACATTTGTTTGTTTTAAAGATCAGCTCTGAGAATAACATGTAACACAAGTCTGGAATATCTCTAATTAATGACGATCTTGGATAACAAGCATACGCATATAGTTCTACACAAGCTCTAAGCAACATGATTAAACATAAACTTACGATGTCATATATTTTCTAAAGAAAGTATGCCGGACAAATACAAGAATATAAGAGTAGAGCAATGTGGCTGAACATCATATATCCATAAATTCCAACATTCACATAAAATCAGTCACAAATGTCTGATCTCCAATCAAAATTTTAACTACAATAGAGAATAAAATTTCAGCTTGAAGATATTATCATTGATTAACAAGGGGAATGTGGACATGAACCCAACAAAAATTAAAGTGAAAATTGAACCCATCTTTATACCTTAGAGCTGATTTTTAACCGGTTAAACAATCACAAATGGCAACTTATTTAAACATGTTGCACTCATCATTGATCATTTGAAATAAAAAAAAAGGTTTAATAATCGTGGGACGTTATAATTAACAGATGCAAATGAATCAAACTATTCATGATCTAAATCAAGCAAAGTAGAAGCAAATGAGCAAAATCTGAAGCTCAATAAACAGTACACAAGCCAAAAACCCAACTCCAGCTGATAACTCCAGTAACTGCCACAACCACATTAAAAAGAGGAGGATTTTGGGCGAGATTCACCTGCTCAGGAAGCACAGGGCGTACAGGGATGGAGGAGCAAGAAGCACACTCCTACAATGCTACGTGAAGCATATCAGCAGGGGCTGAGGCGAACTTTCACCTCAAATACATTAATTTGCAGGTGGTTTAGGGTCCAGTTCTCATTGATTTTTTGTTCAGGCTGATTTACTTTAGTGTATCACCAATGCTCCCAAACCTCAATACCAAGCCTCCAAAACTCGATGTTCAATGTTTTCATTAATGAGTAGTCATTTTCTCGGGACATTTGATGAATCTTCGAGAACCAAACTACCATTTGTATGAAATATCAACTGTCGCCTTGTTTAGGAAAGTACGCCATCGTACGATCTAATTCCAAGTGATTACTGGAGCTTCACCCTCTTTTGAGGTGATAATTGAACATTGTCCGCTCATTTATCAAAGTGGTCTTTTGCATGCCCCTCAATTTCTTTTTCCCAAGGTTGTTTCCAACCAAATAGAAGATACGTATCTCCAAGATTCAAACAGAGGTTTAAAATTGTTCACCCTTTGGACTTAATAGCTTGGGTCAAGTCATGTGGAGGTAATCCAATGGTAGAGGAAACTTATCCCTTTCCCCTTGCACAGAGGAGCTTTTAGGTCCTTAGTTTTTTTTCTTCGATAAATTCATTTTCAAATGGCATTCCTTTCTATTCCTTCTAGCTCTAAGAAGAGGTCTCCCCTTTTGAGGGAAGAAACAACCTTTCTTATGGAAGAAATTCCAATTCCCTTTGAGGTTTCAGGGCCAACATTGCCACTAACAAGAAAGTCTTCTCCATCTCACGCCAACTCGAGATTGACTTCTAGGGGCGAAGGGCCATTTAGATCTAGTTTTGCGACTATGCTAAGGGAGGTCTGGGAGTCTAGCACTAGGCCATCTGCCAGGGTAGCTTGTTCTGAGCCGGTGGTGATTTGTCCCTCAAAAGGCTCTTGCGACTATCTTATCTTTGGTTTTAAGTGAGTTTTGATTTTGATCCTCATCTTGTTCTTGATAATTTTAGTATGTGTTCCTGTTACTAACCTAGTTTAATCATGGAATGTGACTTTGCAGGGACTGCTTAGATTTCATTTATGAATGAGAGTTTGAGACAATAGCGGGGTATTTCTCTAGTGTCTTTAGCTTTGCTTGCTAAGAAGCTCTTTGAATTATAGGTCTTTGCCTGCTATTAGCTAGTATATCTAGTTTAGGGGAGGAAAAAGAAAGAGGAGGAGGAAGAGAACCATGGCACTAACGAGGGGAGAGCAAGGAAGAGGCAGACGATTCCTCATTCTCCTTCACCACCTTGCCAACCCGAAATCATTGGGGATGGTGCCAAGTTGTATACCCATTGCAAGATGATGAAAAAGGTTTATTGTTGAAAGGGAGTCGCTTCCGCTCCTTTTGTTGCTTTGTCACGCATCAAAACATGCGGGCAATCTTCTTCAAAGCACCAGGAGACCTCAGGGGAGATTAAGGCCAAGGAGTATTTCCTCAGGGACTTTGGAAAAAACTCCAATCCTTTTTTAGCTCGGCTTCTTGTCAACTGACTCTTCCTAGAAGAGGTCAGATCTTGCAATATCATGAGTACACTCATATTTGCTTTCATGTAGATAATTTCACTCCCACCCACCCCCATCTCTGCTTTTTTTTTTCTATGGACCAACCTTTGGTTTGACTGTAGACTCTATAATCCTTTCAGTACACAAGGTGTCAGTTCTACATGGCTTGGGGGCTAGGCATAATTGAGAAGAGCAAGATTGAGGGGGAGGTGATCTTGCTTCATTCTCAACTATAATCTCTTCAACTTAGAGTGGAAGGGAAGGAGAAGAAGACAGAGAAGGAGAAAAACCTCCTTATAGCCGATCAGGACTCAACTTTGTTCGATCTACAAGATTAGGAGATTTGGCACCCAGCCATCTTGGATAACACCAAAATAGAAGTGATTTTGGTTTATAAGGCTAGTGACAAGTACCTCTAGGATTGTTTAAACTCACCGTCGTATCTTTCAAAGAAGGGTACATCATTTGCTGAGACACAGTGAGACAAACCTACCATGACTCCAAGTATGAGTCTAACAATCTTTGGGTTGAACTCTAGAATGACTTGATCCTCAAGTGGAAGTATGAGGATCTCATCTAGAGGGAGGTTATGGTAGTGAAGGTGAGAGAGGTTAAAGAGGGCATCCTAAAAACAGTCCAGCCGGTAGAGTCTTCTGAGCATCGACCTATTTCTAACTAGTTGTAATTCTTACCCTTTGTAAAAGGATTTTTTTTACTAGTCTTAGCTTGGAACTTAATAGGAATTTATCCTCTTTTCTAAACTTTTACTTTCATTTGTTTGAATCTTTTAACCAAAGTCTTTCGATCACGTCCCTCTTGCCGAAGTAACTTTAATTAGCCCCTTTAGGTTTTGCCTTGGAACTCCAAGGATCAGTTGTTTCTATCTCAAGATTAAGATACTCATGAGCAAAGTAGTTGACTTCTACTATGGCTGAACACTAGAACACATGGTTGAACTCAAATTTTGAGTGGCTTAAGGTATGATAACTCAGTTAAATAACCAATGCACCTAGTTGGACTATAGGGATAGCAGAGCTAGTTTTTTTGAGTAATACCTCGATAGGATCACCAAAATACTTGGTTGGACCATAGGGCCAGCAAAACTAGATTTATAGAGAAATATCTTGGTAGGGTCATCAAAGAACTAGTTTAGACCGTTTAGTCAGTAGAGCTAGGTTTTTAGAGGAACATCACGGTGAGGTCACCGAAGCATCTAGTTGGATCATAGGGCTAATAGAGCCAAATTTTAGAGGAATATTGAGATGGGATCACCAAAGTTCCTAGTTCGACTGTAGGGTCAACAGAGCTAAATTTTTGAATAAATACCTCGGGATGGTCATTAAAGCACCTAGTTGGACTGTAGAAATAGTAGAGCTAGATTTTTCTTTGAGTAATGCCTCAGTGGGGTCACCAAAATACTTGATAAGACCATAGGCCAGTAGAGCCAGGCTTTTGGAGGAATATCTTAGTGGGATCACCAAAGAAGTTGGTTAGATCATAGGGCCCATAGAGCTATGTTTATAAAGGAATGTATTGCTGGGGTCACGGAAGCACCCGCTTGGACCGTAAGGATAGCAGAGTCAAATTTTTGAGCAATACCTTCGTAACTAAAGTATCTAGTTGTAACATAGGACTATCAAAACTACATTTTTTGAGTAATATCTTAGTGGGGTCACTGAAACATTTGTTTGGATCATAGGGCAATAGAGTCAAATTTTTTAAGTAATATCTTAGTGAGATCACTGAATCACCTGGTTGGATAGTAAGGCCAGTAGAAATAGACTTTTAGAGGAATACCTCAGTAGAATCATCGAAATAGCTAGTTGATGGTTGACGTCATAGATAATATAAAGCCCATATGCAAAATGGTAAAAGTAAGAGTCACAGGTACTATTTATGATATCCCTGGGATTTTAGCCAAGGATCACCAACAAACCTTAGCTATTTGTTGGATCCTTGGAGCTGCTTTCAAATAACATATAAGCTATAGGATAAGCTTAGAGAAATGTTCATTTGCTAAGATATTGGATGCTTACCAAAAGAGGGGAATTACACGTCAGAGAAGAGAGAATCTTCATGGACTAGCTTCCACCAGTTGAAGTTTTGCACATTTCAAATGGTGGTAAAGTGATACTACATAAAGAGCTATTGCTCATTTAGTCATATTGTAGGGCTAGCAAAGCTAGTTTTTGGAAGATTATCTCGGTGGCATCACCAAAGTGCTAGTTTGGACCATAGGGACAATAGAGCTAGGTTTTTAGAGGAATGTCTCAGTGCGATCATCGAAGCACTTGGTTGGACTGTAGGACTAGAAGAGCCTAGTTTTTGAAGAAATTTCTTGCTAGGGTTACTAAAGTACCTAGTTGAACTATAAGGCTAGTAGAGCTAGATTTTTAGAGAAATACCTTGGTGGGATCACCAAAGCACCTGGTTAGATCGTAGGGTCAGCAGAACTAAATTTTGAGAGGAATAGCTTTGTGGGGTCACCAAAGTACCTAATTGAACCATAGGGCCAAAAAATTTAGTTAGTTTTTTAAGTAATACCTTTGTGATAGAAGCACCTGATTGGACTATAAGGCCAGCAAAGCTAGGCTATTTGAGTAATAGTTCGGTGGGATCACCAAAGTACTTGGTTGGACTGTAGGGCTAATAGAGCTAGATTTTTTAAGTAATACCTTGGTAGGGTGATTGAAATACCTTGTTGGACTATAGGATCAATAGAGTCAAGTTATTAGAGGAATATTTTGGTGAGGTGACTAAAATACCTAGTTAGATCGTAGGGACAACAAAGCCAAATTTTTAGAGAAATATCTAGAGGGGTCACAGAAGCATTTGGTTTGACCATAGGGCCAATAGAGTCAAATTTTTAGAGGAATACCTAGTGCAATTATTGAAGCACCTGACTGGGCAGTAGGCCTAGCAAAGTCAGGCTTTTGAAGAAATACCTCAGGAGATCACAAAAGCATCTAGTTGGACTGTAGGTTCAGTAGAGCCAAGTTTTTAGAGGATTACCTTGGTAGAACCATTGAAGCACCTGGTTAGACCGTAGGTCTAGCAAAATGAAGTTTTTAGAGGAATAACTTAGTGGGATTACTGAAGTACTTGGTTAGACTGTAGAACTATAAGAATCAGGTTTTTATAAGAATACCTTGGTGGGGTTAGTAAAGTATTTGGTTGGATCGTAGGGCCAACCAACTAGGTTTTGGAGAAATATCTTGATGGGGTCACCGAAATACCTGGTTGGACCATAGGGCCAATAGAGCTAGGTTTTTTATGGAATACTTCGGTGGGGTCAACGAAGCACTTGGTAGAACCATAAGGATAATAAAGTCATTTTTTTAGTAATGCCTTGGTGGGGTCACCGAAAGACTCGATTAGACCTTAGGCCTCGCATAGCAATATTTTTGTAGGAATAGCTTGGTGGGTTCACTGAACACTTGGTTAGACTGTAGGGCTAGCAAAAACAAAATTTTAAAGTAAAAGCTTAGTGACCAAAGCACATGGTTTGAACGTACAACCAGTAGAGGTTGGTTTTTTGAATAATATCTCGATGGGATTACCGAAGCACTTGCTTGGACTATAGGAACAATAGAGCTTAGTTTTTTGAGTAATACTTCAGTAACCGATGCACTTGGTTGGAATGTAGGGCCAACAAAGTTAGCTTTTTGAGTAATATCTCAATGGGGTTACCACAGTGCCTAATTAGACCATATGGCCTGGAGAGCCAAATTTTTTAAAAAAATATCTCAGTGGTGTTACCGAAACACCTGCTTGGATAAAAAGGCTAGTATAGCTAGGCTTTTTGAGGAATACCTTGGTGGGGTCACTTAAATATCTGGTTGGATAGTAGGGCCAATAGAGCCAAACTTTTGAATGAATACCTTTATGGGATGACTAAAGTACTAGGATGGACTATAGGATCACTAAAGCTAGGTTTTTAAAGGAATACCTTAGTGCAATCACTAAAACACCTAGTTAGACATAAGGCCAGAAGAGCTAGGTTTTTGAAGAATACTTCAGTGGGGTTATTAAAGTACATGGTTGGATCTTAAGGCCAGCAAAGCCAAGTTTTTGGAGGAATATCTCAGGGAGATTACTAAAACATATGGTTTGATTGTAGGGATAGCAAAACCAGGTGTTTGGAGGAATACGCCTGTGGAGTCTCCAAGTCACCTCTTGGATAACAGAGCAAGATTTTTTGAGTAATACCTCAGTGATAAAAGCACCTAGTTAGATTGTAGGGCCAATAGTGGCAGAGTATTTAAGTAATAACCTGGTGGGGTCACCAAAATACTTGGTTGGATGATAGGGATAATAGAGCCATATGTTTTAAGTAAAACCTTAGTGGGGCGACCAAAATACCTAATTGGACTAGTAGAGCCAAGTTTTTGGAGGAATACCTTGTTAGAGTTATTGAAACACCTAGTTGGAGGATCATAGGGCCAGAAAAGTCAGCTTTTTGGAGAAATACCTTCGAGGGGTCACTAAACCATCTAGTTGGACTATAGGGACAATAGATCCAGATTTTTAGAAGAATATTAGGTGCGATCACCGAAATACCTAGTTGGACCATAGTACTAGAAGAGCCATATTTTTGATGTAATACCTCAGAGGATCACGGAAGCACCTGGTTGGATTGTAAGTCTAGCAAAGCCACATTTCTAGAGGAAAACCTCAGTGGGGTCAGTGAAGCACCTGGCTGGACCGTAGGACCAGCAGGACTAGGTTTTTGAGGAAATAACTCAATAAGATTACTGAAGCATTTGGTTGGACCATAGAGCTTGTAGAGTCAGATTTTTTTAAATAATAACTCAATGGGATCACCAAAGCACATAGTTGGATAGTAATGCTAATGGAGCTAAGCTTTTGAAGGAATTCTACAGTCTTTTAGAGTAGTACCTTTGTAGGGTTTCTGAAGTACTAGTTTCGACCATAGGACCAACAGAGATAGACTTTTATAGTAATACCTTTCTAGGGTCTCTGAAGCACTAGTTTGGACCATAGGGCCAACTGAGCTGGGATTAGAGAAATACCTCGGTGCACTCACCAAAACACCTGGTTAGACCACGGGCCAGAAGAGCCAAGTTTTTGGAGAAATACCTCAGTGGGATCGCCGAAGTACCTGGTTGGACCGTTGGGCCAACTAAGCTAGGTTTTTGAAAGAATACCTTGGTGGAATTACTGAACTACCTAGTTGGACCGTAAGGCTAGCAAAAATAGGTTTTCTAGAGGAATACATCTATAGGGTTACCAAAATAATTGGTTGGACTGTAAGGCAAATAGAGTTAAGTTTTTGGAATAATACCTCAGTAACTAAAACACCTGGTTGGACCGTAGGACTAGTAGAGGTATAAGATTTAAGTAATACCTTAGTAGGGTCAAAACATCTAGTTGGATTGTAGGACCAATAGAGCCAGATTTTTCAAGTAAAACCTTTATGGACCGACTGAAATACCTAGTTGGATCGTAGAGCCAGTAGAACTAACTTTTTGGAGGAATACCTCAGTGAAGTCATTGAAACACCTGGTTAGAGGACCATATGGCCAGCATAATTAGATTTTTGGAGGAATACCTTGAAGGGGTCATCGAAGGATCTGGTTGGATTATAGGGACAACATAGTTAGACTTTTGGAGGAATACTAGGTGCAATCATTGATGCACCTGATTGGACTGTAGGGCCAGCAATGCCAGGTTTTGGAAGTAATACCTTGAGAGGAGGGGGGGGTGGGGGATCACTAAAGCGCCTGGTTGGAGTGTAGAGCCAGTAGAACTAGGTTTTTTGAGAAATAATTTAGTGAAGTCACCGAAGCATCTAGTTGGAATGTAGGACCATAAAAGTTAGGTTTTTGCAAGAACACCTCTATGGGGCCAATAAAATATTTTATTGGACCGTAAGGCCAGCACAGTCAGGCTTTTGGAGGAATACCTCAATGGGATCACCGAAGCACATAGTTGGATTATAGAGCCACTAGAGCTAGGTTTTTGAAGAAATATCTTGGTGGGATCAATGAAGCACCTGATTGGACTATAAGGACAATAAAGTTAGTTTTATGTTTTAGTAATACTTGGTGGGGTCACTAAAGCACTTGGTTGGATCTTAGGGCTAGCAGAGATAGGTTTTTTCAGTAATACCGCAGTGAGATCAGCAAAGAACTTAACTAGACTATGGGGATAATCGAGTCAAGTTTTTTGAGTAAAGTCTCAATAACCGAACCACCTGGTAGAATGTTTGAATAGTAGAGATAGCTTTTTTCAGTAATACCTCAGTCGGATCACTAAAAAGTTTGGTTAGACTGTATGACCAGTAGAACTAAATTTTTAAGTAAGACCATAGGGGGTCACCGAAGCACCTAGTTGGACAATAGAGTGTGTTGAGCCAGGTTTTTGAAGGAATATCTCAGTGAGGTCACCGAAGCACCTTTTTGGCTATAGGACCAATAAATCCAAGTTTTTAGAGAAATACCTTGGTGGGGTCACCAAAACACTTGGTTAGATCGTAGGGCCCGTAGAGCTGGGTTTTTGGAGGAATGTCTCAATACAATTACCAAAGTATTTGATTGGACCATAGGATTAGCAGAGAAAGATTTTTAAAAGAATACCTCCATGGGGTCATCGAAGTACCTCGTAGGACCATTGGGCCAATAGAGTCAGATATTTGGAGGAATACATTGGCGAGATCATCGAAGTACTCGGTTGTACCGTAAGGCTAGTAGAATAAGGCTTTTGGAGGAATACCTTCATGGGATCACTGAAGCATTTGGTTTAACCATAGGGCCAACTGACCTATTTTTTTGAGTAATACCTCGGTGATCAAAATACCTAGTTGGATTATAGGGACAATAGTGGCAAGATTTTTAAGTAATACTTTAGTAGGTCACCAAAACATCTTATTGGACTATAGTTTTAGTAGAGCCAAATTTTTTAAGTAATATCTTAGTGGAGTCAGCAAAACACCTAGTTAAACTATAGGGCTAGTAGAGCTAGATTCTTCAAGGAATACCATAGTGGGTTCATCGAAGCATCTGGTTGAACCATAGGGCCAACAGAGCTAGATTTTTGGAAGAATACTTTGGTGGGTTCATCAAATTATTTGGTTAGACTATAGCGCTAATAGAGTTAATATATGGAGGAATACTGGGTGTGATCTTCAAAGCACCTGGTTGGGCCATAGGGCTAGCAGAGCCATATTTTTAAAGAAATATCTTAGTAGGATCACAGAAGCACTAGGTTGTACTGTAGGGCTAGTAAAGTCAAGTTTTGGAGGAATGAATCAATAGGGTCATTAAAGCACCTGATTGGACCGTAGGATCAGTAAAACCAATTTTTTTTAGGAATACCTCAGTGGGGTCACTGAAGCACCTCATTGGAGCATAGAGGGTTTTTGGAGGAATACCTTAGTGGGATCATCGAAGCACCTAATTGGACCATTGCGCCAGTAGAGACATGTTTTTGAAGGAAGACCTTGAGAGAGTGCTCGAAGCACCTATTTGGACCTTTGGGACAATAGATCCTAGTTTTTTTTAGTAATACCTCGGTGGATTGTGAAGGCACTTGGTTGGACCTTAGGGCTAGCAGAGATAAGTTTTTGAAAGAATACCTCGGTGGATCATTGAAGAACTTAGTTGGATTGTAGGGCTAGGAAGGCCAAGGTTTTAAAGTAATACCTTAGTTATTAAGGCACTTGGTTGGTCCATGAGGCTAATAGAGCTAGATTTATTAACTAATACCTTGATGGGGTCACCAAAGTAGTTGGTTAAATTGTGGGGCTAGCAGAGTTAGATTTTTCAAGTAATACTTTGGTGGGTCACCAAAGCACTTAGTTGGAGCATAGGGTCAGTAGAGTCAGGTTTGTAGAGGAATATCTCGATGGGTCATTGAAACACCTAGTTGGATCTTAGGGCCAACAGAGTCCAAATCACCCGATTGGACCATAGGGCTAGTAAGCTAGATTTTTAGAGGAATATCTCTATGGGACCATCGAAGCACCTAGTTGGATCATAGGACCAGTAGAGCTAGATTTTTAGAAGAATAGCCTATTCAATACACTAGGTTTGGGGAAGCATTTGACCATCTAGGTGCTTGATCTTGAAGATTCATAGTCCCATAACTTTGAAAATCTTGAATGGGTCTATCTAGTTTGGTAATAGCTTCCCCGAGACTCAAATCTATTAGTTTGGCTTGATGGAGCACCCATTCGCCAGTCATAATTCCCAGTTACAAACTATGGTGTTGTAATATTGGACTACTCCCTGTTGGTACTTGACTATCATTGTGCAAGCCTTCATTTGAACTTCCAACATGAGGTCTTTCTTCACTTGAGATTTACCTCATTCATCTTAAGGTCATGAGTTTTGACTCATGGGGATATGAGCCCAATTTCCACAAGTATGACTGTCTTGATCCCATAGGCTAGCATAAAGGGCGATGCCCCCGTAGCCGTTTGGGGTGTGGTTTGGTAGGACCATAAGACATGTGACAACTCTTCGACCCAGACACCCTTTGCCCTGTCAAGACATTTCTTTATACCTAAGAGAAGGGTTTGATTTGTTACCTTGGCTAAGAGCTAGATTAGGCATGCACCATCAAGGTGAGCCTTTGATCTATATAGAGATTGCTATAATATTCCTTAAATCTTGCACTATTAAATTGCTTTTCATTATCCATAACTAGCATACTTGGCAATTCAAATCTGTAGATTATGTTCTACTAAAAAACCTCTTGGATCTTCTCAGCTTTTACCCACTTAGTAAAGTAATCCATGGTAGTTATTAAAAATTTTCTTTGTCCCAAGGCTTTTGGAAAAGAATCTAGGATATCCATTTCCCATTGGTTGAAGGGCCAAATTGTCTAGAGTCTACTAAAATTAGATGATAGGACCATGGTACACCAAGGTATATCTTTAGCACTATTTTCATTTGGAAATAAAATCGGATGTTTTGACAGTTGTGTTGAGCCAATAATACCCTTATCAGAGGAGCTTGTGGACAAGGGCTCATCCCCCTCCATGCCTCCTAAATATCCCTTCATGAACTTTACGAAGGGCATAATTGGTTTCTTTGGGCCTCAGGCAATGGAGGAATGTTATGTTAGTGATCTTATGTGTAGGACTCTATCTATTAAGATGAGGTTTGGTGCTAGTCTTTTAATATTTTGAACTCCCCTCGGATCCTCGGGGAATCATCCTTCTTTGAAATATGAGATTATGGGATCTATTTAGTTAGATTTTGTATCCACAAGATTCGCTTTGGCAAACTCAGAGTAGCTCAATTGCTGGAGGTTTTCTACAAATATTTGCCTCGATACTAAATTTTGGGAGGCTAAAACTAGCTATGCAAAAGCATCTACCTACAATGTTGTTATCCTAACGTACATAATAGATCTCTAATTGATCCATTCTAGCCTTGAGTTTTTGTGCTTCAACCAAGTACTGTGTCATGACTATGTTCATGGCTTCATATTCCCTAAAAACCTGCAATCACACAAGTTGGGAGTCACTGAATATCTTAAGTTTTTAACTCCTACTACAAGCACCACATACGATCTAAGGAAAAAATCTTCGTATTCTTATTTGAGACAATTTTTACCACAATCAAAATTAATTAAAATAGGATTAAAATTGATACTTATATGTCTCTAAATTATGGCTCAAATGTGAGTCTCAGTGAGACTTAAATCGCGTCTAAGTTTGATTAAAAATTGAGCTCAAATCACTAGGAAATTCGGGCTCTTGCTAGGTCTAATCCAAATGGCCAATTGGGTTAGATTTTTGGACCTGAGTTAGACCTAAAATTTATCTAAAACTTCGGCCAAAATAACAAAATAAAAAAATTCTACAAATAGGCCCCTGAATTACAAAAATCCTCATAAT
>RXID01020635.1:0-18648 GCA_005019695.1 Trichopus zeylanicus subsp. travancoricus | reverse complement strand
TACTACAGTTACTACACCTGCTACAATTACTATTACTACTACTATTACTCCTCCTACTACTACTACTACAAATACAACTACGGCTACTGCTACCACTACTGCCACTACTGTTACTACAACCACAACTACTACTATACTATTACAATTGTCGCAGTTGCCGCTACCACTACTACTACTACCACAATTGCGGTCACTACTACTACTACAACTAATACAGCTTCTACTACCACCACTACTACTTCTACAACTACTGCTATGGCTACCACAACAACTACTACTACCACAACTACTACAGCTACTACCACTACTACTACTACTCGTCCTACTACTACTTCTCATACTACTACTGCTACTTCTATAACTTCTGCACCTTCTGCTACAACTTCTACTACTTCTACTATTAGTACCATCGTATTTACTGCTACTGTTACTGTTACTACTTCTCCAACTACTACTACCACTGCTGCTACTACTGCCTCTTCTATTAATTGTAATACTATTACTACTACTGTGAATACTCCAACTACAACTACAACAATAACTACTACGACTGCTACAACAACAAAAACTACTACTACAACAACAATAACTACTACTACTACTACTATTGCTTCTGCTGCTACTGCTACTACTGCTACTTCTACTACTAATTATCCTACAATAGCTACTACTACCACAACTACTACTCATACTACTACTCCTATTGCTACTACTACGATTACTGCTACTACTACTGCTACTACTTTTAGTACTACCACCACCACCACTACTACTACTACAACTACAACAACTACTACTACTATTACTACTACTACTACTACTACTACAACTACTCCTATTACTACTACTACAGTTGTTGCTGCTGCTGTTGCGACTGCTACAACTACTAATACTAACACTAATACTACTCCTACTATGACTCCTATTACAACAACAACAACAACTACTACTACTACCACTACTACTTCTACTACTACTACTAGGGCTACTAGTACAACAACTACTACTACTACTGCTACTACCACTATAACAATTACTGCTACTACTACTACTAATATGACAACAACAACAACAACTACTACTACTACTACCAATCCTACTACTACTACAACCTCCACCATTTGTACTACTACTACTACAAAAATAACATCTAGTATTATTACTACTACTACTACCATTACAACTAATACTACTACAACTACTACTGCTACCATTACTACTACTACTACTACTACTAATGCTGCTACTACTACTACGACTACTACTATTGCTACCCCTAAACCTACTACTGCTTCCCTTACAACTGCTACCACTACTACTACTACTACTACTACTACTACACCTACTACTAATTCTCTTACAGCTGCTACTACTACTATTGCTACTACTATAATTTCTACTACTCCTACTGCCACTTTTGCTACTACCTCTGCAACTACTACTTCTAGTTCTGCAATAGTGTCTGCTACTAATTATGCTGCTACAAGTACAACTACTACTTATGCTACTAATAACACTATTACTACTACTACTACTATTACTGCAGTGACTACAACAACTACTACTACTTCTACTACTGCTTCTACTACTACTACTATTGCTAGAACTACTGCTACTACTTCTGCTAGTACTACTACAACAACTACCACTGCTATGACTACCACTATAATTACTACTACTGCGACTACTACTACCACAACTACAACTACTGCTGCTACTACTACTGCCACTACTGCTACTACTCCTACATCTCTGACTACTACTACAATAACTACAACTCCTAACACTCGTACTACCACTACTAGTACTACAACTAATACTCCTACTACAACTATTATTACTTCTACCATTGCTACTACTATCTCAACTACTACTAATACTACTGCTATTACTGCTGCTGCTACAACTACTACACCTACTACTTTTGCTACTCCTACCACAACTTATACTACTACTACTACTACTACTAGTAGTACACCTATTACTACTGCTACTACTACTGCTACTAATACTACAACAATTATTACAACTACTACTGCTACTACTACGACTACTCCTGCTACCACTACACCTACTACTACTACTACTACTCTTACTGCTGAAACTACTTTCGCTACTTCTACTGCTGCTGCTGCTGCTGCGGATGTTGCTACTACCACAACTGCTACTACCAGTACTACTAATACTACTATTGCTAATGTTGTTACAACTACTACTACTGCTGCTACTACTATTATTATTACTACTACTACTACAACTACTGCTAATACTACTACAACAACTACTACTACAACAACTACTGCTGCTGCTACTATTCCTACCACTACTACTAGCACAGCTACTACTACTACTACTACTGCTACAACTGCTACTACTACTACACTTACTTCGCCTAATACTCCAACTACAACTTCCACATCTACTATTACTACAACTGCGACTACTACTTTTGGTACTAATGCTACTACGGCTACTTTTGCTACAACTGCTACTACAACAATAACTACTACTACTCCTAATATTCAAATTATAACTTCCACTATTAATGATACAACTACTACTATTACTAAGATTGTGACTACTACTACTCGCGCTTTAGTTGCTACTCCTACTACAAGCATGACTACTACAACTAATACTCAATGACTACTACTACTACTACTACTACTACTACTACTACTACGACTACTACTACTAATTCTACTCCGTCTACAACTAACACTATGACTACTACTACAAATACAACTACTATTACTACTAATACTACTACCCTAACTACAACAACTACTACTGCTGCTGCTTCTCCTACTACTATAACAACTATTACTACTGCTTCTACTACTGCTACTACTACTATTCCTAATACTCCAACTATAACTTCAACAACCACTACTTCTACTTCTACTACAACTACTGCTGCAGCCACTTCTACTAGTACTACCACAACTTCTACTATTCCTACCACTACTGCTACTACTACTTTTCCAACTAGTACACCTATTACTACTAGTACTACTGCTGCTGCTGCTCCTACTACACGTACTACTACTACTACTCCTACGACTACCGAAACTACTTCTGCTACTTCTACTATTACTACTGCGACTGTTGTGGTTGTTGCAACTAATACGACTGCTACTTCCAGCATAACTATAACTACTACTACTAATAGTGTTACTACTACTATTACTACTACTACTACTACTACCACTCCTCCTCCTCCTCCTACTACTACAACTACTACTTCTCCTACTACTATTCCTACTTCAACTACAATTTCTGATACTACCACTACTACCACTACTTCTACACCTACCACTACTTCTACTACAACTACTACTACTTCTGCTACTACGACTGCTACCACTACTTCTACTCCTACTACTACTACTACTACAACAACTACTAAAACAATTGCTATTACTACAATAACTACTACTACTACTGCTGCTGCTACTACTAGTACTACTACTACTACCACTAATGCTACAATTGCTAATACAACTACTACTCCTCCTCCTAATACTCCAACTCCAACTTCTGCTACTACTACTACTAATATCATTACTATGACTTTGACTACTACTACTGCTTCTGCAATTACTACAACCACTTCTGCTACAACTACTACTACTAGACCTAATACTCCAACTATGACTTCCACTATTACAACTACTACTACTCCTCTTACTTTGACTGTGACTACTACTACTAGTACTTCAGCTGCTACTCCTAATACAAGCACGACTACTACAACTAGTACTCAACTACTACTACTACTTCTACTACTACTACTACTACTACTACTACTACTACTACTAGTACTAGGACTACTACTACTCATACAACTACTATTACTACTACTACTACTACCCTAGCTATAGGTACTACTATTGCTACTACTACTACTACTGCTGCTCTTACTACTACTATGAGTGCTACTACTTGTTCTTCTACTGCTACTAATACTACTCTTAATACTCCAACTATTACTTCAACAACAACTACCACGACTGCTACTACTACAACTACTACTACTAGTAGTACTACTACTACTACTATGACTACTACTACTACTACTTCTACTAGTCCTAATTCCCCTATTATGGCTACTACTACTACTGCTACAACTACTACTTCTACTACTTCTACTACTTTTACTACTACCACCACCACCACCGCAATAACTACTACTACTATAACTACAACAACAACAACAACTACGACTACTCCTACCACTACACTACTACTATTACTACTACTACTACTAGTACTACTAGTACTACTCCTATTTCTACTATAACTACTGCTGATGCTATAGCGACTACTACAACAACTAATACTAATACTAATACTACTCCTACTCTGACTACTATTACAACAACAACAATAACAACAACAACTACTACAACAACTACTACTATTTCTTCTTTAGCTACTACTACTACTACAACAACAACAACAATTGCTACTGCTGCTACTAATATGACAAGAATTACAACAACTAGTACAACTAGTACCACTACTACTACTACTACCATTACTACAAATTTTACAACTACAGCTGCTACTACTACTATTACAGCTACTACTACTACTACCACCACCACTACTACTAGCACGACTAGTCTATTCGTACCCCTACACCGACTACTGCTTCTATTCTGACTAGTACTACAACAACTACTACTACTACTCCTCCTACTCCTACGCGTACTACTGAATTACTACTAGTACTACTACTACCACTACAACTACTACTATTGCTACTACAACTATTACTGCGACTGTAGTTGCTGCTACTGCCGCTACTACTAGTACTACTACAACTACTACTATTACTACTACTACTACAACTACTCCTTCTATTACTACTACTATAATCAGAATAACTACTACTACTACTATGACTACCACTACCCCTACTCCCGCTCCTACTCCTATGAGTGCCACTACAACTACTCCAACTACTGCTACACATAATACTACTCCTACTAGTGCTACTAATACTCCAACTTCAACTCATAGAACAATGACTACTACTACCACTACTAATACTACTATTACTACTATTACAACTACTAATACTACTGCTGCTGCTACTACCACAATAGCTACTACACCTACTTTTGCTACTATTGCTATGACAACTGCTTCTACTGCTATTGCTGCTACTACTACCGCAAACACTACTCTGCTATTACTACTACTACTAACGCCACTACTATCGTTGTTGCTATTGTTACTGCTACTACTCCTCCTCCTCCTACGGCTGCTACAACTTCTACTTCTGCTTGTACTACTTCTACTAGAACTATAATTGCTATTGCAACTACTAGTACTACTGCTACAACTTCTACTACTACTACTACTACTACTGCTGCAGTAGCTACTACCACTACTTCTACTACTAATACTACAATAACTATTACTACTTCCACTATTGCTAATACTACTGCTGCTACTTCTACCACTACTACTACCACTAATACAACAACAACAACTACTGCTATTACTACTACTACTCTAGCTAATACTACTGCTGCTACTACTACTATCACTACTATGGCAACTACTACTACTACTACTACTACTACAATTGCTACTACCACTACTATTAATGCTGCTGCTACTACTACTACTAAAACTACTGCTTATCCTACTACTACTAATACTACTACTACTACTACTATTGTAGCTGCTACTACTACTACTACTAATGTTGTTGCTGCTATTACTACTACAACTATTGCTTCTACTACTACTATTGCTACTACTAATGTAATCACTAATGCTCCAACTACTACTAGTAATACTGCTATTGTTATTACAACTACTACTACTATTGCTACTACTTCAATAACTACTACCTTTGTCGGTACTATCGCTACCACTTCCACAACTGCTAGTGCATCTAATAGTACTGCGGTTATATTGAATACTCTAGAATTGCTGTTCCAACTACTACTACTACAACTACTATTACTATTGTCACTACTGCTGCTGTTACTACTGCTGCTACTACCACTACTGTCGCTACTACTAATCCTGCTACTACTACTACAACTATTACTATTATTATGGCTATTACTACTGTTGTTGTTGCTAGTACAACTATTACTACTACTACTACTACTAGAACTATTACTACAACTACTACTGCTACTACTGCTACTGCTATAATTTCTACTACTACTATTACCACTTCTGCTTCTACTTCTGGAACTACTAGTTCTAGTTTTTCAATAGTGTCTTTTGCTACATATGTTACTACCACTACTACTACTACTACTAACACTTTTACCACTACTACTACTATTATTATTACTATTACTATTACCACTACTACTACCGCTACTACTACTATTGCTACAACTACTATTGCTACTAGAACTACTACTACTACTACAATCGCAATTGCTTCCACTACTAACACCACATTTGCGACTACTTATGGTACTACTTCTGCTACTACAACAACAACAACTACTACTACTACTACTACCACTACTACTTCTGCTACTACAACTACTATAGCCAAGAGAACTACTGCTACTACTACTACTACCACAACTAATAGTACTAGTAGGAGTAGTTGTTGTAGTAGTAGAAGTAGTAGTAGGAGTAGTAGTAGTAGTAGCAGCAGCATTTGAAGTAGTAGTAGCAGTCATAGTTGTAAGGGTAATAACAGTAGCAATAGTAGTTACTATTGTACTAGTAGTAGTAGCAGTAGTAGCAATAGTAGTAGCAATTGTAAAGGTAGTAATAGTAGTAGTTATTATTGTTGTTGTTGTATTAATCACAGTAGTTGTAGCAGTAGTCATCGTTGCAGTGGTTGCATTAGTCGGAGTAGTTGATGGTAATAGTAGTGTTAGTAGCAACTGTAATAAGAGCAGCAACAACAGTAACAATTGTTGTAGTAGCAGCTATCTCAGTAGCATTAGTAGCAGTAGTAGGAGCAGTAATAGTAGCAATAGTAGTTGTAGTAGTAGTAGAAGTAGCATTTGTAGTAGTAGGAGCAGCCGTAGTGGAGGTAGTTATTGTAGTAGAAGTATTTGTAGTAGTAGTTGAAGTAGTAATTATTATAGTAGTAGTAGTAGTAGTCGTAGTAGAAGTAGTCATAGTAGAAGTATTACTAGTAATAGTAGCAGTAGTAGCAGTGGTAGTTGTAGTAGGAGTTGTAGTAATAGTAGTAGGACTCGTAGTAGCAATAGTAGTAGTAGTAGTAATAGGAGTAGCAGTAGTAGCAGTAGGAGTAGCAGTAGTAGCAATAGTAAGAGTAGTAGCAATAGCAATAATAGTGGCAGTAGCAAAAGCAGTAGTAGCTGCAAAAGTAGTTGTAGTAGTTGTTGTTGTTATAGAAGTAGTACTAGTAGCAATAGGAGGAGTAATAGTAGTACTAGTAGTGGTAGTCGTAGTAGTAGTAGTAGTAATGAGACTAGTATTAGTAGTAATAGTAGTAGTTGTTGGAGTAGTAGCAGTGTTAGTAGTAGTAGTTATAGTAGTAGTAGTAGTAGTAGTAGTAGTAGTAGTAGTAGTAGTAGTAGTAGTAGTAGTAGTACTAGAGGTAGTTGTTGTAGTAGTAGTAGAAGTAGTAGTTGTTGTAGTAGTAGAAGTAGAGGTAGTAGTTGTAGTAACCATAGTAGTAGTAGTTGCAAGAGTAGTAGTAGTAGTTGTTGTTGTTGTTGTAATCATTCTAGTAGCAGTAGTAGCAGAGGTAGTAGTAGTAGCAATCGTAGATGTAGTTGCTGAACTAGTAGCAGTAGTAGTAGCAATGATTGTAGTAGAGGTAGTAGTAGTAATAGTAAGAGTGTTATTAGTAATACAGTAGTTGAAGTATAGTTTTAGTTAGAGTAGCAGTAGTTATAGTGACAAAAGTAGTAGCAGTAGTAAGAGTAGTAGTACTAGTAGCAGTAGTTGTAGTTGTAGTAGGAGTAGTAGTGGTGGTAGTAGTAGTAGTAGTAGTTGTTGTTATTGTTGTAGTAGTAGTAGCAGGAGTAGTATAAGTAGTAATAGTAGCAGCAGCAGTAGTTGCAGTAGTAGTAGGGGTGGCACTACTTTTAGCTGCAGTAGCAAGTGGAGTTGCTATAGTAGGAGTATAATTAGTAGTAGTAGCGGTATCAGTTGAAGTTGTAATAGCAGTAGCAGTAGTAACAGTAGTTGTACTAGCAGCTGTAACGGAAGTAGCAGTAGCGTTAGTTGTAGTAGTAGAAGTGGTCACATAAATAGTAGCAGTAGAAGTAGTTGTAGTAGTAGGAGGTGGAGGAGAAGTAGTTGGAGTAGTAGAACTTGTTTTGTAGTATTGGTAGTAGCAGTAGTGGCAGTAGTACTTGGAGTGGAAGCAGTAGTAGTAGCAGCAGTAATTATCGTAGCAATAGGAGGAGTAGTAGTAGTAGTAGCAAAATTAATTATCACAGTAGCAATAGTAATAACAGATGTTGTAGTCATAGTAGGAGTAGTAGTGGTAGTAGCAGCAGCAGTAGTATTAGCAATTGTATTAGCAGTATTTGTATTAGCAGTACTGGTTATAGCCGCGATAGTAGTAGTAGCAATAGCAGTAGTAGTAGTGGCATTAGTACTACTAGTGGCAGAAGGCGTAGTCATAAAAGTAGTTGTAGCAGCGATAGTAGTCATAATAGTTATAGTTGTAGTAGTCGTAGTAGTGGTTGTAGAAGTACTGGTTGTAGTGGGAGTAGTCGTAGCAATATTAGTAGTAGCAGAAGTAGCAGTAGTAATAGTAGTAGGAGTATTATTCATAGTAGTAGTAGTTGTTGTAGCGGTAGTTGAAGTATAGCAATAGTGGTATTGGTAGTAGTAGTAATACTCATAGTAGTAGTAATTGTACAAGTAGTAGTTGTAGTAGCAGTAGTAGCAGCAGCAGTAGTAGCAATAGTAATAGTAGTAGTAGTAATTGTAGAAGTAGTAGTAATAGTAATAGCAGCAGTATTAGTACTAGTATTAGAAGCAATAGTAGTCATAGTAGTTGTAGTAGAAGTAGTAGTTGTAGTTGTTGTAGTAGTAGTAGTCGTAAGAGTAGTAGCAGCAGTAGTAGCAGCAATAGAAGTTGTATTAATAATAGTAGATTGTAGTAGTAGTGGTAGTAGTAGTAGTAGTAATTCTAGTATTAGTAGTAGTAGTAGTAGTAGTAGTAGTTGTAGGCATAGTATTAGTAGTATTAGGAGTAGGAATAATAGGAGTAGGAGTGGTGGTAGTTGGAGTAGTAGATGGAGTAGTAGTTGTAGTTGCAGTAGTCGGAGTAGGAGTAGTTGTAGCAGTAGCAGGTGTAAGAGTAGCGGTAGCATTAACAGGACTAGGAGTAGGAGTAGTAGTATTAGTAATAGTAACAGGAATAGTATTCGTAGTAGTAGTAGCGGTAGTACAAGTAGTAGTTGTAGTAGTAGTAGTATTACAAGTAGTAGGATTATGTGTAGTAGTAGTAGTAGGAGTAGTAGTAGTTGGAGTAGTGGCAGTATTAGTAGCAGCAGCAGCAGCAGCAGCAGCAGCAGCAGTAGTAGTAGTAGTAGTAGTAGTAGTAGTAGTAGTAGTTGTTGTTGTTGTTGTTGTTGTAGTAGTAGCAGTATTAGTAGTAGCAGTAGCAATAGTAGTGGTGATAGTGGTAGTAGCAGTAGTAACAGTTGTAGAAATAGTAGCAATCATAGTAGTAGTAATACTAGTAGTTACAGCAGGAGTAGCAATAGTAATAGTAGTAGTAGTATTAGTAGTAGTAGCAACACGAGTAGTAGAAGTTGTAGTAGTAGTAGGAGAAGTAGCAGTAGTCGTAGTAGTAGTAAACATAGCAACAGTAGTTGCAGTAGTAGTGGCAATAGTAGCAGTAGTAGTAGATGTAGAAGTAGTAGTAATAGTAGTAGTAATAGTAGTTGCAATAGAAGGGTTAATAGTAGTTGTAGTAGTTGTTGTAATAGTAGTAGTAACAGAGGTAGCAGAATTAGCAGTAATAGTAGTTGTTATTGTCATAGTAGTAGTAGTAGTGGTAATAGCAATAGTAGTTGTAATAGTAGTAGAAACAGTAATAGGAGTAGTAGTAGCAATAGTAGTAGCAGTCACGGTAGCAGCAGTAGTAGTAGCTGTAGTAGCAATAGTACTATAAGTAGCTGAAGCAGTAGTAGTAGATGTAGCAGTAGTGGCAGTAGTAGCTGCAACAATAGAAGTAGTATTAGCAGTAGTAGTATTAGTAGTAGTACTACCAGTGGTAGCAGTAATAGAAGTAGTAGTTGTAGTTGTAGTAGTAGTAATAGTAGTGGTAGCTGTAGAAGTAGTTGTAGTAGTAGCAGCGGTAGTTGTACTTGTAGAAGTAATAGTAGTTGTAGGTGTAGTAGTAGTTGTTGTAGTAGTAGAAGTAGCAGCAGCTGTAGCAGAAGTACAAGTAGTAGAAGTATAAGTAGTAGAAGTTGTTATTGTTATTGTTGTTATTTAGAATTATTAGTAGTACCCAGAGTTGTACTAGCATTAGTAGCAGTAGTGGTTGTACAAGTTGTAGTACTAGTAGTAGTAGTAGTATTAGTAGTAGTAGTAGTACCAATAAAAGCAGCAGTAGTTGTAGTACTAGTTGTAGTAGTAGTAGTAGTAGATAGTTGTACTATTAGCAATAGCTGTAATAGTAGTAGCGGCAGCAGTAGTAGTAGTACTAGTAGATGTAGCACTAGGAGGACAAGGTGTAGGAGTATAAGTAATATTACGAGTGGTAGTGGTAGTTGTAGTACTAGGAGCATTATTAATAGTGGTAGGACTAGTAGTATGAGAAGCAACAAAAGTAGTAGCAGTAGTCATAGTATGAGTGGAAGTAGTTGTAGTGGTCGAAGTAGGAGTAGTAATAGTAGCATTAGTAGCAGTAGTAGTTGTACTCATAGTAGTAGTAGTAGTACCAGTAGCAATAGTAGCAGTAGTTGTGCCAACAGCAGCAGCAGTTTCAAGAATAGTAGTAGTAGTAGTGCTAGAAGTAGTAGTAGCAGTAGTAGTTGTTGTGTTAGTAGTTGCAATAGTAAAAGTAGTATTAGGAGTAGCAAAAGGAGTAGGAGTTGAAGTAGTAGTAGCAGTAGTAGTAGTAGTAGTAGTCATTGTAGGAGCAGTAGTAGTAGTAGTTGTTGTTTTACTAGAAGTAGTAGTAAGAGTAGTTGTAGTAGTATTAGGAGTAGTTGTACTAGTAGCAGTAGCAGTAGTCATAGTAGCCATAGTAGTTGTACAAGTAGTTGCAGTACAAGTGGTAGAAGTAGTAACAGCAATAGTAGTAGATACAATATTAGTAGTAGTGGCAGTCGTGGTTGTGGCATTAGTAGTAGTAGTCGTGGTAGTAGCATTAGTAGTAGAAGTAGTAGTAGTAGGAGCAGTAGGAGCATTTGTTGCACTTGTAGTAGTAGGAGTTGTAGTACTTGTAGTAGTAATAGTAGGAGCAGTTGTAGTTGTAGTAGGAGTAGCTATAGTAGCAATAGTAGTAGGATGGTAGTTGTAGTAGCAAGGGCAGTAGTAGTAGTAGTAGTAGGAGTAGCAATAGGAGTAGTAGTAGGAGCAGCAATAGGAGTCGTAGTTGCGGTTGTTGTAGTAGTAATAGTAGCAGTAGTAGTGGTAGTAGTGGTGGTAGTAGTAGTAGTAGCTGTAGGAGTTGGAGTAGTAGTAGTGGTAGTGGTAGTAGTAGTGGTAGTAGTAGTAGTGGTAGTAGTAGTGGTAGTAGTAGCAGTCATAGTAGTAACTGTAGCAACAATAGCAGTAGTAGTTGGGGAAGTAGTAGTAGTAGAAGTCGTAGTAGTAATAGGAGTGTTGTAGCAATAGTAGTAGTCGTAGCAGCAGCAGCAAGAGCAGCAGCAGTAGTTGTTGTTATGATAATAGTAGTTGTCATAGTAGTAGTAGTACTAGTAGTAGTTTTAGTAGTTGTACTAGTAGTAGTAGTAATATTAGTAGTAGTAGTCGTAGCCGTTGTAGTAGCAGTAGCAATAATAGCAGTAGTAGAAATAGTAGTAGCAGCAGTAATAGCAGCAGTAGTAGTAGTAGCAATGATAGTAACATTAGCAGTAGTAGTAGGGGAAGTGGCCATCGTAGTAGCTGTAGCCATAGTTGCTATCGTAGTAGTAGTAATAGTAGCTATTGTAGTGCTAGAAGTGGATATGCGTGTACTAGTAGCAGTATTAGTAGTAGCAATAGTAGTAGCAGCAGCAGTAGTAGGTGAAGTAGTGGTAGTTGCAGTAGAAGCAGTAGTTGTTTTTGCCGTGGCAGTAGTAGTAGTGGTGGGAGTAGGAGAAGTAGTAGTGATAGTAGTTCTTGTAGTAGTAGTAGTAGTAGTAGTAGTAGTAGGAGAAGTAGCAGTAGTAGTAGTTATAGTAGTGGTAATAGTAGTAGTACTACTAGTAGTAGTAGTTGCTGTTGTTGTTGTAGTCGTAGAAGCGGTAGAAGTTGTAGAAGTTATAGCAATAGTAGTAGTAGTAGTAGTAATAGCAGCCATAGTAGCCGCAGTACTAGTAGCTGTAGTTGTAGTAGTTGCATTAGTAGTAGCAGTTGGAGCAGTTGTAGCACTTGTAGTAGTTGGAGTAGTAGTAGTAGTAGTAGTAGTAATAGTGGGAGCAGTAGTAGTTGTAGTAGGAGTCGCAGTAGTAGCAGTAGTAGTAGGAGCATTAGTAGTAGCAGCAGTGGTAGGAGTATCTGTAGCAATACTCGTGGTTGTAGTATTAGGAGTAGTTGGAGTAGAAGTTGTAGTAGCAAGAGCAATAGTAGTAGTAGTAGTAGTAGTAGTAGTAGTAGCAGTAGGAGAAGTAGTTGCATAGTAGCAGTAGTTGGAGCAGTATTAGTAGTAGTAATAGTAGCAATCATAGTAGTAGTAGTTGCAGCGGTAGCAGTAGTAGTAGGAGTATTATTAGTAAAAATAATAGTAGTAGTAGTAGTAGTAGTAAAAGGAGGAGTAGTAGTTGTACTAGTGGCAGAAGTAGTAGCAGCAGCAGTAGTAGTAGCAGTACTAGGAGCAGTAGTAGTAGCAGTAGGTGCAGCTGTAGTAGTATTAGTAGTTGTAGCAGTAGTAGTAGTAGCTGTAGTAGTAGTTGGAGTACTAGCAGCAGTAGTAGTAGCAGTTGTCGTAGTAGCAATAGTCGTAGTAGTAGAAGTAGCAATTATAGTAGCAATAGTAACAATAGTAGCAGTAGTAGTCATAGTAGTAGTTGTTGTAGTAAAAGTAGTAGTAGCTAGAAAAGTCGTAGTAGTTGTAGTAGTAATAGTAGGAGTAGCAGCGAGAACAGTAGCATTAGAAATAGTAGTTGTAGTAGCGGTAGTAGTAGTTGTAGCAGTAGTAGTACTAATAGCCATAATAGTTGTAGTAGCAGTTGTGGCAGTAGCAGCAGTCGTAGTTGTAGTAGTAGTACTAGTACTAGTAGGTTTAGAAGTTGGGGTAGTAATAGTAGTAGTAGTGATAGTAGCTATCGTGGCAGTAGTAGTAGCAGTAGTAGTAGGAGGAGGAGTACTAGTTGTCGCAGTAGCAGTAGTAGTAACAGTAGTAGTAGTAGGCCTAATAGCAACAACAATAGTATAGCAATAGTAGTAGTAGTATTAGGCGAAGTAGTAGTAGCAGTAGAAGCTGCAGTAGCATTAGTAGTAGCAGCAGTAGCTGTAGTAGTAGTTGTTATAGTAGCAGCAGGAGCAGTACTAGCAGTAGGGGTAGTACCAGTAGTATTAGTAGTACCAATAGCAGCAGCAACAGCACGAGGAGTAGTACCAGTAGTATCAGTAGTAGCATGAGCAGCTGTAGCAGCAAAACTAGTAGTAGCAGTATCAATAGTAGTAGGTGCAGTAGTAGTAGCAGTGATAGTAGTAGCAAAAGTAGTAGTAGAAGCAGCAGTAGTAGTTGAAATAGTAGTCGAAGTAGCAGTAGGAGCAAAAGTGGCAGTAGTAGTAGTAGGAGCAGTAGTATCAGTAGTTGAAGTAATAGCAGTCGCAGTAGCAGCAGTAGCCATAGTAGTACCAGTAGCTGTAGTTGTAGTAGCAGAAGTAGTGGTAGAAGGAGAAGTAGTAGTAGTAGTAGCTGTGGTAGTAGTAGAAGCTGTAGTAGTAGTAGTAATAGCAGCAGTAGTAGTAGCAGAAGTAGTAGTAGTAGGAGAAGTTGTAGTTGTAGTAGAAGTAGCAATAGTTGCATTTATAGTAGTACTACTGGTATTAATAGTAGTCGCAATAATAGCAGTGGTAGCAGTTGTACTTGTAGTAAAAGGACTAGTTGTAGCAATAGTAGTAGTAGTTGCAGTAGCAGAAGTAGTAGTCATAGTAGTAGTAGCAGTTGTTGTAGTAGTACAAGTAGCAATATTAGTAGCACAAGTAGAAGTAGCAGTAATAACAATAGTAGTAGAAGTAGTAGTGGTTGTAGTTGTTGTTGTTGTGGTAGTAGTAAGAGTTGTAGCCAAAGTGGTAGCAACTGTGGTAGTAACAGTAGTAGTAGTAGTAGTAGTAGTAGTAGTAGTAGTAGTAGTAGTAGTATCAGTAGTAGTAGTAGCAGCAGCAGCATACATTGTAGCAGTAATAGGAGAAGTAGTAGTAGTAGTTTTAGTAGTAGTAGTAGTTGCAGTAGGAGTAGTAGTAGTAGTGGTAGCAGTAGTAGCAGTAGTTGTGGTAAATGTGGTAGTACTATCGAAGTGAGTGCTAGAACGTCGGAAGGAGGACGGATGGCGAGGAGGAGGCGCCTTAAGTTGTAGCAGTCGCAGTGGTTGTGCACGTCGCAGGCTGAGATAGTCACCTGAGCTAGTAGTAGGACAGATAGTAGCGTTGTAATAGCAGTTAGGAGTAGTAGCTGGAGGAGTAGTAGTTGTTTAGTATTAACATAGTGGTAGTAGTAGTAGTCAGTAAACAGTAGTAGATGTAATAGTAGTGCCAGTAGTTGTAGTTGTTGTAATAGTCGTTGGAGTAGTAGCAGCAGCAGTAGGAGTAGTGGTCGTTGTAGTAATAGGAGTAGTGGTAGTAGTAGTAGTAGCAGGAGTAGCAGCAGTAGTAGTAGTAATAGCAATAATAGTAGAGTAGTAGTAAGAACAGAAGTAGTAGGCGTAGTAGTTGTAATTGAAGTAGTTGTAGTAGTAGTAGTTTTTGGAGTAGTAGTTGTAGTAGTAGTTGTTGTAGTAATAATAGTAGTAGTAGTAATAGTCGTAGTAGTAGGAGTAGCGGTAGAAGTAGTAGTAGTAATGGTGTTAGTAGTAGTCGTAGAAAGAGTAGTAGTTGTTGTAGTAATAGCAACAGTAGTAATAGTAATGCTGGTAGTAGTAGTTGTTGTATCAGAAGCATTAATAGTAGTGGTGGCTACAGTAGTAGCTGTAGTAGTAGTCGCAGTAATAGTAGTAGTAGTAGTAGTAGTTGTTGTTGTTGTTGTTGTAGTAATAGTAGTTGTAGTAGTAGTAGTAGTGGTAATAGTTGGAGTAGAGTCGGAATGCGTGTTGGGGAAGGAATACTAGTTGGAGTGGTAGTAGTTGTAGTAGTAGTAGTCGGCGGTAGTGGAGGTCATAGTAGTAGTAGTAGTAGGTGTAGGTGTTGCAGTAGTAGTAGTAGTTGTTGTTGTAGTAGTAGTAGTAAGAGTAGTCGTAGGATTAGAAGTTGTAGTAGTAGTTGTAGTAGTAGTCATTGTAATACTAGTCACAATAGTAGCAGTTGTAGTAATATTTACAGTAGTAGAAGTAGTAGTCTGAGAAGTAGTGGTAGTATTACTCATAGTATTAGTAGTAGTAGCAGAGCAGTAGTAACATTAAAGTAGTAGTACTAGTAGTAGTTGTTGTAGCAGTAGTAGTGGTAAAAGTAATTGCAGTAGTAATTATAGAGGTATTAGTTGGTGTAGCAATAGTAGTAGCTAAAGTTATAGTAGTAGTTGTAGTAATAGCACTAGCAATAGTAGTAGTAGTAGTAATAGCACTAGCAATAGTAGTAGTTGTATTGGAAGTAGTAGAATTACTAGTAGCAGTAATAGTAGCAGTAAAAGTAGTAGTAGTAGTGGGACTAGTTGTGGTAGTAGTAGTAGTAGTTGTTGTACTAGTAGTAGTAGTAGGAGGAGTAGTAGTCTTGGTAGTTGAAGTAGTAGTTGTAACAGTAGTAGTAGTACCTATAGTAGTAGTTGTAACAGTAGTAGTAGTACCTATAGTAGTAGATGTGGTACTACTGGTTGTTGTCGTACTAATAGCAAGAGAAGGAGGTGGAGGTAGAACAGTGCTAGTAGCAGCAGCAGTGGTAGTAGTAGTAGTAGTTGAAGTAGTTGTATCAATAGTAGTACCCTCAGTAGTGGCCGTAGCAGTAATACAAGGATTTGCAATATAAGTAGTAGTAGTAGTTCTTGCAGTAGTTGTTGTAGTAGCAGTAGTAGTAGTAGTAGCAGTAGTGGTAGTAGCAGCTGAAATAGTAATAGAAGTAATAACAGTAGTTGTAGTAGCCGCAGTAGTTGTAGCAGTAGTAGTTGTTGTAGTAGTAGTATTAGCAGCAGCGGAAACCGCAGTAGTAGTCGCAGTCTCAATAGTAGTAGTAGTTGTTATATGAGTCTAAGTAGCAGTAGCAGTAGTAGTAGCTGTATTAATAGCAAGAGCAGCAACATTAGTAGTAGTAGCAGTAGCAGTAATAGCATAATAGAAGTAGTAATTGTAGCAATAGTAGTGGCTGTACTAGTAGTAGTTGCAGTTGTAGTAACAGTATCAACCAAAGTGGCTGTATTTGTTGCAGTATAAGTAGTAGTACTTGTAGGAGTAGTAATAGTAGTAATAGTAGCATCTATTTCAGATGCAGAAGTAATACTAGTAGACATAGCAGAAGTAGTAAAAGTAGTAGTAGTAGTACTAGTAGTAGTAATAGCCGTAGTAGTAGTAGTAATAGTAGTAGTAACAGCAGTAGCAGTAGCAGTAGTAGTAGTCACTGTAGTAGTAGTAGTCATGGTAGTAGTAGTTATGATAGTAGTAGTAGTAGTAGTAGTAGTAGTAGTAGTAGTAGTAGTAGTCATAGTATTAGCAGTGGTAATACTAGTAGTTGTTGGAGTAACAATAGTGCTAGTAGTAGTAGTTATAGTAGTCGTGTAGTAATAGTAGCAGCAGTATTAGTAATAATGGTAGTAGTAGTAGTCGTAGTAGTAGTACCTATAGTAGTAGCAATGATAGCAGTAGTAGGGGTAGCCTTAACTGCAATAGTAGTCATAGTTGTAGTAGTAGTAGTAGTAGCAGTTATTGTTGTAGTAGAAGTACCAGCAGTATTAGTAGTACTAGTAGTAGTGATAGTAGTAGAAAAAGTAGAAGCAACAATAATAATAGTAGTAGTAGAAGTAGTAGGAGTAGGAGTAGTCGTTATAGTAGTAGTAGTAGTAGTCGTAGTATTAATTGTGGTGGTGCTAATAGGGGCAGTAGTAGTGGTGGTGGTGGTAATAGCGGTTGTAGTGGTAGTAGAGGTATTAGCAGTAGTAGTAGCAGCAGTAGTAGTGGCCGTAGTTGTAGCGGCACAAGTAGCAGTAGTAGTAATCATAGAGTAGTAGCAGCAACAACAGTAGTAGTTGTTGTTGTGGTCATGGTAGTAGCAGTAGTAGTAGTAACAGCAGCAACGACAGTAGCAGCAGCAGTAGTAGTGGTAGGAGGAGGAGCAGAAGTAATAGTAGCAATAGGAGAAGGATTAGAAGTAGACGTTTTAGTGGTAGTAGAGGAAGTAGTTGCAGTAGTAGCAGTAGTAGTATTTGTAGTAGTAGTAGTAGTAATAGTAATAGTATTAGTAGTAGTAAATGTGGTAGTACGAGTAGTAGTAGTGGTAGTAGTAGCAGGAGGAGGAGGAGGAGCAATAGTCGTAGTAGCAGTAGTACTAGTAGCAAGAGGAGGAGGAGGAGCAGTAGTGGTAGTAGCAGTAGTACTAGTAGTACTAGTAGTAGTAGAAGTTGTAGTAATAGTTGTAGAAGCAATAGTATTAGTAGTAGATGTGGTAGGAGTAGCAGCTGTAGTAGCAACAGAAATAGTATTAGTAGCAAAAGTAGTAGTAGCCGTTGTTGTATTAGAAGTAGTGTGAGTGGCAGTAGTCGTTGTAGTTTACGTTGTAGTAGTGCTAGTAGTTGTAGTTGTTACTGTAGTAGTATGAGTAGTAGTAGTAGCAGTAGGAGTACTTGGCATACTAGTAGTTGTAGTAGTTGTAGCAGTAGCAATAGTAGAAGTAGCAGTCTCAATAGTAATAGTAGTAGCGGTAGTAGCAATTGTTGTAGTAGTCACGGAAGTCTCAGTAGTAGTAGTAGTAGTTATTGTTGTAGTAGCACTATTAGTAGCAGCAGTAGCAAGTACAATAGCAGAAGTAGTAGTAGAAGTAGCAGTAATAGTAGTAGGATCAATAATAGTAGAAATATTAGTATTTGTGCAAGCAGTACTAGCTATTCTAGTAGCAGTAGTACCGTTAGTAGTACTAGTTGATGTAGCACTAGTAGTAATAGTATTAGCTATCACAGTTGTTGTAGTACTTGTAGCAGTCATAGCAAAACTAGTAGTATTAGAAGTTGTAGTAGGAATAGGAGCAGCAGTAGTAGTGGTAGAAGTAGTATCAGTAGTTTAGCTGTAACAGGACTTGTAGTAGCAGTAGAAGTTGCAGCAGTAGTGGTTGTAGTAGTAGTAGTAGTCCTGGTAGGAGTATTTATACTAGCAATAGTAGTGGTGGTCGTAGGAGTAGTAGTAGTGTTAGTAGTTGTAA
>RXID01020634.1:11903-29241 GCA_005019695.1 Trichopus zeylanicus subsp. travancoricus | reverse complement strand
TCTACCACTACTACTACAACAACTACTACTACAACTACTCCTACTGTTACTACTAGTACTACAACTACTCCTTCTATTACTGTTATTACTACTACTACTACTACTACTACTACTACTACTACTACTACTTCTACTACCACTACTATTACTGCTACTAGTACTCCTACAGTTAGTAGAAGCACTCCTACTTATACTACTGCTGCTGCTGCTACTTATTCCGTTGCTGCTACTACTGAAACTACTACAACTACTACTACTACAACTATTGCTACCAGTACTACAGTGACTCCTCCTCCTCCTACAACTACAACTACCAATACTACTCCTACTACTGCTACTACTAATGCTAGTACTACTACTACTACCACTACTACAACAACTACTACTATTACTACTTCTACTACTACTATGACTACTACAACTGCAACTACTACTACAACTTATACTACGACTACTATTATTGCTACTACTACTAGTACTACTATTACTCATACTACTAGACCTATTACTACTAATACCACTACTACATCTACTATTACTCCTATTACAACTACTACTACTACAACTACTTATACTGTTATTAGTACTAGTAGTACAACTACTACTCTTACTACTACTATTATTGATGCGGCTACTACTACTAGTACCGGTACTACTACCACCACTATTGCTACTACTACTATTCCTACACTAATAGTACTCCTACTATTACTACTACTTCTACTATTACTGTTGTTGCTAGTTCTACTACTGCTACTACCACTACTGCTTCTCCTACAACTACTACTACTACTGCTACTGCTACTACTACAACTGCGGCTAGTACTACTACTACTATTGGTAATACTACTAATGCCACTAGTACTACAACCACTATGACTACGATAACAACTACCGCTGCTAGAGCTACTTCTACAACTACTATAACAACTTCTGCTACTTCTACAACAGCAACTACTATGCCTACTACTATCAAAACTAATATTGCTACTGCTATTGACTACTATGACTTCTTCTCTTACTATCACTACTACTACAACAACTACTACTACTTCTCCTACAACTACTTCTACTACTACAACTACTACAACTACTCCTGTTGCTACTACTTCTACTAGTAGTACTAATAATACTACTACTACTATTGCAACAACTGGTAGCACTACTATTACTACTAGTACTACTGCTGCTACTGCTGCCACTACCACCACTACTACCACTTCTGTTACTACTGTACTACATCAACTGGTACCACCATGACTACCACTACCAGCACTACTACTAGTACTGCAACTACCGCTGCTACTACTACTACAACTACTACTACAGCTGCTACTACTATTACTATTGCTACTGCGGCTACTACTCCTACTATTACAACTATTGTTTCTACTACCACTACTACTACTAATACTGCTATAACTGCTATTGTTGTTGTTGCTGCTACTACTACTACTGCAAGCAGTAGGACTTCTACTTTTACTACTACTACTACATTTGCCACTACTGCTGCTGCTGCTACTACTACTACTGCTACTACTCATTCAACTACTACTAATACCACTATTTCTAGTGCTACAACTACTCAACTTACTACTAATACAGCTCTTACTACTTCTACTACACCCCCTACAACTACTTCTGCTATTAAAGCAACTACTGTTGCTACTACTGCCACTACTACTATCGCTACTACTACTACTACTCCTACGACTACAATTGCTACAACAATAACAACTACTCCAATTATTACCTTAACTACTATGACTACTAGTATACACAACTTCTAGTACTGCACTACTACTACTACGACTACACCTATTCCAAGCACTACTGCTATTCCTACTACAACAACAATAACAACAACAACAATAACTACTACTACTAGTATTACTACTTCTACTAACACTACTACTGCTACTCCTACCACCACTACTACTGATATTGCTACTACTACTGCTACCACTACTACTACAACAACAACAACAATAACAACAACAACTACTACTACTCCTACTACTACTGGTACTACTACTACTACTACAACAACAACTATTACGACTACTACTACTACTACAACTTCCACAACAACTACCACCGCTACTTATACCACTACTACTAACACTATTGCTACTACTACTACTAGTACACCTACTACAACTATTACTGCAACTACAACTACTACTACGACAACTACTATTACTACTACAATTGCTACTGGCATAACTACTCCTACGACTACTACTCCTACTTCTACTACCCCCACTCCAACTATAACTGCTGCCCCTTCTATTACTACTACTACTCCTACAACTAAAATTACTACTACTACTACTTCAACTACTATTGCAGCTGCTACAACAATAACTACTACTTCTACCACTACATTTAATACTATTACTACAACAACTACTACTACAGCTGCTACAACAACTACTACTGCTACTACCACTACTTTTAATACTATTACAACTATAATTACTTCTAATACTATTACCACTACTACTACTACTACTATTTTTATTGCTTGTACTTCTACTATGACTACTACTAGTACTTCTACAACTACTAGTACTACTACGCCTGCTACTACTACTACTACAAGCACAACGGCTATTACTACCACTACTACCACTACTACTTCTAATACTACTACTACTACAACTACTACTAGTAATCCTAATACTCCTACTACTAATACTACTACTACCACTACTCTACTACGTCTACTACTACTGCTGCTGCTACTACAATAACTTCTACTACTCCTATTACTACTACTTGTACTACTATATCTATTATTACTGCTACAAGTTCCACTCCTACACCAACTCCAACTAATAGTACTCCGACTGCAACTACTACTACAATTACTACTACTACTATGACTATTACTATTACTACTACTACTACTACTATTGCAATTTCTCCTACAAATACTGTTGCCACTAGTACCGCTACTACAATTACTACAAGTACTACAGCCAGTGCTACTACTACTACTACTACTACTACTACGGTTGTTGTTGTTACTGCTGCTACTACTACAACAACAATGACAACTACTACTGCTACTACTACTACTTCTACTACTGCAATTTCTGCTACTAATACTGCCACTACTAGTACTGCTATTGCGAGTACTACAACTACTACTACTAGAAGCAGCGCTACTACTCCTACTACTACTACTATAACCAGTGCTACAACTGCTATTACTACTACAACAATAACTACTACTAGTACGACTACTAATAATACTACTACTACTCCTACAATAGCTACTACTGCCACTCATGCTACTATTACTACTAATGCTACTTACTCGATACCTACTAATATTGCTACTACTATTGCTGCTACTGTTGCTCCTACTGCTACTACTACTATGGCTACTGCTGCTACGGCTATTTCTACTATTACTACAACCACTGCTATGACTACTATTACTACTGCTACTACCACTACTACTCTTACTTCTGCTATTGCTGCTACTACTACTACTTCTACTGATACTTTTACTACTACTACTATTACTACTATAACTATTATTACCACGCCTACTACTACTACTGCTACTACTACTACGACGACTATGACTACTAAGACTGCTACGACTGCCACTACTACTTCTCCAATACTTCTACTACTACTATTTCTCCTACTGCTACTACTACCACAACTACTACTAGTAATACTAATACTACTACTACTATTGCGACTACTGCTGTTGCTACTGCTGCAACTACTACTTCTGCTACTACTACTACTACTACTACTATAACTACCATTACTCCTACTATAGTTGCTACTTTTGCTACAACAACTACTGCTACTAGTAGTGTTATTACTATAACTACAACTACAGCTACTACTACTAGTTTTACTACTATAACTCAAACTATTACTACTATAGCTACTTATACTGTCACTACTGCTATTGCTACTGCTGCAACAACTACCACTACAAGAACAACAACTACTACTACAACTACCACTACTCCTACTACAATTACTACTTCTTCTACAACAACTTCTGCGATTATAACTAAAACTACAACTACTGCTACTACTATTACTACTACTACTACACCAATTACAACTATTATGACTATTACTACTACTACTACAACAACTACAACAACTATTTCTACTACTACAACAACAATAACAAGAAATACCACTACTACTAGTACTATTACTACTGCTACTACTACACATAGTACTACTACTACTACCACTACTGCTATTACGGCTACTATAGCTACTGCTACGCTACTACTACATCTTCTACTACTACTACTACAACTGCTCCTACCGCTACTTCCACCACCACTACTACTCCTCTACTACTATTAGTACTACTTCTGCTACTACTACAACTACTACTACTTCTACTTCTGCAACTACAGCACAAACAACTATACTACAAAAATAACAACTACTACTACTCCTACTATTGCTATTGCTACTACCACTCCTTATAATACTGCTACTAATGCTACAACTACTATACCTGCTACTACTGCTACTAAAACTATACCTCATCCTCCTCCTACTACTACTAAAATAGCTACCGCTACCACTACTATAGCTACTACTATTACTACTACAACTACTACTACGACACTACTACAGCTGCTACCACCACTACTGCTACAGCTACTACAGCCATAATGTTTTCTACTACTAATGCTACTATTGCTACTGTTACGACTCTTACTACTACTACTACTACTACTACTACTACTACTTCTTTTAGGACAACTACTATTGTTATTACAAGAACTACTACTGCTACTGCTATGACTGCTATGACTGCTACTTCTTCTACTACTACTGCTATGAATACTACGACTGCTACTACGATTGCTAGTTCTACTAATAACACCATAACAACATCTACTACTACTACTACTACTACTACTACTGTTACTACTGCTCCTGTTGCTATAAAAACAACTACTACTACAACTACTACTGTTGTTGCTACTACAGCTACTAGTACTATTGCTACTACAACTACAACAACAACTACAACAACGACTACTACTACTACTACATCTACTACTACTTCCACCACCACCACCACCACTACTACTACTACTACGACCACCACTATTACAACTTTTGCATGGCTACTACCACCGCTACTACTGCTGCTGCTACTGCTTACTACTACCACTATTACTACTCCTGCTACTACTTCTCCTACAACCACAACTACTGCTACTACTACACTGTTGCTACTACTACTACTACTATAACAATACTCACTACTATACTACTACTACACTATTGCTTACAATGCTACTACTACTACTACAATAACTACAACTACTACAACTACTACCGCTGCTGCAGCTACTACTACCACAACTAGTACTACTGCTAAAACATATACTGCTGCTGCTACTACTGCTACTACTGCTGCTGCTTCAACTTGTAATACTACTGCAACTACTATTGCTATTGCTTCTATTACTACTTCTACCACTATTGTTACTGCTACTACTACTACTGCTGCTACTTCTTCTACTACTACTACTATTACTGGTGCCGCTATTACTACTGCTACAACTTTTCCAACTCCTAATACTACTACTACTACTACTACTGATAGTACTACTGCAACAGCAATAACTACTAATACTACCATGACTACTACTACAACTATTGCTACTACTACTACAACTACAACTATAGCTACTTCATCTACTATTACCACTACTAGTGCTACCACTACAACTACTGCTATTACTACTGCTAGAGCAACTACAAGGACTATACTATTCCAAATAATGTTGCTGCTACTACTACTACAACTGCTGCTACTACTATAACTACTACAACTACTTCTACTATAGCTACTGCTACTACAACTACTACACGTACTACTACTACTACTACCACTACAACAACAACAACTACTACTACTATCACTACTGCTACGGCTACTAGTACTACTATAACTACTACTAATACTACTACTACGAATACTACTACTATTACTACAAATACTACTACTATTACTGCTACTTCTACTATGACAGCTACTGTTCCTACTACAGCTACAATTACTGCTGCTACTACTACTTCTACGACTACTACTATTGCTACTACAACTATTACTACTACCCCTACAACTGCTACTATCACTACTGCTGCTGCTACTACTACTAGTGTGGCAACTATTGCTACTACTACAACTACTACGACAACTACTACTAAAGTTGCTCCTACAACTGCTGCTACTACTATAGTTGCTACCACAATTATTGCTCCTACTATAGTCACTACTGTTATTACTACTACTACTACTGGTGTTGCTACTACTACTACGACTGCTACAACAACTACTAATACTACTACTACTGCTACTACTACCACTACTACTGCTACTCCAACTAATACTACTATAGCTACTACAATTACTGCTACTACTAGTATTACTAATACTACTATTGCTACTACTACTACTATTGCTGCTACTGCTACTAGCACTACTACCACTTCTACTTCTATTACTACTTCTACGACTACTACTGCTGTTGCTACTACTACTACTGCTGCTACTATGATTACTATTGCTACTACTGCTACCACTTGTTCGACAGCCACTACAACTACTACTCAAGCACACTACTGCTACAACTATTACTTATGCTACTACTGCTACTACTGCTCTATTGCTACAATAACAACAACAACCACTACTAATGCTACTACAGCTGCCACTACTACCACAGCTGCTACAACTAATTTGACTGCCACTAAAATTACTACTGCTACTACCACTACTTCCACTACGATAACTACTACTGCTACTATTGCTACAACAACAACAACAACTACTACAACTACTTCTACCACTACTCCTACTCTTGCTACTCCTATTACTACTATCCACCTACTTCGACTACTACTTCTAGTACTACTACTACTACCAATAGTACTACTACTTCTACTGCTACTATCACTACTACTACAACTCCTATTGTTACTACTACTACTCCTCCTCCTCCTCCTATTACTACTACCGGACTACTACTCCTACTACTGCGACAGCAACTACTACTACTCCTATTACTACTATTACTACTGCAACCACTACTGCAATTAGTACTGCCACTCATACTATTATTTTTACTTCTACTACTGTGGCTACTACTACTATTACTACTACGATTGCGAATGCCACTCCTACTACAGTGAACGTGAATACCATGACTACTTCTACAATAATTGCTACTACTGTTGCTGCTGTTGCTGCTATGCTACTACTACTACTACTACCACCACTACTACTCCTACAACAACAACTACAACTAACATAAATACTGCTACAACAACTACTGCTACTACAGCAACGATTGTTATAGGTACTAGTACTACTACTACTACTCCTCCTATTATTACTACTACTACTATTACGACAACTACAACTATTGCTATTGCTACTGCAACAACTACTAAAACTTCTCCTACTACCACTACTACTACTCCTGTTGCTACTACTACTAGTACATCTACTACTACTACTGCTACTACTGTTGCTACTACTACTACTGTGACTACTACCAGTACTACTGCTTCTATAGTAGCTATTACTACTCCTACTGCTACTCCTACTACAGTTACTACTTTTACTACTACAACAATAAGAAGAAGAAGAAGAAGAAGAACAACAACAACAACAACTACTACTACTATTACTACTCTTGCTGCTACTACTCCTCCTACTACTACTACAATGACTACTATGACTACTACTACTACAACTACCTCTACCACCACTACTACTACTGCAACTCAAGTTACACCACTGTTACAACAACTACTGCTACTACAACAACAACTCCTACTACTATTACTACCACGACATCAACAACAACTACTATAGTTACTATTTCTACTAAAATAACTACAACTGCTACCACCACCACTACTACTACTACAACTACAACTACAACTACTGCTGCTACTATTGCTATTACTACTACAATTGGTACTACTTCAACTACTGTTACTATTTCTACTCCTACTCCTAAACAACTCCTACAATTACTTCAGCTACTGGTATTACTACTTCTACTACTACTCACATTACTAGTATTGTTACTACGACTTCCACTACCACTACTACTACTACTTCTGCTCCTACTACAATTGCTTCTACTACTATTTCTGCTACTGGTACAACTGCTACTACTACTTTTACAGCTACTGTTACTACCTCTACTACTGCTAATACAACAACTACTACTACACTACTACTATAACTGCTACAACAAGTACTGCTACTACTACAACAATTGCGACTATAACTACTATTAATTCTACCACCACTACTACTACTACAACTACTATAACTACTCCTACTATTACTACTACTACTATAACTACTCCTTCTGTTGCTATTACTACTACTACTACTGCTGCTACTACTTCTACTACCACTACTATTACTGCTACTAGTACTCCTACTGCTAGTAGAAGCACTCCTACTTATACTACTACTACTACTGCTACTACTACTACTTCCACTACTACTACTACTACTACTACTACTACAACTACTGCTACTAGTACTACAGTAACTCCTCCTCCTACAACTACAACTACCAATACTACTCCTACTAATGCTACTACTAATGTGAGTACTACTACTACTACCACTACTACAACAACTACTACTATACTACTTCTGCTACTACTACGACTACTACTACTACAACTACTTATACTACGACTACTACTGTTGCTACTACCACTAGTACTACTATTACTCATACTACTAGACCTATTACTACTAACACCGCTTCTACTACTACTATTACTCCAATTACAACTACTACCACTATAACTACTTGTGTTGCTATGACTACTAGTAGTACAACTACTACTCTTACTACTACTATTATTGCTCCTCCTCCTACTACTACTAGTACTACTACTGCTACCACCACTATTGCTACTACTACTATTCCTACTCCACTAATACTACTCCTACTATTACTACTACTTCTACTATTACTGCTGCTACTACTACAACTACTACTACTACTACCGCTACTGCTACTACCACTACTGCTACTCCTACAACTACTACTAATACTGCTACTACTACAACTACGGCTAGTACTACTACTATTGGTACTACCACTAATGCTACTACTACTCCTATTGGTACTACTATTGGTACTACTACGACTACAGCTACTATTGGTACTACTACTAATGCTACTACTACTCCTATTATTACTTCTACTACTACTACTCCTATCACTACTAATGTGTTGCTAATGTGCTACTACTACTACTACTACAACAACAACAACAACTACAACTATAACTAATACTCCTACTCCTACTACTATTACTATTGCAGCTACTACGATTATTACTAGTACTATTACTACTACTCCTACTACTACTACTTCAACTTTGACTCCTACTACTACTTCTGCTGATGCTGATCCTACTGCTGATTCTATTGCTACAACTATTAGCACTACTACTTCTACTGTAACTATAACAACTACTGCCACTACTACTATTGCTACTACTACTACGACTGTTGCTACTATTACTAATAAGAATAATACTACCACTACTGTTACTATGACTATTGCTACTTCTACTAATGCTACTACTGCTACTACTACTACAACTACTGCTGTTGCTGCTACTACTACTATTGCAAATGCTACTAATATTACTACTACTACTACTGCTACAACTACTACTAGTACTACTGCTACAACTACCACTACTACTACTTCTGCTACAACTACTACTGCTACTACTACTGCTACGACTACTACTACTACTAACTACTACTACGACTACTAGTATTACTGATACTACTAATATTGCTAGTACCACTACTACTATTACTACTGCTACTACAAAAAACAGCTACTACTACTTCTACAACTGCTACTGGCACTAGTGCTACTACTACTACTACTACTATGGCAATGGCTACTACTACTGCCACAGCTGCTGCTGCCACTTCTACTACTACCTCTATTGCTGCTACTGCTACTACTAATACTACTACTACAGTTACTACTACTGGTACAACAGCAATTGCCAATTCCATGACAACTACAACTACTGCTATGGCCATTGTAACTTCTACTTCTACTATAACTACTACTACTATTATTATTACTACTACTTCTACTACTGCTATAGCTATTGCTTGTACTATAACTACTGAAACTACAATGACTGTGATCACTACTACGACAAGAAGTACCACTATTAGCACTACTAATGCTTGAACTACCACTTCTCATACTACTACTAGTACTACAGCAACGGCTGCTTCTACTACTACAGCTACTACTACTACGCTTACTACTACCACTACGACTACTACTACTTCTATTACTACTCCTACTACTATTCCTGCCAACACTACTACTACTACTGCTACTGCTACTACTCTTACTACTTCTAATACTACTATTACTGTTGCTACTACTTCTTCTCCTACTGCTAGGCCTCCTACCACTACTACTGCTACTACTGCTACTTATGCTACTACTACTATTGCTACAACTGCTACTACCTCTAATACTACTACTATTACTACTACTACTATCGCTACTGCTCCAATTGCTGCACCTGCCACCACTACCACTACTAGTACATCTTCCACTGCTACTACTACTACTACTACTAATACTTCTGCTATTGCTACTATTGCAACAATTACTACTATTGCTATAATTGCTGCTACTGTTACTACGACTACTACTTCTATTACAACCACTATAGCTAGTTTTTCTATTACTATGACTACTACTATGACAATAATAATTGCTACCACTACTACTACTACTATTGCTACTACTGCAACTGCTACTAGTATCGCTACTTATGATACTACTACCACTACTACCACTACTGCTACTACTTTTTCTACTACTACTGCTACTGCTACTGCTACCAAAACTACTACTGCAGCTGCTACTGATACTACAGCTATTGTTGCTACTAGGACTACTAGTACAACGAATACTGCTACTACCACTATAATTGCTACTATAACTAGTACTCTTACTATTACTGCTGCTACATCTACAACTACTACTATTATGGCTATAGCTACTGCTACTGCCACCGCTACTACGGCTACTTATCATGCTACAAATACTCTAGCTACTACAACTTCTACTACTACTACTACTGATACAACTACTACTACTTCTGCTACTGCTATTGTTGCTACTGCTATTGCTACTATGACAACTTATCATACTAGAACTACTACAACAACAACTACTGCTTCTACTATTACTTCAACTACTGCTACTACTACTCCTAATACTACTACTCTTGCTACTGCTACTACTGCTACTACTACTACAACTGGTATTACTAGTACTGCTGCGATTACTGGTACTACTGCGACTACTGCTACTTCTGATGCAGCTGCCACTCTTGCAACTACAACTACAACAACTACTACTACTATAGCTACTACTACTGCTACTAATTTGGATACTATTATTTCTACTAATACTGCTACTATTATTGCTAGTACTAGTACTACTACTATTTTAACTACTACTACTAC
This sequence comes from Trichopus zeylanicus subsp. travancoricus, assembly GCA_005019695.1. NCBI lineage: Eukaryota > Viridiplantae > Streptophyta > Magnoliopsida > Dioscoreales > Dioscoreaceae > Trichopus > Trichopus zeylanicus. The sequence continues at coordinate 17,648 of RXID01020634.1, read as the reverse complement.
TACTACTACTATTACTACTACCGGTTCTACTATTGCCACCAATTCTACTACCGCTTCTACAACTACAACCCTTACTACAACTTCAACCATTACTACTGCTACTATTTCTAATATGACTACTGTTGCTACTACGGTTGTCGTCGCCGCTATTGCTACTGCTACAACTACAACTACTACTACTACTATTGTAGCTACTACTGCTATTGCTACTACTATTTCTGCTACTCCTACTACTACTGCCACTACTACTATAGCTATTACTACTACTAATATAGTTACTGCCACCACTACCACTACTACTACTATAACTATTACGATGACTACTATGATTACTACTACTACTCCTACAAGCACAACAACAACAACAACAACTACTACAAAGACATACTATTACTACTACAGGTACTACTACTATACTACTGCTCCTAATACTAGTACTACTACTATAAATACTTGTACTGCTACTACAAGTACTTACTACTGCTACTAGTACAACTATTACTACTACAATAACAACAACAACTACTACTCCAACTACAACTACTACTACTACTACTTCAACAACTACTACTACTACCACTACTCGTACTACCACTCCTACTCCTAATACTACTATGACTACTACTACTAGTATAACAACAACAACAACAACAACAACAACAACTACTACTACTACTACTACTACTACTACTACTGCTACTACTACTACTACTACTATGACTACTACTCCTACAACTACTGCTGCTTTTGCTAGCACTATTCCTACTATGACCATTACTACTATGACTACTACAAATACTACTATTGCTACTACCATAATTACTATGCTGCTATTATCGCTACTACTACTAATGCTAAGATGACTATGACTATAGCTACCACTACAACAAATACTGCTACTATTACTTATTCTACCACTACTACTACTGCTACTGCTGTTGCTGCTATTGTTATTGAGACCAATACATTTCCACTTCTGCTACTACTATGACTACTGCTATAACTACAACTTCTGCCACTAGAGCTACTGTTACTATTGCTACTAATTCTTCTACTGGTAGTAAACTAGTACTACAACTACTTCCACTAATGCTGTCACAATTCCTGCTACTATTCTTACTATAGCAACTACTCCATCAGTAGCTACTAATACTACTACTATGGCTGCTACAACTACTAATGCTTCTACTACTACTGCTGCTGCATCTGCAACTACTTCTTCTACTACTAATACTATTGCTACAACTACTATTACTACTACTACTATAAATACTTGTACAATTGTTATTGCTATTACTACTACTGCTACAACTACTGCTGCTACTACTACTACTACTGTAGCAACTACTACTACTGCTGTGCTTATTGCTACTGCTAATACTACTACTCCTTCTACAATAACTACTACTACTAATACTTCCACTACTACTACAACAACTACTGCTACTACTAATACTACTACAAAAGCAACAATAATAATAACTACTACTAGTACTACTCTTGTAACTTCTGCTACTGCTCCTTCTGCTATTGCTACTACTACTACTACTATAACTGCTACTACTACTACTACTATAACTGCTTCTACTACTATGACTTATACTACTACTACTACCACTACTGCTACTACTCCTGCAACTACTACTACTGTGACTACAATAGTTCCGACTACTTCTACTACTACTACTACTATAGCTGCTCCTACTATTACTACTACTACAACTACCACTACTATTGCTAATACTACTACTACTACTACTATTGTCGCTAGTACTACTACTCCTAATTCTACAACTACTGCTCATACTACTACTGCTACTACTATGGCAACTGCTACTATTATTGCTACTACTACTCTAGCTACTTCTGTTACAACTATAACTGCTACTACTGCTATTACTATTTTTGCTCCTACTACTGCTGCTGCTAATACTACTACAACTACTACTACCATGGCAACTGCTACTAGCACTGCTACTACTACTGGTACTACTATAATAGCTAATACTTCTACTACTCCTACTAGTACTATGACTACAAGTATTCCTACTACTTCAACAACAACTACTACTAACACTATTGCTACAGCTGCTACTACTACTGTTGCTACTACTACTACTACTATTGCTATTACTACTACTATTGTGTTACTACTACTACTACTAATAATACTACTACTATGCCACTACTATTGCTACTTTTACTATAACAACTTTTGCTATTACATCTGCTACTACTACTACTACTACTTATTCTGCTACCACTTGTGCAACTATTAATGCTACTACTAATACTACAACAACTACTATAAGTACTATAACTACTATAACTACCACAACTGCTACTACTGCTACAACTACTATTACAAATTATGTGATTACCCCAGGCACTACTATAGCTACTACTACTACTAGTATAGCAATAACAATAACAACTACTACTTCTGCTGCTGCAACTACTAGTACTACTACTATGCTACTGCTATTGCTACTACTACACCTACTACAACTACTACTACTATTACTACTACAACAACTATTGCTGCCGCTATAATGACTATTGTGACTAGTGGTAGTAGTAATAGTAGTAGCAATGGCAGTCATAGTTGTAGTGACAAAAGTAATAGTAGTAGCAGTAATAGTAGTCATATTAGTAGTAATAGTAATAGTAGTAATAGTAATACTAGTAGTAGCAGTAGTAAAAGTAGTAGCAATAGTGTTAATAGGAGTAGCAATAGTGGTTTAACATAAGTAGTCACAGTAGTAATAGTAGTAGGAAAAGTAGTATTAGTAGAAGTAGTAGTAGTAGTAGCAGTAGTCGTACTACTAGTAGTAGTAGCTATAGTAGCAGCAATTATAGTAGCAATAATAGTAACAATAATTACAATAGTAGTAGTAGTGTATTAGTCATAGTAGTAGTAGTAGTAGTACTAATAGTAGCAATAGTAGTATGAATAGTAGTAGTCATTGTAGTATTAGTATCAATCGTAGTAATAGTAGTATTAGTAGTAGCAATAGTAGTAGCAGAGGTGGTAGTAGTAGGAGGAGAAGTAGTAATAGCCGTAGCAATAGTACTCATAGTTGTAGTAGGCGAAGTGCAGTAGTATTAGTAGTAGAAGTAGTAGTTTGGGTAGTAGTAGTAATACCAATAATTGCATTACTCATAATAGTAGCGAAAGTAGTTGTAGTAGTAGCAGTTGTAGCAATTATAGCAATAGCAGAAGTAGCCGTAGTAGTAGAAGCAGCAAAATTAGTCACAGCAGCAGTAGCAGTAGTAGTAGTAATTATAGTACGAGGAGGAGGAGTAGTAGTAGTAGGTTTATGAGTAGTAGTAGTTGTAGTAGGAGCAGGGATGGGAGTGGTGGTAGTAGTAGTAATAGTAGTAGTAGTAGTAGTAGTAGTAGTAGTAGTAGTAGTAGTAGTAGATAGTAGTTGTAGTAGTGTTAGGAGTAGCAGCAGTAGCAGAAGTAGTAGGATAGTAGGAGGAGGAGGAGAAAGGCAGACGGAGGATTGAAGTGAGGATTCGTCTCTTAGTCTCTTCGTCCTAGTCTTAAAGTCTGTCTTATAGTCGTCAGTTGAGCACGCAGCAAGCATTCTTCGAAGCAACCCAGTCAACATCAATAGTAATTTCATATTGGTAATTGGGGCAGCTAGCAACAGTCTTAGTAGTAGTAGTTCTTAAATGTATTAATTGAAAAATAAATTAATTAATTTAATTAATTTAAATAATGGGGGGGGGGAGGGGGGAGGAATAATTTAGTTTTTTTTAAATTTAATAATAAATGTTAAAATTAATTTTAAAAAATGTTTTAATTAAATAATAATTAATTTTAAATTTAATTAGAAATTTAATAGTTAAATTTAATCAAAAATTTGTAATTTAAATTTACATTGTAAAAAATAAATTTAATAAAATCAAATTTATTTAATTATAGTAATAGTAGTTGTAGTAGTACCAGTTATACTAGTAATAGAAGTAGTATTAGTAATAGTAGTAGCAGCAACAACAACAACAATAATAGTAGTAGTAATAATATGAGGAGGAGTAGTAGTAGTAGAAGAAGCTAAAGTAGAACAAGAGGAAGCAATAGTAGTATTAGTAGTAGTAGTAGTAGTAAAAGTAGCAGTCGGAATAAGAGTAGGAGCAAAAGTAGTAGTCAAAGTACTAGTAGTAGTTGTAGTTGTAGTCATAGTAGTAGTAGTAGTGGTTGTTGTACTAGGAATTGGAGTAGTAGTAGTTGCAGTGGGTGTAGTAGTAGTAGCAGCAGTCAAAGTAGTAATAGTTATAGGTGTAGAAGCAGAAGTAGTAGCAGCAGCAATAAGAGGAGGAGGAGTAGTAGTAGTAGTAGTAGTAGTAGAAAACATAGTTGTTGTAATATTAGTAGTAGCAGTAGGAGTAGGTATAGTAGTAGTAATAGTGGAAGCACTAGCAGCTGCACTAGTAGTAGTTAAAGTTGTAGCAACAGTGCTTCGTGTAGTAGTAGTTTGAGTAGCAATGAGAATTGTAGTAGTAGTAGTAGCAGCAGCAGTAGTAGTAATAGTATTAGTTGTTGGAGTAGTAGTAATACTAGCAGTAGTAGATATAGTAGTAGTACTAGTAGTTGCAGCAACAGAAGTAGCGACAGAAGTAGTAGTAGTTGCAGCAATAGAAGTAGCAATAGAAGTAGCGACAGTAGTACTAGTAGTTGGAGCAGCAGTCGTAGTAGTAGTATTGGTAGTAGTAGTAGTAGTGGAACTAGTAGTAGTAGCAACAGCAGTAGTAGTAGTTGCAAAAGTTATGGCTATAGTAGTAGTAGTAGCAGTAGTATTCGCAGTAGTAGCAGTACTAGTAGTAGCAGCTGTTGTACCAATATTAGTAGTTAAAGTAATAGTAGTAGTAGACCTATTATAGGTAGTAGTATTAGCAGTAGTAGTAGTAGTATTAGCGATAGCAGTTGTAGCAGCAGCAGTAGTGTTAGTGGTAGTAGTGGCTATAGTAGCGGTAGTAGTTGTAGAAGTAGTTGTAGCAGTAGTAGCAGCAATAGCAGTAGTCGAGGTAGTAGTAGTAGTAGTAGTAGCAATATGAGTAGTAGTGGTGGTAGCAATATGAGAAGTTGTAGCAGTAGTAGTAATAGCAGCAGTCGTAGTGGTCAGAGAAGGAGTAGCAATTGCTATTCTGGGAAAAGTCATAGTAGTAGTAGTTGGAGTAGTAATAGTTGTAGCCGTAGTTGTAGTAATAGTAGTAGTCGTAGTTGTAGTAGTAATAGTTATAGTAACAATAGTGCAGTAGTAGAAGAAGTAGTAGTAATAGTCGTAGTAGTAGTCATAGTTGTTGTATCTATAGTATTACTAGCAGTAGCAGTAGTAGCAGAAGTAGTAGTACTAATAGTAATAGTAGTGGAAGTATAGCAGTAGTACCAGTAGTAGTAAAAGTGGTAGTTGTAGCAAAAATAGTAGTAGCAGAACCAATAGTAGTAGTAGAAGCAGTACCGGTATAGTTGTTGTAGTAGTAGAAGCAACAACAGCAGTAGTCATAGTAGTAGTAGGAGGACAAGCACTAGTAGTAGTAGTGGTTGTTTTAGTGGTAGTAAAAGTAGTAGCAATAGTAGAATTAACAGCCACAGTAGAAGTAGTAGTTGTAGGAGGAGTTGTTGTACCCGTCGTAGTAGTCATAGTTGCAGCAGCAACAACAGTAGTAGCAATAGTATGAGTAGTAGTAGTAGCATTAGTAGTAGCCGAAGTAGTAGTGGAAGAAGTACTAGCAGCA
>RXID01020634.1:0-11883 GCA_005019695.1 Trichopus zeylanicus subsp. travancoricus | reverse complement strand
ACTACTACTATTCCTACTCTACTAATACTACTCCTACTATTACTACTACTGCTACTATTACTGCTGCTGCTACTACCACTACTACTACTACCGCTACTGCTACTACCACTACTGCTACTCCTACAACAACTACTACTACTGCTACTATTGCTACTACTACAACTACGGCTAGTACTACTACTATTTGTACTACCACTAATGCTACTACTACTCCTATTGGTACTACTATTGGTACTACTACGACTATAGCTACTATTGGTACTACTACTAATGCTACTACTACTCCTATTACTACTACTACTACTACTCCTCCTATTACTACTAATGTGCTGCTAATGTGCTACTACTACTACTACTACTACAACAACAACAACTACAACTACAACTAATACTCCTACTCCTACTACTATTACTATTGCTGCTACTACGATTATTACTAGTACTATTACTACTACTCCTACTACTACTACTTCAACTTTGACTCCTACTACTACTTCTGCTGATGCTATTGCTACAACTATTAGTACTACTACTTCTACTGTAACTATAACAACTACTGGCACTACTACTATTGCTACTACTACTACGACTGTTGCTACTACTACTAATAATAATAATACTACCACTACTGTTACTATGACTATTGCTACTTCTACTAATGCTACTACTGCTACTACTACTACAACTACTGCTGTTGCTGCTACTACTACTGCAAATGCTACTAATATTACTACTACTACTACTACAACTACTACTAGTACTACTGCTACAACTACCACTACTACTACTTCTGCTACAACTACTACTGCTACTACTACTGCTACGACTACTACTACTACTAACTACTACTACCTCTACTAGTATTACTGATACTACTGATATTGCTACTACCACTACTACTATTACTATTGCTACTACAAACTACTGCTACTACTACTTCTACTACTATGGCAATGGCTACTACTATTGCTACTATGGCAATGGCTACTACTACTACTACTACTTTGGCAATGGCTACTACTACTGCCACAGCTGCTGCTGCCACTTCTACTACTACCTCTATTGCTGCTACTGCTACTACTAATACTACTACTACAGTTACTACTACTGCTACTACAGCAATTGCCACTACTATGACAACTACAACTACTGCTATGGCCATTGTAACTTCTACTTCTACTATAACTACTACTACTATTATTATTACTACTACTGCTACTACTACTTCTACTATTACTACTACTTCTACTACTGCTATAGCTATTGCTTGTACTATAACTACTGAAACTACAATGACTGTGATAACTGCTATGACAAGAAGTACCACTATTAGCACTGCTAATGCTTGAACTACCACTTCTCATACTACTACTAGTACTACAGCAACGACTGCTTCTGCTACTACTACTACACCTACTACTACCACTACGACTACTACTGCTTCTATTACTACTCCTACTACTATTTCTTGCCAACACTACTACTACTACTGCTACTGCTACTACTCTTACTACTTCTAATACTACTATTATTGTTGCTACTACTTCTTATGCTACTGCTAGGCCTCCTACCACTGCTATTGCTACTACTGCTACTTATGCTACTACTACTATTGCTACAACTGCTACTACCTCTACTACTACTACTAATACTACTACTACTATCGCTACTGCTCCAACTACTGCACCTGCCACCACTACCACTACTACTACATCTTCCACTGCTACTACTACTACTACTACTAATACTTCTGCTATTGCTACTATTACAACAATTACTACTATTTCTACAACTGCTGCTACTGTTACTACGACTACTACTACTATTACAACCACTATAGCTAGTTTTGCTATTACTATGACTACTACTATGACAATAATAATTGCTACCACTACTACTACTACTATTGCTACTACTGCAACTGCTACTAGTATCGCTACTTATGATACTACTACCACTACTACCACTGCTGCTACTACTTTTTCTACTACTACTGCTACTGCTACTACTACCAAAACTACTACTGCAGCTACTACTGATACTTCAACTATTGCTGCTACTAGGACTACTAGTACAACGAATACTGCTACTACCACTACAATTGCTACTATAACAAGTACTCTTACTATTACTTCTGCTACAAGTACTGCTACTACAGCTACTGCTACTACATCTACAACTACTACTGTTATTGCCGCTACTGGGACTACTGTTAATACTCCTACTCCTAGTACTGCTAACGCAGCTACTGGTACTATTAGTACTACTATTACTACAACTATTAGTAGTAGTACTACCACTACTATTACTACTACTACTACTACTACTACTACTACTATTACAACTACTATTGCTACTACTACAATTACTATTACTACTATTACTACTATAGCTACTACTACAACTACTATTACTACTACTACTATTACTTCTACTTCTACTACTAGTATTACTACTATCACTACTACAATAACTACTACTACTACTATTACTACCACTACTACTATTACTACTACCAATACTACTTCGACTACTACTACTACTATTACTACTACTACTACTACTACTACTACTACTACTACTACTACAACTTCTCCAACAATAACAACAACTACTACATCTCCTACTACTACTACTTCACAAACTACTACTAGTGCTACTACTACTTCTACTACTACTGCTACTGCTACTACTACTACTACTACTTGTACTACTTGTAGTACTTCTGCTACTGCTACTGCTAATACTACTACTACTACTGCTACTACTTCTAGTACTGCTGCTACTACTACTGCTACTGCTACGGCTACTACGACTACTTATCATACTACTACTACTAATACAACAACTGTGATTATTATTATGACTATAGCTACTGCTACTGCCACCGCTACTACGGCTACTTATCATGCTACAAATACTCTAGCTACTACAACTTCTACTACTACTACTACTACTGATAAAACAACTACTACTTCAACTACTGCTACAATTGCTACTACTACTATTGTTGCTATTGCTACTGCTACTATGACTACTTATCATACTACAACTACTACAACAACTACTACTGCTTCTACTATTACTTCAACTACTGCTACTACTACTCCTAATACCACTACTCTTGCTACTGCTACTACTGCTACTACTACTACAACTGGTATTACTAGTACTGCTGCGATTACTGGTACTACTGCTACTACTGCTACTTCTGATGCAGCTGCCACTCTTGCAACTACAACTACAACTACTACTACTACTATAGCTACTACTATTGCTACTAATTTGGATACTATTATTTCTACTAATACTGCTACTACTATTGCTAGTACTAGTACTACTACTATTTTAACTGCTACTACTACTACTACTACTACTACCGGTTCTACTATTGCCACCAATTCTACTACCGCTTCTACAACTACAACCCTTACTACAACTTCAACCATTACTACTGCTACTATTTCTAGTACGACTACTACTGCTACTACGGTTGTCGTCGCCGCTATTGCTACTGCTACAACTACAACAACTACTACTACTATTGTAGCTACTACTGCTATTGCTACTACTATTTCTGCTACTCCTGCTACTACTGCCACTACTACTATAGCTATTACTACTACTAATATAGTTACTGCCACCACTACCACTACTACTACTATAACTATTACGATGACTACTATGTTTACTACTACTCCTCCTACAAGCACAACAACAACAACTACTACTACAAAGACTTACTATTACTACTACAGGTACTACTACTATACTACTGCTCCTAATACTAGTACTACTACTATAAATACTTGTACTGCTACTACAAGTACTTACTACTGCTACTAGTACTACTATTACTACTACGATAACAACAACAACTACTACTCCAACTACAACAACTACTACTCCAACTACAACAACTACTACTACTACTTCAACAACTACTACTACTACCACTACTCGTACTACCACTCCTACTCCTAGTACTACTATGACTACTACTACTAGTATAACAATAACTACTACTACTACTACTACTACTACTGCTGCTGCTGCTACTACTACTACTACTACTACTACTATGACTACTACTCCTACAACTACTGCTGCTTTTGCTAGCACTATTCCTACTATGACCATTACTACTATGACTACTACAAATACTACTATTGCTACTACCACAACTACTATGCTGCTATTATCGCTACTACTACTAATGCTAAGATGACTATGACTACAACTACCACTACAACAAATACTTCTACTATTACTTATTCTACCACTACTACTGCTGCTGCTGCTGTTGCTGCTATTGTTATTGACACCAATACATTTCCACTTTTGCTACTACTATGACTACTGCTACAACTACAACTTCTGCCACTAGAGCTACTTTACTATTGCTACTAATTCTTCTATTGGTAGTTGTACTAGTACTACAACTACTTCCACTACTGCTGTCACAACTCCTGCTACTATTCTTACTATAGCAACTACTCCATCAGTAGCTACTAATACTACTACTATGGCTGCTACAACTACTAATGCTTCTACTACTACTGCTGCTGCATCTGCAACTACTGCTTCTACTACTAATATTATTGCTACAACTACTATTACTACTACTACTATAAATACTTGTACTATTATTGTTGCTATTACGACTACTGCTACAACTACTGCTATTACTACTACTACTGCTATAGCAACTACTACTACTACTGTGCTTATTGCTACTGCTAATACTACTACTCCTTCTACAACTACTACTGCTACTAATACTTCCACTACTACTACAACAACTACTGCTACTACTAATACTACTACAAAAGCAACAATAATAATAACTACTACTAGTACTACTCTTGCAACTTCTGCTACTACTCCTTCTGCTATTGCTACTACTACTACTACTATAACTGCTTCTACTACTACTACTACCACTACTGCTACTACTCTTGCAACTACTACTACTGTGACTACAATGGTTCCTTCTACTTCTACTACTACTACTACTATAGCTGCTCCTACTATTACTACTACTACTACAATAACTACTATTGCTAATACTACTACTACTACTACAATTGTCGCTAGTACTACTACTCCTAATTCTACAACTACTGCTCATACTACTACTACTACTACTATGGCAACTGCTACTATTATTGCTACTACTACTCTAGCTACTTCTGTTACAACTATAACTGCTACTACTGCTATCACTATTTTTGCTCCTACTACTGCTGCTGCTAATACTACTACAACTGCTACTACCATGGCAGATGCTACTAGCACTGCTACTACTACTGGTACTACTACTATAGCTAATACTTCTACTACCCCTACTAGTACTATGACTACAAGAAATCCTACTACTTCAACTACAACTACTACTAACACTACTGCTACAGCTGCTACTGCTACTGTTGCTACTACTACTACTACTATTGCTATTACTACTACTGTTGTGCTACTACTACTACTAATAATAATACTACTACTGTGCCACTACTATTGCTACTTTTACTATAACAACTTTTGCTATTACATCTGCTACTACTACTACTACTACTTATTCTGCTACCACTTGTGCAATTATTAATGCCACTACTAATATTACAACAACTACTATAAGTACTATAACTACTATAACTACCACAACAACTACTACTGCTACAACTACTATTACAAATTATGTGATTACCCCAGGAACTACTATAGCTACTACTACTACTAGTACAGCAATAACAATAACAACTACTGCTGCTGCTGCTGCAACTACTAGTACTACTACTATGCTACTGCTATTGCTACTACTACACCTACTACAACTACTACTACAACAACAACTACTACTATTACTACTACAACTACTACTACAACAACAACTACTACTATTACTACTACAACAACTATTGCTTCCGCTATAATGACTATTGTGACTAATGGTAGTAGTAATAGTAGTAGCAATGGCAGTCATAGTTGTAGTGACAAAAGTAGTAGTAGTAGCAGTAATAGTAGTCATATTAGTGGTAATAGTAATAGTAGTAATAGTAATACTAGTAGTAGCAGTAGTAAAATGAGTAGCAATAGTGTTAATAGGAGTAGCAATAGTGGTTTAACATAAGTAGTCACAGTAGTAATAGTAGTAGGAAAAGTAGTAGTAGTAGTAGCAGTAGTAGTACTACTAGTAGTAGTAGCTATAGTAGCAGCAATTATAGTAGTAATAATAGTAACAATAATTACAATAGTAGTAGTAGTATAGAAGTCATAGTAGTAGTAGTGGTAGTACTAATAGTAGCAATAGTAGCATGAATAGTAGTAGTCATTGTAGTATTAGTATCAATAGTAGTAATAGTAGTATTAGTAGTAGCCATAGTAGCAGCAGAGGTGGTAGTAGTAGGAGGAGAAGTAGTAATAGCCATAGCAATAGTACTCATAGTGGTAGTAGGTAGAGTAGCAGTAGTATTAGTAGTAGAAGTAGTAGTTTGGGTAGTAGTAGTAATACCAATAATTGCATTACTCGCAATAGTAGCGAAAGTAGTTACAGTACTAGCAGTTGTAGCAATTGTAGCAATAGCAGAAGTAGCCACAGTAGTAGAAGAAGCAGAATTAGTCACAGCAGCAGTAGCAGTAGTAGTAATTATAGTAGGAGGAGGAGTAGTAGTAGTAGTAGTAGGTTTATGAGTAGTAGTAGTTGTAGTAGGAGCAGGGATGGGAGTGGTAGTAGTAGTAGTAATAGTAGTAGTAGTAGTAGTAGTAGTAGTAGTAGTAGTAGTAGTAGTAGTAGTAGTAATCGTAGTTGTAGTAGTGGTAGGAGTAGCAGCAGTAGCAGAAGTAGTAGTAGTAGTAGTAGTAGTAGTAGGAGGAGGAGGAGGAGGAGGAGGAGGAAGAAGAGTAGTAGTAGTAGTAGTAGTAGCAGCAGCAGCAGCAGTAGTAGAAGCAACAGCAGCAAAAGCAATAGTAGTTAATAGGGGTAATTGCAATAGCAACAGTCGTAGTAGTAGTATTCATAATGTATTATTAATAGTAGTAATAGTAGTTGTAGTAGTACCAGTTATACTAGTAATAGAAGTAGTATTAGTAATAGTAGTAGCAGCAACAACAACAACAACAATAGTAGTAGTAATAATATGAGGAGTAGTAGTAGTAGTAGAAGAAGCTAAAGAAGAACAAGAGGAAGCAATAGTAGTATTATTATTAGTAGTAGTAGTAGTAAAAGTAGCAGTCGGAATAAGAGTAGGAGCAAAAGTAGTAGTCAAAGTACTAGTAGTAGTTGTAGTTGTAGTCATAGTAGTAGTAGTAGTGGTTGTTGTAGTAGGAATTGGAGTAGTAGTAGTTGCAGTGGGTGTAGTAGTAGTAGTAGCAGTCAAAGTAGTAATAGTTATAGGTGTAGAAGCAGAAGTAGTAGCAGCAGCAATAGGAGTTGTAGTAATAGTAGTAGTAGTAGTAGTAGGAAACATAGTTGTTGTAATATTAGTAGTAGCAGTAGGAGTAGGTATAGTAGTAGTAATAGTGGAAGCACTAGCAGCAGCACTAGTAGTAGTTAAAGTTGTAGCAGCAGTGCTTCGTGTAGTAGTAGTATGAGTAGCAATGAGAATTGTAGTAGTAGTCGTAGCAGCAGCAGTAGTAGTAATAGTATTAGTTGTTGGAGTAGTAGTAATACTAGCAGTAGTAGATATAGTAGTAGTAGTAGTAGTTGCAGCAACAGAAGTAGCGACAGAAGTAGGAGTAGTAGCAGTAGTAATAGTTTCAATCGTAGTAACAATAGTAGTAGTAGTAGGTGTACAAGTACTAGTAGCAGCAACAACGGTATTAGTAGTAGTACTAGTAGTAGTATTAGTTGTAGGAGTTGCAGTAGTAGTAGCAATGGCGGTAGAAGTAGTAGCAATAGCAAAAGGAGGAGTAGTAGTAGTAGTAAAACAGCATAAGTAGTAGACGTAGTAGTAGTTGTAGTGGCAGTAGTTGAAGTAGCAACATCAGTAGTAGTAGTTATATTTGAAGTAGTAGGAGCAGTGCTACAGTAGTAGTGGTATTAATAGCAATTGGAGTTGCAGTAGAAGTAGTTGGATAAGTAGTAGTAGTACTAATATTAGTTATAGGAGTAGTAGTAGTACTAGTTGTAGTAGATGTAGCAGTAGTGTAGTACTACTAGTAGTAGTAGTAATAGTAATAGTAGCAGCAGTAGAAGCAGTAGCAGCAAAAGCAGCAGTAGTTATAGTACTAGGAGTAGTGGTAATAGTAGTGGTGGTAGTAGGGGCAATAGCAACAACAACAGTCATAGTAGTAGTCGTATTAGTAATGGTAGTATTAAAAGTAGTAATAGTAGTTGTAGTAGTAGCAGTTATACTAGTAATAGAAGTAGTAGTAGTAATATTAGTAGTAGTAGTGGCAGTAGCAGAAGTAGTAGTAATAATAGGAGGAGCAGTAGTAGTAGAAGAAGAAGAGGAAGCAATAGCAGCAGTAGTAGTAGTAGTAGTAGTAGGTGTAGTAGTAGAAATAAGTGTAGTAGTATGAGTAGTATTCAGAGTACTAGTAGTAGTTGTAGTTGTATTCATAGTAGTAGTTATAGTAGTAGCAATAGTAGCAGTAGTAGTGGTAGTTGTAGTAGGAGTTTGATTAGTAGTAGTTGCAGTGGGAGTGGTAGTAGTAGTAGTTGTTGTTGTCATGGTAGTAATCGTTATAGGAGAAGAAGCTGAAGTAGTAGTAGTGGCTGTAGGAGTCTTAGTAATAGTAGTAGTAGTAGTAGTAGGAAATGTAGTCATTGTAGTATTCGTCACAACAGCAATAGTAGCTATAGTAGGAGTAGTAGAAGTAGTAGTTGAAGTTGTAGTAGCTGAGCTTCTAGTAGTTGTAGTATGAATAGTAATGAGAGTTGTAGCAGTAGTAGGAGCAGCTGTAGTAGCAGTAGTAGTAAAGTATTAGCTTTTGGAATAGTAGTACTACTAGCTGTAGTAGATGTAGTAGTAGTAATAGTAGTAGCTACTGCAACCGAAGTAACATAGCTGCAAAAGTAGCAGTAGTAGTAGTAGTAGCAATAGTAGTAGAAATAGTAGGAGTAGGTGTACAAGTAGTAGCCGCAACAATAGAGGTAGCAGCAGTACCCATAGCAGTAGTAGTAGCAATGGCGATAGAAGTAGCAGCAGCAGTAAAAGGAGTAGTAGTAGTAATAGTAGTAGTTGTAGTAGCAACAACGGAAGTAGTAGTAGTAGTTATAGTAGTAGTAGTGGTAATAGAAGAAGAAGAAGTAGTAGTAGTAGTAGTAGTCACAGCAGCAGAAGTAGCAGTTGCAGTAGTAGTAGCAGTTGCTGTAGTTGTAGTAGTAGTAGTTATTGTAGTAGTTGTTGTTGTAGGTGTAGTAGTAGTAGTAGTAGTAGTAGTAGTAGGTGTTGTAGTAGTAGTAGTTGTCGTTGTCGTAGTTGTAGTAGTAGTTGTTGTTGTTGCCATTGTTATAGTAAAACTAGTAGTAGAAGTAGTAGAATTAGTAGTAATAGTCATAGTAGCAGTAGTTGTAGTTGTTGTTGTAGTAGTATTAGCTATGGCAGTGGTGGTAGTAGTAGTAGTAGTTGAATTAGTAGCAGTAGTTGTTGGACTTGTTTTAGTTGTGGTAGTAGTGGTACGAGTAGTAGTAGAAGTTGTAGTAGTAGTAATAGTTGTAATTGTTGTTGTAGTAATAGTAGAAGTAGTAGTGGTGGTGGTAGTTGTGGTAGTGGTATTAGTGGTAGTGATAGTAGTGGTTGTTGTAGTAGTGGTTGTCGTAGTAATTGTAATAGTTGTAGTTGTAGTTGTAATTGTAGTAGTTATAGATGAAGTAGTAGCAGTAGAATTTGTATTAGTAGTAGTAGTAGATGTAGTGGTAGTAGTTTTAGTTGTTGTTGTTATTGTAGTAATCGTAGTAGCAATAGTAGTAGAAAAAGAAGAAGAAGTAGCTGTAGTAGTAGTAGTAGTAGTAGTAGTAGTAGTAGTAGGAGTTGTACTCGGAGTAATAGTAGTGGTAGGCATAGTAGTCGCAGTAGTTGCATTTATTGTAGTTTTAGTTGTAGTAGTAGTTGGAGTAGTACTAGGGGAAATAGTAGAAGCAGGAGTGTGCATAGTAGTGGTTGTAGTTGTAGCAGCAGTAGTTTTAGTCATAGTACTAATTATTATAGAGTAGAAGCTGAAGTAGTAGTATTTGTAGTAGGAGTAGAAGTAGTTGTAGTAGTCATTATAGTTGTAGTAGTAGTAGAAGTAGTAGCAATAGCAACAATAATTGCAGTAGTAGTAGTAGTAGCAGTAGTAACAACGGAAGTAGTAGGTGTAGTAGTAGTAGTAGTTGTTGTTGTTGTTGTAGTAGTAGTAGAAGTAGTAGTAGTAGTAGTAGTAGTAGTAGTAATAGTAGTATTAGTAGTTGTAGTTGTAGTTGTAGCAGCAGCAGCAGTAGTAGTCATAGTAGTAGTTGTAGTAGTAGTAGTTGTTGTTATGATAGTAATAGGAGTAGTAGTAGTCGTTGTTGTTGTAGCCTTTGTAGTAGTTGCCATTAGTTGTAGTTATTGTAATAGTAGTAGTAGTAGTGGTAGTGGTAGTATTTGTAGAGTCGTAGTAGTCGTAGTCGGACTAGTAGTAGGCGTAAGGCATGGAGTAGGAGGTAATCATACCAAATTATTGTCCGTAGTATTAGTAGACGAAGTATTAGTAGCTCTAGTGGTAGTAATAGAAGTAGTAGCCCGAGTATTAGTAGTAGTTGAAGTAGTAGCAGTAGTGCTTCTTGTAGTAGTAGTATTAGCAGCAATCAGAGTTGTAGTAGACGTAGTAACAGTAGTAGTAGTCGTAGTAATAGTATTAGTCATAGGAGTAGTAATTGTAACTGCTGTAGTAGATGTAGGAGTAGTGTAGTAGTAGTAGTAGCAGTCGTAGAAGTAGTGGTAGTAGTAGTATTCGTAGTAGTAGTTGTCGTTGTAGTGGTAGTAGTTGGAGCAGCAGCAGTTGTAGTAGTTGAAGTAGTAGCAACAGTGCTTCTAGTAGTAATTATATTAGTATCAATAGGAGTTGTAGTAGAAGTAGTAGCAGAAGTAGTAGTAGTAGTAATAAGATTAGTTGTAGGAGTACTAGTAGTACTAGCTGTACTAGATGTAGTAGTAGTGTAGTAGCAGTAGTAGTTGGAGTTGCAGCAGCAGCAACAACAGTAGTATTAGCAGTAGCAATGGTGGTGGTGGTAGGAGTACTAGTAGTAGCAACAGCAGTAGTAGAAGCAGCAGTAGTAGCAATAGTAGTAGTAGTAGTGGTAGCAGTAGTAGTAGGAGCAGTAGCAATGGTAATAGTAGTCAAAGTAGTCATAATTTGAGTAGTAGTAGCAGCACCAGAAGTAGGGGTTGTAGTAGTCGTTGTAGTTATAGTAGTAGTGGTAGTTGTAGTAGTCGTAGTAGTAGTAGGAGTAGTAGTAGTTATTGTTGTTGTTGCTGTTGTAGTTGTAGTTGTGGTAGTAGTAGTTGTTGTTGTAATAATAAAAGTATTAGTAGCAACAGTAGTCATAGTAGCGGTAGTAGTAGTAGGAGAAGTAGTAGCAATAGGAGTTGTAGTAGTGGAAGTAGTAGTAGTTGTAATAGTAGTAGTAGTAGGAGCAGTAGTGGCGGTAGTTGTAGTGGTTATTGTAGTAGTTGTTGTAGTAGTATTTTGACTTATAATAGAAGTAAAAGTAGTAGTAGGGAGTATTAGGTGTAGTAGTAATAGTAGTAGTAGTAGTGGTAGTAATAGTAGTAGTAGTAGGAGTATTAGTAGTAGTAGTAGTAGCAGCAGCAGTAGTAGTAGTAGTAAAAGTAGCCATGGTAGTTGGGTTAGTAGTTGTAATAGTTGTCATGGTAGTAGTAGTAGTAGGAGTGGAAGTAGTAGTAGGTAGTGGGAATG
>RXID01020625.1:0-20567 GCA_005019695.1 Trichopus zeylanicus subsp. travancoricus | reverse complement strand
TAGTAGTAGTAGTAGTAGTAGTAGCAATAGTAGTCGTACTAGTAGTACTAGCAATAGTAGTAGCTATTATTGTAGTAGTAGTTGCGGTAGCTATAGTAGTAGTTGTAGTAGTAGTAGTTGTTGTTGTTATTATTGCAGTATTAGTAGCAATAAACGTAGCAGTATTAGTAGTAGTGGAAGCCGTAGTAGTTGTAGGTGTAGCAGCAACATCTGTAGTAGTAATAGTAGCTACAGAAGTTGGAGTAGTAGTAGCAGTAGTAGCTGAAGTAGTAGTAGTAGTAGTAGAAGCAGTTATTCGTGTAGTAGTAGTAGTAATCACTGGACTAGAAGTAGTACTTGCTATAGTTGTAATAGTAGTAGTAGTCGTACTACTAGAAGTAGTAGTAATAGTAGTAGTAGTAATAGTAGTAATAGTACTACTACTAGTAGTAGTACTAGTAGTAGTAGTCGTAGCAGTAATAAAAGTCAGAGTGGTAGTAGGGGTAGTGGCAGTAGTAGTAGTAGTAGTAGAAGCAGTAGTAGTAGTAGTACTACTAGTAGTTGGACTAGTAGTAGCGGTAGTAGTAGTAGTAGTGGTAGCAGCAGCAGTCGTTGGAGTAGTGGTAGTCGTAGTAGTTATACCAGTTGGAGTAGTAGTAGTGGTAGTAGTAGTAGTTGTTGTTGTTGTTGTTGGAGTAGTAGTAGTAGTAGTGAGTAGTAATAGCTGTAGTAGAAGTATTTACAGTTGTGATACTAGTCGTAGGAGTAGTAGTAGCAGCAGCAACAACAGTAGTAGTTGTTGTTGTTGTTGTGGTAGTAGTAGTAGTAGTCGCAGTATTAGTAGTAGTCGTAGTAGTAGGAGTTCTAGAAGTTCCAGTTGCCGTAGCAAAAGTAGTAGTAGTTGTTGTTGAAGTGGTAGTAGCACTAGTAGCAGAAGCACAAGCAGTAGTAGTAGTAGTGGAAGTGGTGGTAATAGTTGAAGTAGTAGTAGTAGAAGTAGTACTAGCAGTCATAGTAGTAGTGGTACATGTATAAATAGGACTATCAGTAGTTGTCGTAGCAGTAGTAGTAATAATGATAGTAGTAGTAGTATTAGTAGTAGTAGTAGTATTAATAGTAGTAGTTGTTGTTGTTGTAGTAGTAGCCATTGTAGTAGCAATAGCCAGAGTAGCAGAAGTAGTTGCAGTGATAGTAGCAGCAGTAGTAGTAGTAGCAGTGGCAGTCGTAGTAGTAGCACAACAATTGTAGTAGAACCTATAGTAGTAGTAGTAGTAGTACTCATCGTAGTTGCAGTAACAGAGTAGTAGTAGTAGTTGTTGTTGTTGTTGTTGTTGTAGTAGCAATAATAGTAGCAGTAGTAGTAATATAATAGTAATTGTAATAGTAGTAGTAGGAGTAGGAGTAATAGTAGCCATGGTAGTAATAATAGTAGCAGCAGCAGCAGTAGTACTAGTTATAGTACTGCTGCTATTGTAGTAGTAATGGTAGCAGTGGTAGTACTAGTTATAGTAGCAGTAATAGTAGTAGTAGTTGCAGTACCTGTTGCAGTAGTAGCTGTAGTACTTGTAGTAGTTGTAGTAGTAGTAGTAGTCATAAAATAGTAGTAGAATTAGTAGTACTAGTAGTAGTAGTCATAGTAGTAAAATTAGTAGCAATAGTGGTTCTAGTAGTAGTAGTATTAGTGGCGATAGGAGTTGTAGTCGTAGTAGCAGTCGCAGTACTTGCAATAGTAATAAAAGTAATTATTGCAGGAGTTGTAGTAGTACGAGTATTGGTTGATATAGCAGCAGTATAGAACTAGGAGCAGCAGCAGTAGTAGTAGAGGTTATAGAAGTAGTATTAGTACCAGCTGTAACAGTAGCTGCAGTAGAAGTAGTAGCAGTAGTCATAGTAGTACTCGTAGTTGAAGTCACAGTGGCAATAGTAGTGGTGGTGGTAGTAGCTGCAATAGAAGTAGTAGAAGTTGGACTAATAGCAATTGTAGTAGTAATTGTAGTAATAGGGGTAGTAGTAGTAGCCATCGCAGCCACAGCAGTAGTCGTAATATTCGAAGTAGCAGTTGCAGTAGTAGCAGAAGAAGTAGTAGTAGTAGTAGTAGTAGTAGTAGTAGTAGTAGTCGTGGTGGTGGTGGTGGTAGTAGTAATAAGTGTTGTTGTAGCGGAAGTAATAGTAGTCGTAATAGCAGTAGTAGTATTAGCAATAGTTATTATAACAAAAGTAGTAGTAGTAGTAGAAGTAGATGGAGCTGCAGTAGAAGTAGCAGTAGTAGTTGTAATAGTAGCAATCGTAGTATTATAAGTAGTAGTAATAGCAGTAGTAGTAGTAGAAGCAAGAATTGTAGAGGTAGTGGTAGTAGTTGTAACAGTGGTAGAAGTATGAATTGTTATAGTTGGAGTAGCAGTAGTTGTAGTAGTACTAGTAGTAGTAGTAATAGTCGGAATGTTCAGAGGAGTAATAGTAGTAGTAGAAGTAGTAGTAGTAGTAGCCCTAGTATTAGTAGTTGTTGTAGTAGTAGTCATAGTAGTAGTACTAGTATTAGTAGCAGTAATATTGATAGTAAAAGTCGTAGTAGTAGTATTAGTGGAAGTAGCAGTGGCAGTAGCAGTAGCAATAGTAGTTGTAGTAGTAGAAGTTGTAGCAATAGAAGTAGTAGTCGTAGCAATGGCAGCATGAGCAGCAATAGTAGTAATAGTAGTAGTACGTGTAGTTGTAGTA
Source organism: Trichopus zeylanicus subsp. travancoricus (assembly GCA_005019695.1). Classification (NCBI taxonomy): domain Eukaryota; kingdom Viridiplantae; phylum Streptophyta; class Magnoliopsida; order Dioscoreales; family Dioscoreaceae; genus Trichopus; species Trichopus zeylanicus. The sequence continues at coordinate 17,873 of RXID01020625.1, read as the reverse complement.
GTACTTGTAGTAGTAGTCATCATGGCTATAGAATTAGTGGTGGTAGTTGTTCTAGTTGTAGTAGTATTAGTGGCGACAGGTGTTGTAGTAGTAGTAGCTCTAGTAGTAGTATTAGTAGTAGTAGTGATTGTAATTGTTGTAGGACTTCTAGTACTACGAGTACTGGTAGATGTTGTAACAGTGTAATACAAGTAGCAGCAACAGTTGCAAGAGTAGCAGTAGCAGTAGCAGTAGTAGTTGTAGTGGTTATAGTAGTAGCTGCTACAGCAGCAGCTGTTGCAGTAGTACTAGTGGTAGTAGTCGTAGCAGGAGTACCAGTACTAGTAGTAGCAGTAGGAGTAGTAATAGTAGTAGCAATAGTTGTAGCAGTAGCAGTAGCAGTAGTAGTAGTAGCAGCACCACTAGCAGCAGTAAATGTAGTAGTTTGTAACAGGCCGGCAATTGAACTAGCAAAAATTGGAGTAATAGTAGTTGTAGTAGTGGTAGTAATAATAGGAGTCGTAGTATTACTAATAGTAGTGGCAACAGTAGTAGTAGTTGTCGTAGTAGCAGTAGTAGAGGTAGTGCTAGTAGTATTAGTAGTAGTAGTAGTAGTAGTAGTAGTAGTAGTAGTAGTAGTAGTAGTAGTAGCAGTAGTAGGAGTAGCAGTAGTTGTAGTAAAAGTAGTAGTAGTAGTAGTAGCAGCAACAACAGCAGTAGTAGTAGCAGTAGCAGTAGTGGTACTAGTAGCTGTGGCAGTTGTAGTAGCAATAGCAGTAATAGTAGTAGTAGCAGTAGTAGTAGCAGCACCCCTAGCAGTAGTAGTCGTTGTAGCAGCAATTGAAGTTGCAGAAATAAGAGTAGTAGTAGTTATAGTAGTGGTAGTAGTAATAGGAGTCATAGTTTTACTAATAGTAGTGGCAGCAGTAGTAGTAGTTGTCGTAGTAGCAGTAGTAGAGGTAGTTCTAGTGGTACTAGTAGCAGTAGTAGTAGTAGCAGTAGCAGTAGAAGGAGTAGCAGTAGTTGTGGTAAAAGTAGTAGTAGTAGTAGTAGTAAGAGCAGTAGCAGTAGTAGTAGCAGCAGTAGCAGTAGTGGTAGTAGTAGTTGTGGCAGTAGTAGTAGTAGTAGTAGTAGCAATCGCAGTATTAGTCATAGTAGAAGTTGTTGTACTAGTTGTGTTAGTAGTAGCAATTGTAGCAATAGTTGCAGGAATAATCATAGTAGTAGTAATAGCAATAGGAACAGTAGAAGTAGCATTAGTAGCTGCAGTAGCAGAAGCAGTTGTAGTAGCAGAATTAGTTATAGCAACGATAGTAGTAGTAGTAGTATGCGTAGTAGACGTGGTAGACGAAGGTGTAGCCATATGAGTAGTAGTAGTAGTAGTAGTAGTTTTGGTATTAGTAGTAGGAGTAGTAGTCGTGGTAGTAGTAGTACTAGAGCAGCAGTAACAGTAGTAGTAGTAGTTGTAGTATTTGAAGTACAACTAGTAGGAACAGTTGTAGCAATGGTAGCAGTAGTGGCAGCAGTACCAATTATAGTATTAGTAGTAGCAGCAGTAGTATCAATAGTAGTAGTAGTAGTAGCAACAGTAGCTGTAGCGGTGGTAGTAGTAGTAGTAGCCGTAGCAGAAGTAGTAGTAGTAGCAGTAGTAGTAGCAATATCTGTAGTAATACTAGTAGTAGCAATTGTAGTAGTAGCAGTAGTAGTAGTAGTAGTAGTTGCAGCAGTAGTATTAGTAGTAGCAATAATAGTTGTAGTCATAGTAGCAGTAGTGGTGGTAGCAGCTATAGTATTTGCCTTAGTAATGGTGGTAGTTGTAGTAGTAGCAGTTGTAGTGGTAGCACTGGGGCTTTAGTAGTTGTAGAAGCAATAGTAGCAATAGCTGTAGTAGTAGTTGTAGGTGTAGTAGTAGTACTAGTAATAGCAATAGTAATAGTAGTAGCAATAGTGGTATTAGTAGCAGCAACAGCCATAGCAATAACAGTATTAGTATTTGTAGTAGTAGAGTAGTAGTAGTAGTTGTTATTGTAGTAGTAGGGTGAGTAGTAGTAGTTGTAGCAATAGTAGCAGTAGTTGTAGTAGTCACAATAGTTGTAGTAGTGGAAGTAGTAGGAGCAGCAGTGGTGGTGGTGGTGGTGGTGGTGGTCGTAGTAGTAGTAGTAGTAGTAGTAGTAGTAGTAGTAGTAGTAGTAGTAGTATTATGAGTACTAGTTATAGTAGTAACATTATTAGCAGCAGTAGCAATAGTAGCAGCAGCAGCAGTAGTAGTACTAGCAGAAATAACAATAGTAGTAGTTGTAGCATTAGCATTAGCGGTAGTAGTAGTTGTAGTAGTAGAGGTAGCTGTTGTTGTATATGAGTGATATTAGTAGTACTAGAAGCAGTGGTAGGCGTAGTAGTAGCATTAGTAGCAGTAGTAGCAGCAGCAGTAGTAGTAGTATTACGAGTAGCACTCGTAGTAATGGTAGTAGCAGTAGCAGTAGTAGTAGTATTACTAGTAGTACTCATAGTAGCAATAGTTGTTGTGGCAATAGTACTAGTTGTTGTTGTAGTAGTAGCAGAAGTAGTTGTAGTAGCTATAGTGGAAGTAGCAGTGGTAGTAGCAGTTCTTGTAGTAGTGTTAGTCATAGCAGTAGAAGCAGATGTTGTAGTAGCAGTGGTTGTAGAAGCAGTAGCAATAGTTGTAGTAGCAATATTAGTGGTAGTTGTCGTAGTAGCAGTTGTAGTAATAGCATTGGAGCTTTAGTAGTAGTAGAAGTTGTATTTGTAGTTGTAGTAGAAGTAGTAGCAGTAGTAGCGATTGTAGAAGTAGTAGTCAAAGTAATAGAAATAGTAGTAATTGTAATAGCTGGAGCAATAATAATAGCAATAGTAGCAGTAGCAACAAAAGCAGTAGTAGTTGTCACAATAGTAGTAGCACTAGTAGCAATTGTAGCAGTCGTAGAGGTAGTAGTAGTAGTAGAAGTTGTAGTATTAGTCATAGTAGTAGCAGTACTAGTCGTTGTAGTTGTAGAAGTAGTAGTAGTAGATGTAGTTCTGCTAGTGTTATAGAAGTAGTAGTAGTAGTTATTGTAGTACTAGTAGTTCTAGTAGTAGTAGTAGTAGCAGTTGTAGATTTAGTAGTAGGTGTAGTAGTAGTAGTAGTAGTAGATGTAATAGTAATAGCAGTAGTAATAGTAGTTGGTGAAGTAATAGTAGTAGTAGTTGTAGAAATAGTAGAAGTAGTAGTAGGAGTAGTAGGAGCAATAGCAAAAGTAGTAGTAGTAGTTGTTGTTGCTACTATTATAGTAGCAGTAGAAGTAGCTTTTGAAGTTGTAGCAGTTGTAGTAGCAACAACAGTAGTAGTCATAGTTTTAGCAGTAGTGGTAGCAGTAGTTGTAGTAGTAGTTATTGTGGTAGTAGTAATAGTATTCTTAATAACAGTAGTCATAGCAGTAGAAGCTGTAGTAGTAGGGAAAATAGTAGGAGTAGTAGTTGGAGTACAACTAGTAATAGTAGCAGTTGTTGTAGCAATAATAGTAGCTGTAGTTATAGTAATAGTAGTACTAGGAGTAGCTGGAGAAACAGCAGTAGCAACAACAACTGTAGTAGTACTAGAAGCAGGAGTAATAGTTATAACGCGGCAGCAGTAGTAGTAGTAGCAGAAGTAGCAATTGTTGCAGTAGTAGTCGTAGCAATAGTAGGAGTAGCAATAGTAGTCGTAGCAATAGTAGGAGTAGCAATAGTTGTAGTAGTAGCTGTAGTCGGAGCATTAGAAGTGGTTGTACTAATCTTGTTAATAGTAGTAGAAATAGTAGAACCAGTAGTAGTAGAAGTTGTAGTAGCAGTAGCAGTAGTAGTAGTAGTAGTAGTAGTAGTAGTAGTAGTAGTTGTTGTTGTTGTTGTTGTAGTAGTAGTAGTTGTTGTAGCGGTAGTAGCAGTGGTATTAGTCATTATAGTTATAGTAGTAGTAGTAGTAGAGGTAGTGGTAGCAGTTGTGATTGTAGTAGTAGCAGTAGTAGTAGATTTAGTAGTAGTCTTAGTAGTAGTAGTAGTCGTGGTCGTAGCAATAGTAGTAGTAGCAGCAGTAGTCATAGTGTGAGAAGTTGTTGTCATTGTAGTAGTAGTAGTAGCATCAACAACAATAGCAGTAGCAGTAGTTGTGGGAATAGTAGTAGTATTAGCAGCCGTAGTAATAGTAGTTGTAGTAGTAGTAGTAGTAGCTGTAGTAGTAGTAATAGTAGGAGTAGTTGTAGTAGTAGCAATAGTAGTAGTAATATTAGTAGCCGCAGTAGCAGCAGTAGTAGTCGTGGTAGTAGCAATAGTTGTAGTAATATTAGTAGCAGTAGTAGCAGTAGTAGCAGCAGCAGGAGTAGTAGTAGTAGTATTTGTAGTAGCAGTAGCAGTAGGTATAGTTGCAGTAGTAGCATCAGTAGTAGTAGTAGCTGTAGTAGCTGCAGGAGCAGTAGTTGTAGTAGTACTAGTATCAACTGGAATAGTAGCAGTAGCACTTGTAGTATGTGTAGTTGTAGTAGTATTAGTAGCAGTCGTAGTATTGGTAGTAGTAATTGCAATAATTGTTGTAGTTGCAGTGCTTGCAGTAGTAGTTGTAGTAGTGGTGTACTAGTTGCAGCTGCTGTAGTAGTGATAGTAGTAGTAGTAGCAAAAATATTAGTAGTAGCATCAGTTGGAGCAGTAGTAGTGGTGGTGGAGGTAGTAGTAGTAGTATTAGTAGCTATAGTAGAAGTTGCAGTAGTATCATTAGTAGCAGTAGCAACAATAGTAGAAAGAGTAGCAATAGTAGTGGTAGCAGTAGTAGTAGTAAAAGTAGAAGCAATTATAGTGAAATTAGTGACCGTAACTGTAGTAGTACCAGTAGTAGTAGTTCTACCAGTAGTAGCAGTAGTAGTGGCAGAAGTAGTAGTAGCAGTAGTAGTGGCAGAAGTAGTAGTAGCAGTAGTAGTAGAAGTAGTATTAGTAGGAGTAGTAGTTGTACGAGGAATAGTAGTAGTAGTAGCAGACATAGTAGTAGTAGTAGTAGGAGAAGTAGTACTTGTTGTGATAGCTGTAGTAGTAGTAGCAGCAGTAGTAGTAGCTGTAGCAGGAGATGTAGTAGTAGGAGCTATAGTAGTAGTTGCAGTAGCTATAGTTGTAGTAGAAGCAATAGTCATACTGGCAGAAGTAGCAGTAGTAGTACTAGCGGTAATAGCAGTAGTAGCAGTAGTGGCTATAATTGTAGGAGTAGTAGCAATAATAGCTATAGCTGTAATAGTAGTAGTAGTAGTAGTAGCAATAGTAGCAAAAGTAATAGTAGTAGCAATAGTAGTAGCAGTAGTAATGGTAGTAGTGGTAGTACTAATAGTTGTAGCAGTAGTAATAGTAGTAGCAGTAGTAGTAATAGTAGTAGTAGTAGTGATGGTAGTAGTAGTAGTAGTAGTAGAATTAATAGGAGTTGTAGTAGTAGTAGTCGTAGTAGCGGTACCAATAGTAATAGCGGTAGTAGTTGTAGGAGCAGGAGGAGTGGAAGGAGTAGTAGTAGTTGTTGTTCTATGTGTTATAGTAGTAGTAGTAGTAATAGTAGTAGTTGTAGTTAGAGTATTAGGAGTACTTGTAGGGCAAGTAATAGTAGGAGTAGTAGTAGTAATAGTAGTAGTAGTAGTTAGTAGTAGTAGTAGTAGTAGTAGTAGTAGTAGTAGTAGTAGCAATAATAGTCGTACTAGTAGTACTAGCAATAATAGTCGTACTAGTAGTACTAGCAATAATAGTAGCTATTGTAGTTGTAGTAGTGGTAGCCGAAGTAGTAGTTGTAGTAGTAGTAGTTGTTGTTGTTGTTATTGCAGTATTAGTAGCAATAAAAGTAGTAGTCTTAGTAGTAGTAGTATTAGTAGTAGTAGTACTTGTTGTAGTTGTTGTAGGTGTAGCAGCAACAACGGTAGTAGTAATAGTAGCTACAGAAGTAGTAGTAGTAGCAGTAGTAGCTGAAGTAGTAGTAGTAGTAGTAGAAGTAGTTATTCTTGTTATAGTTGTAATAGTAGTAGTAGTAATAGTAGTAGTACTAGTACTACTCTAGTAGTAGTAAAGTAGTTATTAGTAGTTGTAATACTAGTAGTAGTAGTAGTAGTAGTAGTAGTAGTAGTATTAGTACTAGTAGTGGTAGTCGTAGCAGTAATAGGAGTCAGAGTGGTAGTAGTAGTAGTAGTAGTTGTTGGAGTAGTAGTAGTGGTAGTAGTAGTAGCAGTAGTAGTTGTTGGAGTAGTAGTAGTGGTAGTAGTAGTAGTAGTAGTAGTAGTAGTACTAGTCGTAGTAGTTATACTAGTTGGAGTAGTAGGAGTGGTAGTAGTAGTAGTAGTAGTTGTTGTTGTTGTTGTTGTTGTTGTTGGAGTAGTAGCAATCGAAGTAGTTATGGTAGTAGAAGTAGTAGTATTAGTAGCGAGTAGTAGTAGCAGTAGTAGAAGTATTTGCTTTTGTCATACTAGTTGTAGGAGTAGTAGCAGCAGCAGTAGCAGTAGTTGTAGCAGCAGTGGTAGTAGCAGTTGTAGCAATAGTAGTAGTAGTAGAAGTAGTAGTAGTAGTAGTAGTAGTTGTTGTTGTTGTTGTTGTTGTTGTAGTAGTTGTAGTAGTCATAGTATTAGTAGTAGTCATAGTAGTAGGAGTTCTAGAAGTTCCAGTTGCCGCAGCAGAAGTAGTAGTAGTAGTAGAAGTGGTAGTAGCACTAGTAGTAGAAGAATAAGCGGTAATAGTAGTAGTAGTGGAAGTGGCGGTGGTAGTAGTAGTAGTCATAATAGTAGTAGTACATGGACAAAAAGGAATATCAGTAGTTGTCGTAGGAGTAGTAGTGGTAGTTGTAGTAGTATTAGCAGTAGTAGTAATAGTAGGAGTAGCAGTAGTAGTTGTTGTTGTAGTAGTAGCCGTTGTAGTAGCAATAGTAGTAGTAGCAGAAGTAGTTGCAGTGGTAGTAGCAGTAGTAGTAGCTGTAGCAGTAATAGTAGTAGTAGCAGTGGCAGTTGTACTAGTAGCACAGTAATAGTAGTAGAACCTATAGTAGTAGTAGTGGTAGTACACATAGTAGTTGTAGTAGCCGAGTAGTAGTAGTAGTCGTAGTAGTAGTAGTTGTTGTTGTTGTAGTAATAATAGTAGAAGTAGTAGTAATACTAGTAGTAGTTGTAGTAGTAGTTGTAGTAGTAGTAGTAGTTGTAGTAGTAATAGTAGCCGTGGTAGTAATAATAGTAGTAGTAGCAGCAGCAATAGGAGTAGTACTAGTTATAGTACAAGCAGTTGTAGTAGTAATGGTAGCAGTGGCAGTACTAGTTGTGGCAGCAGTAATAGTAGTAGTAGTAGTACCTGTTGCAGTAGTGGATGTAGTACTTGTTGTAGTTGTAGTAGCAGTGGTAGTCATAGTGATAGTAGTAGAATTAGTAGTACTAGTAGTAGTAGTCGTAGCAGTAAAATTAGTAGCAATAGTGGTTCTAGTAGTAGTAGTATTAGTGGCGATAGGAGTTGTAGTCGTAGTAGTACTCGCAGTAGTAGCAGTAGTAGTAAGAGTAATTATTGCAGAAGTTGTAGTAGTACAAGTACTAGCTGATTTAGTAGCTGTATAGAACTAGGAGCAGCAGTAGTAGTAGTAGAAGTTATAAAAGTAGTATTAGTACCAGCTGCAACAGTAGTTGCAGTAGAAGTATTACTAGTAGTAATAGTAGTAGCAGTACTCATAGTAGTACTCGTAGTAGAAGTCGCAGTGGCAGTAGTAGTGGTGGTGGTAGCATCTGCAATAGTAGTAGAAGTTGGAGAAATAATAATTATAGTAGTAATTCTAGTATAGGGGTAGTACTAGTAGTCGTCGCAGCCACAGCAGTAGTCGTAATATCTGTAGTAATATTTGCAGTAGTAGTAGAAGTAGTAGTAGTAGTAGTGGTGGTGGTGGTGGTGGTGGTGGTAGTAATAAGTGTTGTTGTAGCAGAAGTAATAGTCACCATAATAGCAACAGTAGTATTAGCAATAATAGTTGTAGCAAAAGTAGTAGTAGTAGCAGGAGTAGGTGGAGTTGTAGTAGAAGTAGCAGTAGTAGTTGTAATAGTAGTAATCCTAGTATTAGTAGTAGTAGTAATAGTAGTAGTAGTAGAAACTACAGTAATAGTAGTAGAAGCAAGAACTGCAGAGATAGTAGTAATAGTTATAGCAGCGGTAGAAGTAAGAATTGTTATAGTTGGAGTAGTAGTAGTTGTAGTAGTACTACTAGTAGTAGTAATAGTCGGAGTGTTCGGAGGAGTACTACTAGTAGTAGAAGTAGTAGTAGTAGTAGCCGTAGTATTAGTAGTTGTAGTAGTAGTAGTGGTAGTAGTAGTCGTAGTAGTAGTAGTAGTAGCAGCAGCAGTAGTAGTAGTAGTAGTAGTAGTAGTAGTAGTATTTCTAGTTGTAGCAGTAATATTGATAGTAGAAGTCATAGTAGTAGTATTAGTGGAAGTAGCAGTAGCAATAGTAGTAGTAGCAATAGCAGTAGTAGTAGTAGTTGTAGTAGTAGAAGTAGTTGTTGTAGCAACGGCAACAAGAGCTGCAGCAGCAGTAATAGTAGTAGTACTACTTGTAGTAGTAGTCATCGTGGTTGAAGAATTAGTGGTGGTAGTTGTTCTAGTTGTAGTAGTATTAGTGGTGACTGTAGTTGTAGTAGTAGTAGCTCTAGTAGTAGTTGTAGTAGTAGTAGTGATTATAATTGTTGTGGCACTACTAGTAGTATGAGTACTGGTAGATGATGCAATATGTAATACAAGCAGCAGCAGCAGTTGCAGGAGTAGTAGCATCAGCAGCAGTAGTAGTTGTAGTGGTTGTAGTAGTAGCTACAACAGCAGCGGCAGCAACAGCTGTAGGAGTAGTACTAGTGGTAGTAGTAGTAGTAGTAGGAGTACTAGTACTAGTAGTAGCAATAGCTACAGCAGTAACAGTAGTAGAAGCGGCAGTAGCAGCAGCACCAGCAGTAGTAGTAGTTGTAGCAACAATTGAAGTAGCAAAAATTGGAGTAATAGTAGTTGTAGTAGTGGTAATAGTAATAAGAGTCGTAGTATTACTAATAGTAGTGGTAGCAGGAGTAGTAGTAGCAGTAGTAGTAGTTGTCATACTAGCAGTAGTAGAAGTAGTGCTAGTAGTAGTAGTAGTTGTTGTTGTTGTAGAAGTAACAGTAGTAGGAGTAGCAGTAGTTGTAGTAATAGTAGCAGTAGTAGTAACAGTAATAGTAGTAGTCGTAGTAGGAGGGGTTGTAGTAGTAGTAGTAATAGGAGTAGTCGTAGTAGTAGTAGTTATAGGAGTAGTAGTAGAAATTGCAGCTGTAGTAGTAGTTGTAGTAGTAGTAGGAGAAGTTGTAATTGTAGCAGTCGCAACTGTAGTAGTAGTAGTAGTAGTAGCGGTAGTAGAGAAAATAGTTGCAGCCATAGTCATTGTAGTAGAACTAATAGTAGTAGTAGTAGTAGTAGTAGCAATAGCAAAAGAAGTAGCAGCAGCAGTAGCAGTAGTAGTATTATTTGTAATAGTAGTGGTGGTTGTAGCAGCAACAGCAGTAGCAGTAGTACTAGTAGTTGTTGTTGTAGAAGTGTTAGCCGCATCAGTAGTTGTTGCTGTAGTAGTTATTGTTGTAGTAGTAGCAGTCGTAGTAGGAGCAATAGTACTAATAGTTGTAGTAGTAGCAGTACTAGTTGTTGTTATAGTAGTAGTAGTATTAGCAGCAACATTTGTAGTAGTATTAGCCATAGTAGCAATCACAGTAGTTGTTGTAGTAGCCACAAAAATAGTAGCAATAGTTGCAAGAGTCGCAGTAGTAGTAGTATTAGTAGTAGAAATAGTAATAGTAGTAGAAGCAGCAGCAACAACAGCAGTTGTAGTAGCGGTAATTGTAGTAGTAAGATAAGTAGTAGGAGAAGTCATAGTAATAGTAGTTAGATTAGTAGGAGTTGTAGTAGTAGGAGGAGGAGGAGTCGCTACAATAGTAGTGGTAGGAGGAGGAGGTGCAATAGCAGTAGCAATGGTAATATCAGTAGTACTAGCAGCAGCATTAATGGTAGAAGAAGAAGTTGTAGTAGCAGCAGCAGTAGTTGTAGAAGTAATAGTAGTAGTAGTAGCAGCAGCAATTGTAATAATAGTAGCAGCACTAGTAGTTATAATAGTAGCAGCAGCAGCAGCAATAGTAGCAGTAGCAGTCGTAGGAGAAGTAGCAGCAACAACAACAACAGTAGTACTAGTAGTAGTAGTAGTAATAGAAGGAGAAGTCGTTATTTTAGTAATAGTATTAGTAACAGTAACAACAATAGTAATAACAACAGTAGTAGTTATAGTAGCAGTAACAGCAGCAGCAGTAGTAATAGTAATAGTATTAGAAGTAGCAGTAGTTGTAGTAGCAGTAGTAATAGTAAGATAAGGAATAGGAGTAGTATTAGTAGTTGGAGTAGTAACAACAGTAGTAGTAGTAGTAGTTATTGAAGTAGTAGTAAGAGTAGAAGCGGCAGCAGCAGTAGTACTAGTAGTAGTAGCAGTAGCTTTACTGGTGAAGCAGCAGCAGTAGTAGCAGGGGTAGTAGTAATAGTAGTAGCAGCAGCAACAACAATATTAGTAGCAGTAGTTGTAGCAGTAGTAGTAGTAGTAGAGCAACAATAGCAGTAGCAAGAGTAGTAGTTGTTGTTGTTGTTGTGGTAGTAGTAGCAACAACAACAACAATAATAGTATAGTAGTAACAGTAGTCGTAATAGTTGTAATAACAGTCGTAGCAGTTGTAGTGGCAGTAGTTGCTACAGTAGCAGTAGAAGTAGTAGTAGTAGCAGCAGTAGTAGCAGCAGTAGTTGTTGTAGGAGCTGGAGTTGGTGTAGAAGTAGTAGCAGTAACAACAATAGTACTAGTTGTAGTAGTCATAGTAGTAGTAGCAGCAGGCACTGTAGTAGTAGCTGTTGCAGCTGTAGTAGCATTAGTAGTAGTAGTAGGAGTATTTGCAGTAGTAGGAGTTGCAATAGTAGTAGTAATAGTAGTAGCCGTAGCACAAGTAGTAGCAGTAGCAGTAGTAGTATAAGTAATAGTAGTATTAGTAGTAGAAGTAGTAGCTGTAGTAGCAGTAGAAGTAGCTGTAGTAGTTGTAGCAAAAGTTGTACCAGTAGTACTAGTAGCGGTTGTAGTAGTAGAAGTAGTAACAGTAGTAGTAGCAGCAGCAGTAGCTGTAGTAATAGCAATAGTAGGAATAGTAGTATTAGTAGTAGTAGTGGTATTAGGAGTAGTAGTAGGAGAAGCAGTAGAAGTAGTAGCAATAGCCGCAGTAATGGTGGTAGTAGTAGTAGTAGTAGTAGCAGCAGTAGCAGAAGTAGTAGTAGCAGTAGCAGTAATAATAATTGTCGTAGAAGTAGTAGTAGTTGTAGCAAGTGTATTAGGTGTGACAGTTGTTGTGGTAGTAGTAGTACTAACAGCTGTAGTAATAATAATTGTCATTGTTGTGGTAGTAGTAGTAGTAGCAGTTGTAGTTAGTTGTCGTAGTAGTAGTAGCAGCTGTGGCAGTAGCAGCAGTAGTAGCAGTAGTACTAGTAGTAGTAGTAAAAGTAGCAGTTGTTGTTGCATTAGTAGCTGTAGGAACAGTAGTAATAGAAGTAGTAGTAAAAGTAGTAGTAGTAGGTGTAGTAGTAGGAGTAGTAGTAGAAGCAGTAGGTGTAGTAGTAGTAGTAGTAGCTGTGATAGTTGTGACAGTAGAAGTATTAATAGAAGTAGTACTAGGTGTAATAGTAGTAGTAGTAGCTGTCATAGCAGTAGCAATAGTAGTAAGAGCAGAAGTGGTAGTCGTAGTTGTAGTAATAGTAGTAGTAGGACTGGTTGTTGTTATAGTAGTAGTAGTAGTTAGATTGCTAGTAGTAGTAGTAGTAATAATAATAATAATAATAATAGTTTTAGTAATAATAGTAGCAGTACTCTTAGTAACAGTAGTATTTATAGTAGGTGTATTTGGTGTAGTAGTAGTCGTATAAACTGTAGTAGTGCTAATAGTAGTAGAAGTAGTAGTAGTAATAGTAGTAATAGTGGTAGTAGTAGTTGTAGCAATAGAAGTAGTAGTAGTAGTAGTAGTAGAAGTAGTAGTAGAAGAAGTAGTAGTAGTAGCTGTGGTAGCTGTTGTTGTAGTTATAGTCGTAGTAGCAGAAGTAGTAGTAGTAAAGTGGTAGTGGCAATAGTTGTTGTAGTAGTAGCAGATGAAGTAGTAGGGGTTGTAGAAGTAGCCCTATCACCAGCTGTCATAGTAGTAGTCGTAGTAGTCATAGTAGTAGCAGCAGTAGCAATAGTAGTAGTAGTAGTAGTAGTAGTTATAGTAATAGCAGTAGCAGGAGTAGTTGTAGTCGCACTAGGAGTAGTAGTAGTTCACATAGTAGTAGTAGTAGCAGTAGTAGCAGTATTAGTAGTAGTAGAAGTACGAGTAGCAGCGACAGCAATAGTAGCACAAGTAATAGTTGTAGTAGTAGTAGAAGCAGTAGGAGTAGTACTAGTAGTCATTGTAGTAGCAGCAGCTATAGTACCAATGGCGATAGTAATAAGAGCAGTATTGGCAGTCGTAGTAGTAGTAATAGTAGTAGTAGGAGTAGTAGTTGTAAAGTCATAGCAGTAGAAGTAGTAGTCATTGTACTTGTCGTCGTCGTCATCGTAGTAGTAGTAGTAGCAGCAATAGTAGTAATTATAATTGTAGTAGTAGTAATAGTAGTAGTGGTAGTAATAGAAGTAGTACTATTAGTAATAGTAGTGTTTGTAGTAGGTGTATTAGGGGTAGTAGTAGTAGTAGAAATAGTAGTAGTAGTAAAAGTAATCAAAGTAGTAGTAGTAGTAGTAGTAGTAGTAGTAGTAGTAGTAGTAGCAGGAGTAGTAGTAGTAATAGTAGTAGCAGAAGTATCAGTTGCAGGAATATGAGTAGTAGTTGGAGCAGTAGTTGCAATAGTAGTAGTAGCTACAGCAACAGTAGTAGTAGTTGTAGTAGTAGTATTATTAGAAGTTTTAATAGGAATAGTAGTAGGAGTAGAAGTTGGAGTTTGTGTAGTAGTAATAGTAGTAGTAGTAGTGGCAGTAATAGAAGGAGTTGAAGTAGTAGTAGTTGTAGCAGTTGTACTATTAGAAGTAGTAGTAGTCGCAGTAGTAGAGGTAGTGGTAGTGCTAGTAGTTGTAGTTGTAATAGTAGTAGGAGTAGTAGCAGCAGCAGTTGTATCAATAATAGTAGCAGCAGTAGTTGTAGCAACCGTAGTAATTGTAGTAGTAGTGTAGTAGTAATGTAGTAGTAGTAGCAGTAGCAGCAGTTGTAGAGATAGTAGTAGTAGTAGTACTAGTAGTAGTCATAGCAGTAGTTGTACTTGTAGTAGTAGTTGCAGTAGTAGTAGTTGTTGTTGTAGTTGTGGTGTAGCAGTAGCAGTAGCAATAGTAGTAGTAGAGCTATTAATAGTAGTAGTGGTGATAGCAGCAGTAGTAGCAGTAGTAGTAGTTGTTGTCATAATGGTAGCAATACAAGGAGTAGTTGTTGTAGACGTAGCAATTGCAGTTGTAGTAGGAGTAGCTGTAGTAGTAGTAATATTAGTAGTAGTTGTAGTGGTAGCACTAGTAGAAGTCAAAGTAGTAGTAGGAGTAGTAGTAGAAGTCATTTTAGTACAAGTAGTAATAGTAGTTGTAGTAGTAGTAGTAATAGTAGCACTAGTAATAGTAATAGCAGTAGTAGTAGTAGTAGCAAATATAGTAGTACTAATAGTAATAGGAGGAGGAGGTGTAGTAGTAGTCGGAGTAGTAGTTGGGGTAGAAGTTTTAGTGATAGTATGAGGAGTAGTAGCAAGAGTCATCGTAGTTGTATTAGTTGTAACAGTAGTAGCAGTACCAGTACAAGTAATAGCAGTAATAGTAGAATAGTAGTAGTAACAAAATTAGTAGTAGTAGTTGTAATAGTACTAGTAGTTGTAGTAGTAATAGTAGTAATAATAATAGTAGTAGTAGCAACAGTCATACTAGTAGGAGTAGTAGTAGTAGGTGTTGTTGTTGTAGTAGTAGTAGTAGTAGCAGTTGTAGTAGTAGCAACAGTAGTAGCTATAGTGCTAGTAGTAGTAGTTCTTGTTGTTGTGGAAGTAATGGTACTAGTAGTAGTAGTAGTAGTAGTAGTTGAAGTAGTAGTAGTAGTAGTAGTAGTAGTAGGCGTAGGTTTAGGAGTAGTAATAGAAGTAGTAGTAATGGGAGTTGTAGTAGTAGTACTATGAGTAGTAGTAGGTGTAGCAATAGATGTAGTGGCAGTAGTTGCAGTAATAGAAGGAACTATAGTAGTTTTAGGGGTAGTAGTGGTAGTAGCAACAGTAGTAGCAGAAGTAGTAGTAGTGGTTGTTGTAGTAGTAAGAGTATTTGTAGTAGTAGTGGTAATAGTGGTAGTAGTAGCAATAGTAGTAATAACAGTAGTTGTTGTAGTAGTAGTAGCAGTAGTTGTAGTAGTAGTAGTATTAGTAGTGGAAGTAGTAGTAGTTGCAGTAATAGTAGTTGTTAAAATAGCATCAGTAGTAGTAGTAGGAAAACTTGTTATAGTAGGGCTAGTAGTAGTTGTAGTAGTTGTTATTGTTGTAGTAGTAATAATAGTAACAGTAGCAGCAGTAATAATAACGGTAGTCGTAGTAGTGGTTGTAGCAGTAGTTGTATTACGAGAATTAATAGTAGTACCAGTTGAAGTAGCAGCAGTAGTAGCAGTTGTAGTAGTTGGAGAAAAACTAGGTATAGTAGTTGTAGTAGTGGTAGAAGCAGCAGTAACAGTAGCATTAATAATAGTAGTAATAGCAGCAACTGTTGCAGTAGCAGTAGTAGTATTAAGAGCAAATGTAGTTGTAATAGTAATAGTAGTAGTAGTAGAAACAGTATTAGTAGCAATAATAATAGTAGTAGTAGCAAAAGTAGAGTAGTATGGCGATAGTATTCTCACAAGTTGTACTAGTAGTAGCAGTAGCAACAACAGATGTAGTAGTTCTAGTAATAGTAGTAGTATTCGTAGTTGTAATGGTAGCAGCAGCTGCAGTAACAGTAGTAGTTGTAGCAGCAGCAGTAGTTATAGTAGTCGTATTAGAAGTAATAGTAGTAGCAATAGTACCGGTTGTAGCAGGAGTACTTGTAGTTGGGGAAGTACTAGTGGTAGATGTAGTAGCAAAAGTAGTAGCTATAGCAGTAGCAGTAGCAATACTAGTAGTAGTAGTAGAAGTAATAGTAGCACCTGTGGTAGTATAACTATTGCTACTACTACTGCTACAACTACTTCTACAACTATTACTACAACTCCAACTCCAACCTCCACTCCTACTACTAGTCCAACTGTAATTTATGCTAATACTGCCACTACAATAACTACTACTGGTATGCCAACTATTACTTCTACCACTACTACTGTGGCTACTAGAACTACTACTATAGCTACAATTACTAACACTACTTTTGCTACTACTACTACCGCTACTCCAATTCCTACTCCTAATACTACAGCTACTACTACTAGTACTACTGCTGCTGCTATTACAACTGTAACCACTACCACTAATCCTACTACTTGTAATACTACCGCTACAACTACTACGACTGCTACTCTGCTACTATTACTGCTATTACTAATACTACTACTATCACTACTACTACTTCTACTGCTAGTACTCCTGCAACTATTACTACTATGACTGTCACTACCTATACTTTTGCTACTAATACTACTATAACTACAACGAAAACTACAATAACTATTACTAATATTGCTACTTCTACTACTAAAACTACTACTACTACTACTACTACTACTACTACTTGCACTGTTACAACTACTACTATAACTACTACTACTGCGGCTACTAATACTACTACAACAACTACTATTACCACTACTACTACTGCTGTTGCTCATTCTGGTACAGTAGCAACTACTCTAGCTACTACGACTATAACAACTATTAATGCTATAACTGCTGCTACTACAGCAACTACTGCTACTACTACTCCCAGTACTACTGCTACTACAATTTCTACTACTGCTGCAACAACTATTACTTCTACTATTGCTGCTACTACTACTACTACTACTATTGCTACTGAAGCTATTGTTGTTGCAGCTACTACTACTACTATTACTATGGGTTCTACTACTACTACTACTAGCACTACTGCTACTACCTATACTACTACTAGAACTACTACTACTGCGACTACAGCTTTAGCTACTACTATTACTTCAACTACTACTACTACTGCAACAACTACTACTGCTACTACAACTACGATGGCTACTACTACGGCTTCAACTACTACTACTGCTGCTCCTACTGCTACTGCTAGTACTACTGCTACCACTTCTACGATTACTACTACTAGTAGTACTTTTTCTGCTACTTGTACTACTACTTCAACTACTCCTACTACTTTTACTACTACTACTACTAATACTACTAGTACTACTGCTACTACTGCCACTATTATTACTACTACTGCTGCTGCTACTGCTACTATTGCTACTACTGCTACTACCACTACTTCTACAACTACTACTACTACCACTGCTTCTACAACAACTACTAGTACTACTACTACTGCTATTAACACTACTACTACTACAATGACTATTACTGACACTACTTTTACTACTAATAGTACTACTACTCCTCCTCCTCCTCCTCCTCCGCCCCCGCCCCCTTCCTCTGCTTTTACTATGACTACCACTACTACAATTACAGCTACTACTACTATTACGACTACTACTACTACTATTACTACTACTACTACTACTACTATTGCCGCAACTGCGACTATGTCCACTATGACTACTGCTGCTACTACTACCACTACTACTACAACTCCTAGCACAACTAGTACTACAACTCCTACTACTACTCCTACATGAAATCCTACTGCTACTACTATGATTACTATAACAACTACAACTATTATTTCTGCAACTACTATTGTTGGTACTTCTACAACTGTTACTACTATTATTTGTATAATTACTACCACTACTATTACTACTACTACTACTTTCGCTACCACTACTACTATTGCTACTGTTCCTAGTATAATTGCAAACACTACTGTTACTATTGCTATAATAACTACTACTACTATTGCTGCTATGACAACTTCTACTCCTACTCCACATCCTTATACTACCACAACTACTCTGACTCCTACTACTGCTACAACTACTAAGACTCCAACTTCTACTACTACTACTACAACTATTCAAACTCCAACTTCTACTACTACTACTACTACTACTACTACTACGTTTACTACTGTTGCTACCAATACTACTATTGTTGTTGCTGCTACTTCTATTCTTGTTGTTGTTTCTACTACTACTACAACTACTACTTATATTACTACTACTTCTTCTATTACAACTACTATAGCAACTACTACTACTGCTTCTACTACTCTGGCTCCTACTACTACTTTTGCTACTACTACACCTTCACCTACTTCCACTACTACTACTGCTGCTACTATTGCACCTATTGCTACTACTATTACTCCTATTGCTACTACTACTACTGCTACAACTGTTGGTGCTACTACTAGTGCTTCTTGTCCTACTACTACTACTCCTACTGCTACTACTACAACTTTTGCTTCTACTCCTATAACTTACTACTATGACTAGTACTACTACTCCACCTACTGCAACTACTCCTACTCCTACTCCGACTGCAACTACCACTACTACGGTTACTAATAATCCTACTACTCTTACTGACACTCATTCAACTACTACTACTACTATTACTGTTATAGCTATGCCTACTTCTACAACTACAACAACAACAACTACTCCTCCTCCTCCTACTACTACTACTTATACTCTGACTACTACTCCTATACCTATTCCTATTCCTACTACTACTCCTACTACCGCTACAACTTCTACTACTCCAATTATTAAT
>RXID01020624.1:12500-14172 GCA_005019695.1 Trichopus zeylanicus subsp. travancoricus | reverse complement strand
TACCACTACTATTTCTATTGCTATTGGTGCTCCTACTGCTACTACTACTACTACTAATGCTGCTGCTACTACTACTATTACTAATACTGCCACTACTCCAACTACTACTACTACTACTACTACTACTACCGCTACTACTATTACTAATACTATTGCTGTTAATATTTCTGTTACTATTACTAATACTACTATAGCTACTCTTACTCCTACTACAGGTACAAGTACTCCTACTCCTACTACTGCAACAACAACTACTACTATGTATACTACTCCAACTACTACTACTCCTACTCCTACTATTCCTACTCCGAATACAAATAATACTATGCCTACAACAACAACAAAAACTACTACTACTACCACCACTACTACTACTACTATCTACTATTATTAATATGACTTCTAATGCTGATACTATTGCTACTACTACTCCTACGACTACTATTGCTACCACTACTACTACTACTACAACTACTACTTCTACTACTACTTCTACTATGACTACTACTGCTATTAGTACAACTACTACTTCTACAATTACTACTACTACTAGTACTAGTACTGCTACTACAGCTACTCCAACTACTACTTCTATAATTACTACTACTACGACTATTACAACTACTACCGCTACTGCTACCACTACCAGTACCACTTCTGCTATACTTCAACTGTCGCTACAACTACTACTATTACTATGAGTAATACTCCTATTACTATTACTATTGCTACTTCTACTACTACTAATATTAATACGACTACTACTACTATTGCTACTACTATTACTACTACCACTACAACTACTACTACTACTACTACTACTACTATGACTACTACTATAGTACTATGACACCTACTACTCCTACTGCTACTATTAGTACTACTACTACTACCACAGAAACTACAACAATTACTTCTACTGCTACTACGCTTACTACTACTATGATGACTTCTACTACCGCTACAGCTACTCCTATTACAACAACTACTACTACTATTGCAACTCCGACTACTACTACTACTCGTACTACTACTCCTACAATTCCTTCCCCGACACATATAACTACTATTACTCCCACTACTACTAGTACTTATACAACAACTACTACTACGACTACTACCGCTGCTACTACTACTTTTCAGACTACTACTTCTGCTACTAGTAGTACTAATGCCACTACTACTACTGCTATTGCTACTACTACTATCGCGGCTACAGCTAGTACTACTAATACAATTACTACTAATACAATTGCTACTACTACTACTACTACTACTACTATTACTACTACTACTACTACTACTACTACCGCTACTACAACTACTGCTGTTGCTACTATTGCTGCTACTATTCCTACTACCACAACTACTCTTACAATTGCTACTACTACTACAACTTCGGTTAGTACAATTGTTGTTACTCCTACTAATACTACTTCTGCAACCACTAGTATTACTATTAATACTGCTGCTACTGTTACTACTAATACTTCTACAGCCACAACAACGGCTAATAACACTACTACTTCTGCTACTACTTCTACTTATACTACTACTACACCTAGTACTACTACTATTCCTACTACTACTACTACTACTACTAATAATAATAATAATAATATTGCTGCTATTGCTCCAACTACTACTACTACCACTGCTGCTACTCTTGCTA
>RXID01020624.1:0-7500 GCA_005019695.1 Trichopus zeylanicus subsp. travancoricus | reverse complement strand
TACTACTACTGCTACTGGTACCACTACTGCTAGTATTACTACTACTATTGCTGCTGCTTTTTGTACTACTACTTTAGCTATTGCCACGGCAACTACTACAACTACTACCACCACAACTTCTCCTCCCACTACTACTACTGTTGCTACTACTACTATAACTAATACTATAACAGCTACAACTATTAGAACTGCTCCTACTACTGCTACTACTACATCTACTACTACTACTGCAACCACTACTACGACTACAACTACAAATGCTACTACTACTATAATTACTACTACTGCAGATACTACTACCACTACTACTGCTACTATTATTATTTTTGATAGTACTGTTGTTGCTGCTACTGCTAGTACCACTACTACTACTATAACTTCTACTACTTCTACTACTACTACCACCACCACCACCACCATTACTACTACTACTACTACTACTACTACTACTACTATGACTACTACTATTACTGCTACTGCTGCTACAACTACAACTCTTACAACTTCTCCAACTAATACAATAATTGCTACAAGTATTATAGTGACTACTACAATTGCAGCTTGAACTACTACTACTTTTAGTACTACTTCTACGATTACTACAATAACAACTACTACTACTGAAACTGATACTACAACAACAACAACAACAACAACAACAACTACTACTACTACTAGTTCTACAAAAACTACTTCTACAGCTACTACTACTATTACTACTTCTACTACTACTACTACTGTTACTCGTACTACTGCTCCTACTGCAACTACCACTACTATTACTATAGCTGCTACTACTACTACTGCTACTACCGTGACTACAACAACTACAACTACTACTACTACTACTACTCCTGCTGCTAGCACTAC
Organism: Trichopus zeylanicus subsp. travancoricus; assembly: GCA_005019695.1. Classification (NCBI taxonomy): domain Eukaryota; kingdom Viridiplantae; phylum Streptophyta; class Magnoliopsida; order Dioscoreales; family Dioscoreaceae; genus Trichopus; species Trichopus zeylanicus. The sequence goes on along the minus strand of RXID01020624.1, from coordinate 6,630 downwards.
TACGACCACTTCGATTGCTGCTACTCCTACTAGTACTACTACTGCTACTAATATAATAATAACAACAACAACTGCTGCTACTGCTACCACTATAACTTCTATTACTACTTCTACTTCTACTTCCACTCCAACAACTACTTCTTCTACTACACTACTACAGCTACTGCTACTACTCACGCTACTACTAGTATAATGACCACCACTACTACAACTAATAGCTCTACTACAACAACTACTACTACTGCTACTACAACTACACTATTACTAAAATGACTTCTACTATTACTTCAACTACTATTACTCCGACAAATATTACAACTAGTGCTACTACTACTACTACTACCTCTACTATAACTACTACTGCTGCTACTCCTTATAGTACTACTACTACGACTGCTATTATTACTGCTACTATTAATACGACAACTACTGCTACTACTACTATTATTACAACTACTACCACTATTTGTACTCCTACTCATAAAATAATTTCTACCATTACTTCAGCTACTAGTATTACTACCGCTACTACTACTTATATTACTGCTGCTGCTACTACTACTACTACTGCGACTACTACAGCTACCTCTTCTACTACTAATACAACTACAACTACTACTACTCCTACTGCCACTACGACTACTACTACTCCTGCTACTACTACTACAACTCCGACTTCTACTCTTGCTACTGCTACTACCTATACTACTACTAATACAGCTACTACTTCAACACTACTACTAAAATGACTACTACTACAACTGCTGCGGTTGCTACTCCAACAACTACTGCCATTACTACTATTAATACCACCATTGCCACTACTACTACTATTACAACTACTACAACTGTTTCTACTACTACTACAACAACTACTACTACTACCTCTACTACGACTACTGCTACTACTACACGTACTCCCACCGCTACTACAACTCTTACTACTACTACTACTAGTACTACTATTGCTACCGCTAGTTAATCTACTACTGCTACTACTAATACAACTTCTACTACTAGTAGTACTCCAATTTGTACAACTACTTCTTCCACTAATACTATGACTCCTCCTCCTACCATAATGACAACTATCAACACCAATACTACTACCGCCACTATTACTACTACTATTACAATTACTACTACTACTACTGCTTCTACTGCTATTACTAATACTGCTACTACTATTACTATTACTACTACTGCAAGCACAACAACTACTAATATTAATACTACAACAACAATAACAACTATTATTACTACAATCGCTACTTTGACAACTACTGCAACTACTACCAGTACTACTACTACTCCAACTATGGCTACTACTACTGCTACTACTACCCCTGCTACAACTACTACAACTACTACTACAACTACCTGTACTACTACTAATACAGCTACTACTACTACTACAATACTACAACAACTACTACTAGAAGCACTGCTACAACGCAAACAACAACTACTATTATTATAACTATTACCTCCACTACTACTACTACCACTGCAAATACACTAACTATTACTAGTACTACTACTACTGCTACTACTGCTACTATGACTACTACATCTACTACCACTACTGCTACAACTACTAGTACTCCTACTGCTTCAACGACTACTCTTACTAATACTACAACTAGCACTACTACTACTACAGCTACTTCTTCGACAGCTACTACTACTACTACTACTACTACAACTCTAGCTGCTATGACTACTCTTGCTTCGGCTACTCCTACTACTACTAGTACTACTACTGCTACTAATACAAGTATAACTACTGTTGCTACTGCTACTACTACTACAATAACTACTACTACTACTACGACTACAACTTCTAGTACCACTTCTACTTCTACTTCTAAAATAACTACTAGCACTACACTACTACTGCTACTACTACACTCCTGCTGCTACTAGTATAATGACTACTACTACAACTACTACAATTACTACAACTACTGCAACTACTGCTACCACTACTACCTCTACTGCTGCTACTTCTACTATAGCGATAACAACTACACTACTACAAAAACTACTTACACTATTACTTCAACTACTACTACTTCTACTACTATTACTACAAATACTACAACAGCTGCTACTACTTCTACTTCAACTACTACTACTACTACTAGTTCTTCTACTACTACCATAACTGCAATTAACACTACTACTGTTACTACGATAACTACAACTACTACTACTACCTCTACTACTACAACTACTATGACTACTACTACCACTACTACTACTACTACTACTGCTGCCACTACAACTACTATTACTATTTCTAATCCTACTCCTAACATAATTTCTACCATTACTTCAGCTACTAGTATTACTACCACTACTATTACTTATATTATTGCTGCTACTACTACTTCTACTACTACTATAACAACAACAAGTACTACTTCTACTCCTCCTACTGCTACTAGTACTACTACTCATCCTGCTACTACTACAATAACTGTTACTGTTACTACTGGTACTAATATAGCTACTAAACACTACACTACTACTACAACTACTACTACAAGTTTTGCTACTACTCCAATAGCTACTACCATTACTACTATTAATACTACTACCACTACTGCTACTACTACTACTACTACTACTACTACTACTACAACTACTCCAACTATTTCTACTAGTACTATTACAACAACTACTACTACTTCTACGATGACTATTGCTACTACTACAAGTACTCCTTCTGCTAGTATAACTACTCTTACTAATACACCTACTACTTCTACTGTTCTTGCTGCTACTTTGTTACTACTACTACTAATACTCCTTCTACTACTACTACTACTCCTACTTCTGCAACTACTTATTCCAATAATATTGTGACTCCACCTCCTACCATAATTACAGCTACAAATATAAGTTTTACTACTGCTAATACTACTACTACTTCAACTATTACTACCTCTACCTCTACTGCTACAATTACTACTACTGCTGCTGCTCCTGCTGCTGCTACTACTACTACTACTGCTACTTCTACTACTATAACTACCACTACCACTACTACAACTACAACAACTACTACTCCTACTTCTACAATAACTACTACTACTACTACGGTCATAATAGCTACTTCTAGTACTACTACTACTACGGTGACAATAGCTACTTCTACTACTACTACAACTACTACTAGTACTAATACTACTCCTGCTACTGCTGCTACTCTTACTACTACTACTCCTGCTTCAACTACTAAAACTACTACCGCTACTGCTACTACTTGTATTACTACTAAGACAACTACTACTACTATACTACTACACAACTACTACTACAAGCACTACTACTACTCCAACCACTACTATTATTACTACTATTAATACTACCAGTAGCAATTGTAATACAAGCAGAAGTAGAAGTTGTGGCAATCGTAGGATTATTAGTAGTAGTAGTAGTAGTAACAATAGCAAAAATAATGATAGTAGTGTTAGTAGTAGTAGTAGTAGTAGTAGCGGAGCGGAGTAGTGTTTGTGGTAGTAGTAGTAGCAACAGTAGTAGAAGCAGTTGTCATAGTAGTAGTAGCAAAATTAGGTGTCACAGTTATAGTGGTAGTAGTAGCAACAGCAGCAGTATTAGTAGTTGTAATAGTAGCAGTTGTAGTATTAGTACTGGTAGTAGTAGTCATGGTTGTATGACTTGAAGTAGGAGTAGTAGTAGCACTAGTAGTAGTAGTATTGTGAGTAATAGTGGTTGGAGTAGCTGCAGTGGTAGTCATAGTTGTAGTAGTAGTAATTATTATAATTGTAGTAGTAGAAATAGAGTGAGTAGCAGTAGAAGTAGTTGTAGTAATAGTAGTAGTTGTAGTATTTATTGTAGTAGTAGTAGTAGTAGCATTTCTGACAATAGCAGCAACTATAGTAACAGTAATAGTAGTAGTAGCAGTAGTAGTAGTTGTAGTGGTGGTAGTAGTAGTAGTAGTAGGATCAGTAGTATGCATAGGAGTAGGAGGAGGAGTAGTAGTAGTACTAGTCAGAATAGAAGCGATAGTCGGTGTAAGGGTAGGAATGGACTAGTTGTACTAGTAGTATTGGTAGTAGTAGCAGTAGTAGCAGTAGCAGTAATTGTAGTAGTAGCAGTTGTAGTTGTAGTATTAGTAGTAATGGTAGTAGTAGTAGTAGTAGTGGTAGTAGTAGTACTAGTTGTTGTTATTCTTGTCATATTAGTAGTAGCAGTAGCAATTATTGTAGTACTACAAGTAGTTGTAGTAGCAAAAGATGTAGTTGTAGTAGTAGCAGTAGTAATAGTAGTAGCAGTAGTAATAGTAGTAGCAATTTTTGTAGTAGTTGTCATTGTTGTTATTATTGTTATCATTGTTGTTATTGTTGTTGTTGTAATAGCAATCATAGTAGGAGTATTATTATTAATAGTATTAGTAGTTGTAGCAGTCGTTGTAGCATCAACAGAAGTAGTACTAGAAAAAGGAGTAGTAGTAGTAGTGCTAGTAGTAGTAGTAGTAGTAATAATAGATATAGTAGTAATAGTTATTATTGTAGTTATATTAGTAGTAGTTGTTGTGTTGGTGGTGATGGTAGTAGTAAAAGAAGTAGCTGTAGTAGAAGTAGTAGTAGTAGCTGTAGTAGTAGTAGCTATAGTAGGAGAATTAGGAGTAGTAGAAGTAGTAGTTGTTGTTGTAGTAGTAGCAGTCGAAGTAGTTGTTGTTGAAGTAATAGTTGGGGCATTAGGAGTAGTAGTAGTTGTTGTAGTAGTAGAACCAGTAGTAGCAGTCATAGTACTAGTAGGAGCTGCAGCAGTAGTAGTAGTAGCAATATGAGTAGTTGTAGTTAGGGTAGTAGTAGTCGTAGTACTAGTAGTAGTTGGAGTAGAATTATTATTAGTAGTAGTAGCAGTAATAGTAGAAGTAGTAATAGCAGTTGAGTAGTAGTTGTAGTAGTTGTGCTTGTATTAGGAGTAGCAGTAGAAGTACCAGTAGTAGTAGTCACAGTCGTAGTAAGAAGAGGAGTAGTAGTAGTAATAGTGGAAGTTATAGTTGGAGTATTAGCAGCAGCAGTAGTAGTAGTAGTAGTTGTTGTTGTTGTTGTTGTAGCAGAAGTGGGAGTAGTAATTTGCAGAAGCAGTAGTAGCAGTAGTACCAGTAGTAGTAATTGCAGTCATAGTAATAGTATTAGTAGTAATAGTAGTGTTGTAGTTGGAGTTGTAGTAGTAGTAGCAGTAAGTAGCTAGTGGTAGTTGTAGTAGTAGTAGCAGTAGTAGTAGTATCAGTAGTAGTAGTTGTTGTTGTTGTACGAATAGTAATTGTATTAGTAGTTGTAGTAGTAGTAGTAGTAGTAGTAGAAGTAGAAGTTGCGGTAGCAGCTGAAGTAGCCGAAGTAGTAGTAGAAGTAGGAATAGTAGTAGGAGTAGTAGTAGTTGTAGTGTTGTAGTAGTAGTAGTAGTAGTAGGAGTGGCAGTTGTAAGTACTAGTAGTAGTATTAGTAGTAGTAGTAGTAGTAATAATAATAATAATATTAGTAGTAGTAGTTTTAGTTCTGCTGGTGGTAGCAATTATAGTAGTAGCAACAACCGCAACCGCAACAGTTGTAGAAGTAGTAGAGGTAGTAGAAGTTGTTTCAGTAGTAGTAGGAGTAGTTGTAGCAGTACATGTAGTAGTAGTAGTAGTAGTAGTAGTAGTAGCAGTAGCAATAGGTGTACTAGTTGTAGTAGTAGTAGTAGCAGTAGTGGTAGGAGTCGTAGAAGTTGTAGTAGCAGTAGTAGAAGTAGTAGCAGCAGCAGTAGTAGTAGCTATTGTTGTAGTAGTAGTAGCAATCGAGGTAGTGGTTGCTGAAGTTATATCTGAAGTATTAGGAATAGTAGTAGTAGTAGTAGAAGTAGTAGTAGTTGCGTATTAGTTGTAGTAGTCATGCTGGTATTAGGAGTAGAAACAGAAGTACCAATAGTAGTAGTCACATTCAAAGTAATAGTAGTAGTAGTAGTAGTAATAGTGTCAGTCATAGTTCGAGTATTAGGAGAAGTAGTAGTTGTTGTTGTAGTAGCAGTTGTAACAGAAGTAGTAGTAGTTGTTGCAGTAGCAGTAGTACAAGAAGTAGTAGTCGCAATTGTAGTAATAGTAGTTGTAGTAGTAGTAGTGGATGTTGTCGTTGGAGTATTAGGAATAGTAAGTCTAGTAGAAGTAGTAGTAGTTGTTGCAGTAGCAGTAGTACCAGAAGTAGTAGTCGCAATCGTAGTAATAGTAGTTGTAGTAGTAGTAGTGGATGTTGTCATTGGAGTATTGGGAATAGTAAGTATAGTAGTTGTAGCAGTTGTAGCAGTAGCAGTAATAGTAGTTTTGCCTTAGTAAGTTAGTAGTTTGCCAATAGGAATCGTAGTGAGGTCGTAGTTGTAGTTGTAGTAGTAGGAGGAGGAGGAGTTGTCATAGTAGTAGTAGTAGTAGTAGTAGTAGTAGTAGTAGTAAGAATAATAACATTAGTAGTAGTAGTATTAGTAGTACTTGTAGTAGCAGTTGTTGTAGTAGCAACAACCACAGCAGCAGCAGCAGTAGTAGTAGAAGTAGCTGAAGTAGTTTCAATAGTAGTAGGCGTAGTAGTAGCAGTAGGTGTAGTAGTAGCAGGAGTAGTAGTAGGA
>RXID01020623.1:0-14132 GCA_005019695.1 Trichopus zeylanicus subsp. travancoricus | reverse complement strand
TTATTTATTTTTCAGAAAATCAAACTGTATTTTGCGTGTAAAATTTAATTTTTTGTTTTTCTAAATATTTGAAACTATATTTTGAGAGGGTTAAGTGTGTGTATTTACAATATTAGTTTTTTTATTTTTTTTGATATATTTGAAGTAGTATTTATCGACAATTGCATCTGTCTAAAAAAATAAACTTAAGTATCATATTTAAAATTTTATTTTCTTTTTTGGTATATCTAGAATCATATTTGCAAATAATGACATCTATCTAGAAAGTAAAATTGGCTCTGTGTATTTAATATTTGATTTTCTATTTTTAAAATATTTGGAATAGTATTTACAGATTGTTGTTTCTACTGAGAAAAATAAACTTAAGTCTATATATTTAAAATTTTATTTTCTATTTTTTATAACATTCAAATTGGTGTTTATACACAGTTGCAACTGTCAAAAAAATCAAACCTAGGTTTACGTCTTTAAAATTTTGTTTGAAAAAAATTTCGAAAGGGTGTTTATAAATTTTTGCATCTGTCTAGAAAAACAAATTAAGTCTTTACACTCAAAATTTTATTTTTTCATTTTTTAAAGTATTTAACATGATGTTCATAGAAAGTTGTGTCTATCTAGAAAAGAAGCTTAAGTCTATGTATTAAGATTTTATTTTTGAAAAATATTTGAATCAGTGTTTACAAATTGTTCGTCTATTTGGAAATAATAAACTAACCTCCATGTATTTAAAATTTTATATTTTATTTTTTAAAAATATTTAAAATGGCGTCTACAAATAGCAATGTTTATTTGGCACAGTGAACTTAATTCTTTGTGTTTAAAATTTTATTATTTATTTTTCAACAAATCAAACTGTGTTGTGCGTTTAAAATTTAATTTTTATTTTTCTAAATATTTGATTGAAAACTCTATTTTCGAGGGTGAAGTGTGTGTATTTACCAATATTATTTTTTATTTTTTTGATATATTTGAAATTAGTATTTATCGTGCATTGATGTCAAAAAAATAATACTTAAGTATCATATTTAAAATTTTATTTTTTTTTGGTATATCGAGAATATATTTGCAAATGAAGACATCTATCTAGAAAGTAAAATTGGCTCTGTGTATTTAATATTTGATTTTCTATGTTTAAAATATTTGGAATAGTATTTACAGAATGTTATTTCTACTGAGAAAAATAAACTTAAGTCTATATATTTAAAATTTTATTTTCTCTTTTTTATAACATTCAAATTGGTGTTTATACATAGTTGCAACTGTCAAAAAAATCAAACCTAAGTTTATGTCTTTAAAATTTTGTTTGAAAAAAAATTTCGAAAGGGTGTTTATAAATTTTTGCATCTGTCAAGAAAAAGAAATTAAGTCTTTACACTCAAAATTTTATTTTTCATTTTTTAAAGTATTCAAGATGATGTTCATAGAAAGTTGTGTCTATCTAGAAAAGAAGCTTAAGTCTATGTATTAAGATTTTCTTTTTGAAAAATATTTGACTCAGTGTTTACAGATTGTTCGTCTGTTTGGAAATAATAAACTAACCTCCATGTATTTAAAATTTTATATTTCATTTTTTAAAAATATTTAAAATGGATTGTACAAATAGCAATGTTTATTTGGCATAGTGAACTTAATTCTTTGTGTTTAAAATTTTATTATTTATTTTTCAGAAAATCAAACTGTATTGTGCGTCTAAATTTAATTTTTATTTTTCTAAATATTTGAAACTATATTTTCAGAGGGTTAAGTGTGTGTATTTACAATATTATTTTTTTATTTTTTTGATATATTTGAAATACTATTTATCGACAATTGCATCTGTCTAAAAAAATAAACTTAAGTATCATATTTAAAATTTTATTTTCTTTTTTGGTATAGCGAGAATCATATTTGCAAATAATGACATCTATCCAGAAAGAAAAATTGGCTCTGTGTATTTAATATTTGATTTTCTATCTTTAAAATATTTGGAGTAGTATTTACAGGTTGTTATTTCTACTGAGAAAAATAAACTTAAGTCTATATATTTAAAATTTTATTTTCTATTTTTTGTAACATTCAAATTGGTGTTTATACACAGTTGCAACTATCAAAAAAAGCAAACCTAAGTTTACATCTTTAAAATTTTGTTTGAAAAAATTTTTTGAAATGGTGTTTATAAATTTTTGCGTCTGTCTAGAAAAAGAAATTAAGTCTTTACACTCAAAATTTTATTTTTCATTTTTTAAAGTATTTAAAATGATGTTCATAGAAAGTTGTGTCTATCTAGAAAAGAAGCTTAAGTCTATGTATTGAGATTTTATTTTTGAAAAATATTTGAATCTGTGTTTACAGATTCTTCGTCTATTTGGAAATAATAAACTAACCTCCATGTATTTAAAATTTTATATTTTATTTTTTAAAAATATTTAAAATGGCGTCTACAAATAGCAATGTTTATTTGGCATAGTGAACTTAATTATTTGTGTTTAAAATTTTATTATTTATTTTTCAGAAAATCAAACTGTCTGTGCGTTTACAATTTAATTTTTGTTTTTTTCTAAACTATTTGAACTATATTTTCGAGGGTTTAAGTGTGTGTTATTTACATATTTATTTTTTATAATCTATTTGCAATGTATTATCGACAATTGCCATCTATGCTCAACAAATAAAACTTAAGTATCTATTTAAAATTTATTTTCTTTTTTGGTATATCGAGAATTATTTGCCAATAATGACATCTATCTAGAAAGTAAAATTGGCTCTGTGTATTAATATTTGATATTATTCTATGTTTAAAATATTTGGAATAGTATTTACAGATTGTTATTTCTACAGAGAAAAATAAACTTAAGTCTATATATTTAAAATTTTATTTTCTGTTTTTTATAACGTTCAAATTGGTGTTTATACACAGTTGCAACTATCAGATAAACCAAACCTAAGTTTACGTCTTTAAAATTTTGTTTGAAAAAAAATTTTGAAATGGTGTTTATAAATTTTTGCGTCTGTCTAGAAAAAGAAATTAAGTCTTTACGCTCAAAATTTTATTTTTCTTTTTTTAAAGTATTTGAAATAATGTTCATAGAAAGTTGTGTCTATCTAGAAAAGAAGCTTGAGTCTATGTATTTAGATTTTATTTTTCAAAAATATTTGAATCAGTGTTTACAGATTGTTCGTCTGTTTGGAAATAATGAACTAAACTCCATGTAGTTAAAATTTTATATTTTATTTTTAAAAAATATTTAAAATGGCGTCTACAAATAACAATGTTTATTTGGCATAGTGAACTTAATTCTTTGTGTTTAAAATTTTATTATTTATTTTTCAGAAAATCAAACTGTATTGTGCGTTTAAAATTTAATTTTTTGTTTTTCTAAATATTTGAAATTATATTTTCAGAGGGTTAAGTGTGTGTATTTACAATATTATTTTTTTATTTTTTTCGATATATTTGAAATAGTATTTATCGTCAATTGCATCTGTCTAAAAAAATAAACTTAAGTATCATATTTAAAAGTTATTTTCTTTTTGGTAGATCGAGAATCATATTTGCAAATAATGACATCAATCTAGAAAGAAAAATTGGCTCTGTGTATTTAATATTTGATTTTCTATATTTAAAATATTTGGAGTAGTATTTACAGATTGTTATTTCTACTGAGAAAAATAAACTTAAGTCTATATATTTAAAATTTTATTTTCTATTTTTTGTAACATTCAAATTGGTGTTTATACACAGTTGCAACTATCAAAAAAAGCAAACCTAAGTTTACGTCTTTAAAATTTTGTTTGAAAAAAAATTTTGAAATGGTGTTTATAAATTTTTGCATCTGTCTAGAAAAAGAAATTAAGTCTTTGCACTCAAAATTTTATTTTTTATTTTTTAAAGTATTTAAAATGATGTTCATAGAAAGTTGTGTCTATCTAGAAAAGAAGCTTAAGTCTATGTATTAAGATTTTATTTTTGAAAAATATTTGAATCAGTGTTTACAGATTGTTCGTCTGTTTGGAAATAATGAACTAAACTCCATGTAGTTAAAATTTTATATTCTATTTTTTAGAAATATTTAAAATGGCGTCTACAAATAGCAATGTTTATTTGGCATAGTGAACTTAATTCTTTGTGTTTAAAATTTTATTATTTATTTTTCAGAAAATCAAGCTGTATTGTGCGTTTAAAATTTAATTTTTTGTTTTTCTAAATATTTGAAACTATATTTTCAGAGGGTTAAGTGTGTGTATTTACAATACTATTTTTTTATTTTTTTTGATATATTTGAAATAGTATTTATCGTGAATTGCATCTGTCTAAAAAAATAAACTTAAGTATCATATTTAAAATTTTCTTTTCTTTTTTGGTATATCGAGAACCATATTTGCAAATAATGACATCTATCTAGAAAGTAAAATTGGCTCTGTGTATTTAATATTTGATTTTCTATGTTTAAAATATTTGGAATAGTATTTACAGAATGTTATTTCTACTGAGAAAAATAAACTTAAGTCTATATATTTAAAATTTTATTTTCTCTTTTTTATAACATTCAAATTGCTGTTTATACACAGTTGCAACTGTCAAAAAAATCAAACCTAAGTTTACGTCTTTAAAATTTTGTTTGAAAAAAAATTTCGAAAGGGTGTTTATAAATTTTTGCATCTGTCTAGAAAAAGAAAGTAAGTCTTTACACTCAAAATTTTATTTTTCATTTTTTAAAGTATTCAAGATGATGTTCATAGAAAGTTGTGTCTATCTAGAAAAGAAGCTTAAGTCTATGTATTAAGATTTTATTTTTGAAAAATATTTGACTCAGTGTTTACAGATTGTTCGTCTGTTTTGAAATAATAAACTAACCTCCATGTATTTAAAATTTTATATTTCATTTTTTAAAAATATTTAAAATGGCGTCTACAAATAGCAATGTTTATTTGGCATAGTGAACTTAATTCTTTGTGTTTAAAATTTTATTATTTATTTTTCAGAAAATCAAACTGTATTGTGCGTCTAAAATTTAATTTTTATTTTTCAAAATATTTGAAACTATATTTTCAGAGGGTTAAGTGTGTGTATTTACAATATTATTTTTTTATTTTTTTGATATATTTGAAATAGCATTGATCGACAATTGCATCTGTCTAAATAAATAAACTTAAGTATCATATTTAAAATTTTATTTTCTTTTCTGGTATATCGAGAATCATATTTGCAAATAATGACATCTATCTAGAAAGAAAAATTGGCTCTGTGTATTTAATATTTGATTTTTTATGTTTAAAATATTTGGAGTAGTATTTACAGATTGTTATTTCTACTGAGAAAAATAAACTAAAGTCTATATATTTAAAATTTTATTTTCTATTTTTTGTAACATTCAACTTGGTGTTTATACACAGTTGCAAATATCAAAAAAAGCAAACCTAAGTTTACGTCTTTAAAATTTTGTTTGAAAAAATTTTCTGAAATCGTGTTTATAAATTTTTGCGTCTGTCTAGAAAAAGAAATTAAGTCTTTGCACTCAAAATTTTATTTTTCATTTTTTAAAGTATTTAAAATGATGTTCATAGAAAGTTGTGTCTATCTAGAAAAGAAGCTTAAGTCTATGTATTAAGATTTTATTTTCGAAAAATATTTGAATCAGTGTTTATAGATTGTTCGCCTGTTTGGAAATAATGAACTAAACTCCATGTATTTAAAATTTTATATTTTATTTTTTAAAAATATTTAAAATGGCGTCTACAAATAGCAAGGTTTATTTGGCATAGTGAACTTAATTCTTTCTGTTTAAAATTTTATTATTTATTTTTCAGAAAATCAAACTTTATTGTGCGTTTAAAATTTAATTTTTATTTTTCTAAATATTTGAAACTATATTTTCAGAGGGTTAAGTGTGTGTATTTACAATATTATTTTTTTATTTTTTTTGATATATTTGAAATAGTATTTATCGTGAATTGCATCTGTCTAAAAAAATAAACTTAAGTATCATATTTAAAATTTTATTTTCTTTTTTGGTATATCGAGAATCATATTTGCAAATAATAACATCTATCTAGAAAGTAAAATTGGCTCTGTGTATTTAATATTTGATTTTCTATGTTTAAAATATTTGGAATAGTATTTACAGAATGTTATTTCTACTGAGAAAAATAAACTTAAGTCTATATATTTAAAATTTTATTTTCTATTTTTTATAACATTCAAATTGGTGTTTATACACAGTTGCAACTATCAAAAAAGGCAAACCTAAGTTTACGTCTTTAAAATTTTGTTTGAAAAATTTTTTTCAAATGGTGTTTATAAATTTTTGCGTCTGTAAAGAAATTAAGTTTTTAGACTCAAAATTTTATTTTTCATTTTTTTGAAGTATTTAAAATGATGTTCAGAGAAAGTTATGTCTATCTAGAAAAGAAGCTTAAGTCTATGTATTAAGATTTTATTTTTGAAAAATATTTGACTCAGTGTTTACAGATTGTTCGTCTGTTTGGAAATAATAAACTACCCTCCATGTATTTAAAATTTTATATTTCATTTTTTAAAAATATTTAAAATGGCGTCTACAAATAGCAATGTTTATTTGGCATAGTGAACTTAATTCTTTGTGTTTAAAATTTTATTATTTATTTTTCAGAAAATCAAACTGTATTGTGCGTCTAAAATTTAATTTTTATTTTTCTAAATATTTGAAACTATATTTTCTGAGGGTTAAGTGTGTGTATTTACAATATTATCTTTTTTTGATATATTTGAAATAGTATTTATCGACAATTGCATCTGTCTAAAAAAATAAACTTAAGTATCATATTTAAAATTTTATTTTCTTTTTTGGTATATCGAGAATCATATTTGCAAATAATGACATCTATCTAGAAAGAAAAATTGGCTCTGTGTATCTAATATTTGATTTTTTATGTTTAAAATATTTGGAGTAGTATTTACAGATTGTTATTTCTACTGAGAAAAATAAACTTAAGTCTATATATTTAAAATTTTATTTTCTATTTTATGTATCATTCAAATTGGTGTTTATACACAGTTGCAACTATCAAAAAAAGCAAACCTAAGTTTACGTCTTTAAAATTTTGTTTGAAAATTTTTTTTGAAATGGTGTTGAATAAATTTTTGGCGTCTGTCCTAGAAAAAGAAATTAAGTCTTTTGCCTCAAAATTTATTTTTTCATTTTTTAAAAGATTTAATGATGTTCATAGAAAGTTGTGTCTTCTAGAAAAGAAGCTTAAGTCTATGTATTAAGATTTTATTTTTGAAAAATATTTGAATCAGTGTTTACAGATTGTTCGCCTGTTTGGAAATAATGAACTAAACTCCATGTATTTAAAATTTTGTATTTTATTTTTTAAAAATATTTAAAATGGCGTCTACAAATAGCAATGTTTATTTGGCATAGTGAACTTAATTCTTTGTGTTTAAAATTTTATTATTTATTTTTCAGAAAATCAAACTATACTGTGCGTTTAAAATTTAATTTTTATTTTTCTAAATATTTGAAACTATATTTTCAGAGGGTTAAGTGTGTGTATTTACAATATTATTTTTTTATTTTTTTGATATATTTGAAATAGTATTTATCGACAATTGCATCTGTCTAAAAAAATAAACTTAAGTATCATATTTAAAATTTTCTTTTCTTTTTTGGTATATCGAGAATCATATTTGCAAATAATGACATCTATCTAGAAAGAAAAATTGGCTCTGTGTATTTAATATTTGATTTTCTATCTTTAAAATATTTGGTGTTTATAAATTTTTGCGTCTGTCTAGAAAAAGAAATTAGGTCTTTGCACTCAAAATTTTATTTTTCATTTTTTAAAGTATTTAAAATGATGTTCATAGAAAGTTGTGTCTATCTAGAAAAGAAGCTTAAGTCTATGTATTAAGATTTTATTTTTGAAAAATATTTGAATCAGTGTTTACAGATTGTTCGCCTGTTTTTAAATAATGAACTAAACTCCATGTATTTAAAATTTTATTTTTCATTTTTTAAAAATATTTAAAATGGCGTCTACAAATAGCAATGTTTATTTGGCATAGTGAACTTAATTCTTTGTGTTTAAAATTTTATTATTTATTTTTTAGAAAATCAAACTGTATTGTGCGTTTAAAATTTAACTTTTATTTTTCTAAATATTTGAAAGTATATTTTCAGAGGGTTAAGTGTGTGTATTTACAATATTATTTTTTTATTTTTTTGATATATTTGAAATACTATTTATCGACAATTGCATCTGTCTAAAAAAATAAACTTAAGTATCATATTTAAAATTTTCTTTTCTTTTTTGGTATATCGAGAATCATATTTGCAAATAATGACATCTATCTAGAAAGTAAAATTGACTCTGTGTATTTAATATTTGATTTTCTATGTTTAAAATATTTGGAATAATATTTACAGATTGTTATTTCTACTCAGAAAAATAAACTTAAGTCTATATATTTAAAATTTTATTTTCTCTTTTTTATAACATTCAAATTGGTGTTTATACACAGTTGCAACTATCAAAAAAAGCAAACCTAAGTTTACGTCTTTAAAATTTTGTTTGAAAAAATTTTTGGAAATGGTGTTTATAAATTTTTGCGTCTGTCTAGAAAAAGAAATTAAGTCTTTACACTCAAAATTTTATTTTTCATTTTTTAAAGTATTCAAGATGATGTTCATAGAAAGTTGTGTCTATCTAGAAAAGAAGCTTAAGTTATGTATTAAGATTTTCATTTTTGTAAAACTATTTGCTCCGTGTTTACAGATTGTTCGTCTGTTTGGAAATAAATAAATAATCTCCATGTATTTTTTAAAAATTTTATATTTCATTTTTACAAATAAAATTATTTATTCAAAGGCGTCTATACCAAATAGCAATTGTTTATTTGATAGTGACCTTAATTTCTTTGTGTTAAAATTTTATTTATTTATTTTTCAGAAATCAAAATGTATTCGTTGCGTTTAAAAATTTAATTTTTGTCTTTTTAAATATTTGAAACTATATTTTCAGGAGGGTTAAGTGTTGTATTTACAATATCATTTTTATTTTTGATATATTTGAAATAGTATTTATCGTTGAATTGGCTATCTGTCTAAAAAAAAAAATAAACTTAAGTATCTATTTAATTTTATTTCTTTTTGGTTATCGAAGAATCATATTGCAAAATAATGACATCATCTAGAAAGTAAAAATTGGCTCTTGGTTTTTTTGTTTAAATTTAATATTTGATTTCTATGTTTAAATATTTGAATAGTATTTACAGAACGTTATTCTACTGAGAAAAAATACAACTTAAGTCTCTATATTTCAAATTTATTTTTCTATTTTTTGTCTGTAACATTCCAAAATATTGGTGGTTGTTTCATTACACAGTTGCAACCTACTCAACAAAAAGCAAACCTAAAGTACGTCTTTAAAAATTTTGTTGAAAAAACTTGTTTTAAATGGTCTCCCTCCCCTCTCTCCCTCTCCCCTTCCTTCCCCCTTCCCCCCTCCCCTCCCCCCACCAAATTTTGCGTCTGTCTAGAAAAAGAAATTAAGTCTTTACACTCAAAATTTTATTTTTCATTTTTTAAAGTATTCAAGATGATGTTCATAGAAAGTTGTGTCTATCTAGAAAAGAAGCTTAAGTCTATGTATTAAGATTTTCTTTTTGAAAAATATTTGACTCAGTGTTTACAGATTGTTCGTCTGTTTGGAAATAATAAACTAACCTCCATGTATTTAAAATTTTATATTTCATTTTTTAAAAATATTTAAAATGGATTGTACAAATAGCAATGTTTATTTGGCATAGTGAACTTAATTCTTTGTGTTTAAAATTTTATTATTTATTTTTCAGAAAATCAAACTGTATTGTGCGTCTAAATTTAATTTTTATTTTTCTAAATATTTGAAACTATATTTTCAGAGGGTTAAGTGTGTGTATTTACAATATTATTTTTTTATTTTTTTGATATATTTGAAATACTATTTATCGACAATTGCATCTGTCTAAAAAAATAAACTTAAGTATCATATTTAAAATTTTATTTTCTTTTTTGGTATATCGAGAATCATATTTGCAAATAATGACATCAATCTAGACAGAAAAATTGGCTCTGTGTATTTAATATTTGATTTTCTATATTTAAAATATTTGGAGTAGTATTTACAGATTGTTATTTCTACTGAGAAAAATAAACTTAAGTCTATATATTTAAAATTTTATTTTCTATTTTTTGTAACATTCAAATTGGTGTTTATACACAGTTGCAACTATCAAAAAAAGCAAACCTAAGTTTACGTCTTTAAAATTTTGTTTGAAAAAATTTTCTGAAATCGTGTTTATAAATTTTTGCGTCTGTCTAGAAAAAGAAATTAAGTCTTTGCACTCAAAATTTTATTTTTCATTTTTTAAAGTATTGAAAATGATGTTCATAGAAAGTTGTGTCTATCTAGAAAAGAAGCTTAAGTCTATGTATTAAGATTTTATTTTTGAAAAATATTTGAATCAGTGTTTACAGATTGTTCGTGTGTTTTGAAATAATGAACTAAACTCCATGTAGTTAAAATTTTATATTTTATTGTTTAGAAATATTTAAAATGGCGTCTACAAATAGCAATGTTTATTTGGCATAGTGAACTTAATTCTTTGTGTTTAAAATTTTATTATTTATTTTTCAGAAAATCAAACTGTATTGTGCGTTTAAAATTTAATTTTTTGTTTTTCTAAATATTTGAAACTATATTTTCAGAGGGTTAAGTGTGTGTATTTACAATACTATTTTTTTATTTTTTTTGATATATTTGAAATAGTATTTATCGTGAATTGCATCTGTCTAAAAAAATAAACTTAAGTATCATATTTAAAATTTTATTTTCTTTTTTGGTATATCGAGAATCATATTTGCAAATAATGACATCTATCTAGAAAGAAAAATTGGCTCTGTGTATCTAATATTTGATTTTTTATGTTTAAAATATTTGGAGTAGTATTTACAGATTGTTATTTCTACTGAGAAAAATAAACTTAAGTCTATATATTTAAAATTTTATTTTCTATTTTTTGTAACATTCAAATTGGTATTTATACACAGTTGCAACTATCAAAAAAAGCAAACCTAAGTTTACGTCTTTAAAATTTTGTTTGAAAAAATTTTCTAAAATGGTGTTTATAAATTTTTGCGTCTGTCTAGAAAAAGAAATTAAGTCTTTGCACTCAAAATTTTATTTTTCATTTTTTAAAGTATTTAAAATGATGTTCATAGAAAGTTGTGTCTTTCTAGAAAAGAAGCTTAAGTCTATGTATTAAGATTTTATTTTTGAAAAATATTTGAATCAGTGTTTATAGATTGTTCGCCTGTTTGGAAATAATGAACTAAACTCCATGTATTTAAAATTTTATATTTTATTTTTTAAAAATATTTAAAATGGCGTCTACAAATAGCAATGTTTATTTGGCATCCTGAACTTAATTCTTTGTGTTTAAAATTTTATTATTTATTTTTTAGAAAATCAAACTGTATTGTGCGTTTAAAATTTAATTTTTTGTTTTTCTAAATATTTGAAACTATATTTTCAGAGAGTTAAGTGTGTGTATTTACAATATTTTTTTTTTGATATATTTGAAGTAGAATTTATCGACAATTGCATCTGTCTAAAAAATAAACTTAAGTATCATATTGAAAATTTTATTTTCTTTTTTCGTATATCGAGAATCATACTTGCAAATAATGACATCTATCTAGAAAGTAAAATTGGCTCTGTGTATTTAATATTTAATTTTCTATTTTTAAAATATTTGGAGTAGTATTTACAGATTGTTATTTCTACTGAGAAAAATAAACTTAAGTCTATATATTTAAAATTTTATTTTCTATTTTTTGTATCATTCAAATTGGTGTTTATACACAGTTGCAACTATCAAAAAAAGCAAACCTAAGTTTACGTCTTTAAAATTTTGTTTGAAAAAAATTTTGAAATGGATGTTATAAATTTTTGCGTCTGTCTAGAAAAAAAATTAAGTCTTTTGCACTCAAAATTTTATTTTTCATATTTTAAAGTATTTAAAATGATGTTCATAGAAAGTTGTGTCTATCTAGAAAAGAAGCTTAAGTCTATGTATTAAGATTTTATTTTTGAAAAATATTTGAATCAGTGTTTACAGATTGTTCGTCTGTTTGGAAATAATGAACTAAACGCCATGTATTTAAAATTTTATATTTTTAAATATTTGTTAAATATTTTAAAAGGCGTCTACAAATAGCAAGATGTTTATTTGGCCATCCTGAACTTAATTCTTTGTGTTTAAAATTTTAGTATTTTATTGTTCCAGAAAATCAACTGTATTGGTGCGTTTAAATTTATTTTTTTGTTTTTTCTAAATATTTGAAACTAGATTTTTCAGAGATTAAGTGGTGATATTTTACAATATTTTTTTTTGATATATGTGGAAGTAGAATTTATCGACAATTGCAGATCTGTCTAAAAAACTAACTTAAGTATCATATTTAAAATTTTATTTTCTTTTTTGGTATATCTAGAATCGTATTTGCAAATAATGACATCTATCTAGAAAGTAAAATGGGCTCTGTGTATTTAATATTTGATTTTCTATTTTTAAAATAATTGGAACATTATTTACATATTGTTATTTCTATTGAGAAAAATAAACTTAAGTCTATAGATTTAAAATTTTATTTTCTATTTTTTATAACATTGAAATTGGCGTTTAAACATAGTTGCAACTATCAAAAAAAGCAAACCTAAGTTTACATCTCCAAAATTTGTTGGAAAAAAATTTTTGAAATGGTGTTTATAAATTTTTTCCCCCTGTCTAGAAAAAGAAATTAAGTCGTTACACTCAAAATTTTATTTTTCATTTTTTAAAATATTTATAATGATGTTCATAGAAAGTTGTGTCTATCTAGAAAAGAAGCTTAAGTCTCTGTATTAAGATTTTATTTTTTAAAAATATTTGAATCAGTGTTTACAGATTGTTCGTCTGTTTAGAACTAATGAAATAAACTCCATGTAGTTAGAATTTTATATTTTATTTTTTAAAAATATTTAAAATGGCGTCTACAAATAGCAATGTTTATTTGGCATAGTGAACTTAATTCTTTGTGTTTGTAATTTTATTATTTATTTTTCAGAAAAGCAAACTGTATTGTGCGTTTAAAATTTAATTTTTTATTTTTCTAAATATTTGAAACTATATTTTCAGAGGGTTAAGTGTAGGGTATTGACATATTATTGTTTTTTGATATATTTGAAATAGAAGTTTATCGACAAATTGCATCTGTCTAAAAAAATAATTTAAATCATATTTTAAAATTTTATTTGTCTTTTTTGGTATATCTAGAACATATTTTGTCAAATAATGACATCTATCTAGAAAGTAAAATTGGCTCTGTGTATTTAATATTTGATTTTCTATTTTTAAAATATTTGGAGTAGTATTTACAGATTGTTAATTCTATTGAGAAAAATAAACTTAAGTCTATATATTTCAAATTTTATTTTCTAGTTTTTATAACATTCAAATTGGTGTTTATACACAGTTGCATCTATCAAAAAAAGCAAACCTAAGTTTAAGTCTTTAAAATTTTGTTTGAAAAAAAATTTTGAAATGGTGTTTATAATTTTTTGCCTCTGTCTAGAAAAAGAAATTAAGTCTTTACACTCAACATTTTATTTTTCATTTTTTGAAGTATTTAAAATGATGTACATAGAAAGTTGTGTCTATCTAGAAAAGAAGCTTAAGTCTATGTATTAAGATTTTATTTTTTAAAAATATTTGAATCTGTGTTTATAGAATGTTCGTCTGTTTGGAACAAATGAAATAAACTCCATGTAGTTAAAATTTTATATTTTATTTTTTAAAAATATTTAAAATGGCGTCTACAAATAGCAATGTTTATTTGGCATAGTGAACTTAATTCTTTGTGTTTACAAGTTTATTATTTATTTTTCAGAAAATCAAACTGTATTGTGCTTTTAAAATTTAATTTTTATTTTTCTAAATATTTGAAACTCTATTTTCAGAGGGTTAAGTGTGTGTATTTACAATATTATTTTTTTTTTGATATATTTGAAGTAGAATTTATCGACAATTGCATCTGTCTAAAAAAATAAATTTAAGTATCCTATTTAAAATTTTATTTTCTTTTTTGGTA
>RXID01020621.1:0-20550 GCA_005019695.1 Trichopus zeylanicus subsp. travancoricus | reverse complement strand
CTACTACTACTACTACTACTACTACTACTACTACTACTACTACTACTACTACTACTACTACTACTATCGCTACTACTACCACTAGTACTATAACTACTACTACAGCTACCACTACTACAACTAACACTAGTACTACAACTACTTTCGCTACTACTACTTCTAATACTGCTAATGCCCTTCATCTCTTTTGCCTCCTCCTCCTACTACTACTGCAACTACTACTACTACGATTACTACCACTACTGCTACTAATACTTCTACTACTAATGCTACTACTACCACTCGACTTCTTAGACTACTGCTACTACTACTTTTGCTACTACTATTTCTACTATTACTGCTACTACTGCTGCTACTACTACTACTACTACAATTATTAATACTGCTTCTACTGCTACTATGACAACAACTACTACTACTACAGCTGCCACTACTACTACTGCTACTACTATTAATACTAGTACTACTTTCACCATAGGTACATTTTATACTACTACTATTATTCTAACAATGACTACTACTACTACTACTACAGCTACACCCACCACTTCTACTTCTACTACTATAACTACTTATGCTACTATTACTACTACTACCACTGCTATCCCTTTTACTAATACTACTACTACTACTACTACTACTACATAACTAATATTATTATTGTGATTGCTACTTCCACTACTACCATAATTACTGCAGCTACTGCTACAATAACTATTGTTACCACTTCTGCTGCTACTACTGCTACTAGCAATAGTTAGGGTAAATGCTGTAGCAAAAGTACTAGCAGTAGTAGCAGTAGTAGTAGTAATAGTACTAGCAACAAATCAGCTATAGTAGTTGTAGAAGTAGTAGTAGTAGTACTAGTAGTAGTAGTAGTAGCAGAAGAGGTAGCAATAATAGTAGAAGTAGTAGTTGCAGCAGTAGTAGCAGTAGCAATAGCAGAAGTATTCAAATTAGTAGCAGTCATAATTGTAGTAGTAGTAATAGTTATTATAGCTGTAGTTGTAGCAGTAGTCATAGTAGTAGTAGTGCGACTCATAACAATAATAGTAGTAGCAATAGTAGCAGTAGTAATAATAGTGGTAGTAGGAGTAGTACTAGTAATAGTTGAAGTAGTAATAGTAGTAGTAGTAGTAGTTATAGTAGTAATAGTATGATAGGTAGTCATAGTAGCGGTAGCAATAGCGACAGTAGCAATAGCAGTAGTAGCAGTAGTAACAATAGTAGTAGTAGTAATAGAGGTAGTAGTTGTAGTATTTGTAGGAGTAAAATCTGTAGCTTTAGTCATAATAATAGTTGCAGTAGTTATGTTAGCAGTCGTAGTAGCAGTAGTTGTAGTAGTATGATAAGTCATCATAGTAGCGGTAGCAATAGCATCAGTAGTAGTAGTTGTAGTAGCAGTAGTAATAGAAGTAGTAGTTGTTGCAGTAGTAGTAGGGGTAGCAATAGTAGCAGAAGTAGTAGTCGGGGAAGCACTAGTAGTAGTAGAAGTGCCAATAGTTGTTATTATTGGAAAAGTTGTAGCAGTAGTAGTAGTAGTAGTAGTAGTAGCAGTAGTAGTAACAGTAGTAGCAGTAGAAGTAGTAGTAGTAGTAATGGTAGTTGTCATAGTGGTAATAGTAGTAGTAGTAGTAGTAGCAGTAGTAGTTATAGTAGTAGTACTAGTAGTAGAAGTAGTAGTTATAATAGTAGTATTAGTAATAGTTGTAGTAGTAATAGTAGTAGTAGTATTAGTAGTAGCAGTTATAGTGATAGTAATAGCAGTAGTAGCAGTAGCTGTAGTAGCAGCAGTAGTACTAGTAGTAGTAATAGTAGTAACAGTAGCAGTAGTGGAAGTAGTAATTGCGGCAGTGCCTAAAGTAGCAGGAACAGTAGCAGTAGTAGTTGCAGTAGGAATAATAGCAGTAGTAGTTGTAGTAGTAAGAGTAAGAGTACTAGTTGTAGTAGCATTTGTAGTGGAAGTAGCAGTATTCACTGTAGTACTAGTCATAGTTGTAGAAGGAGTAATAGTAGCAGGAGAAGTAGTAGTAGTTGCAATTGTTGGAAAAGTTATAGTAGTAGTAGTAGTAGTAGTTGTAGTAGTAGTAGTAGTAGTTGTATCAATAGTAGTAACAATAGTAGTTGTAGTAGAAGTTGTAGTAGTAGTAATAGTAGTGATCGTAGCAGTAGTAGCAGTAGCGGTAGTAGTAGTAGCAGTAGTAGTAATCGTCATATTAGTAGTAGAAGTCATAGTAGTCGATGTATTCGTAGTGGTAATAGTAGTAATAGTAATAGTAGTAGTAGCACTGGTAGTACTACTAGTACTAGTAGTAGTAGTAGTAGTATAAGCAGCTACAGTAGCAGTAGTAGTACTAGTAGTAGTAATAGTTGTTGTTGCAGCAGTACTAGCAGAATAGTAGTAATTATAGTAGTAGTAGCTATAGTAGCCGCAGTTGCAATAGTAGTAGTAGCATTAGTAGTAGTTGTTATTGTATCGCAATAGTAGTAGTAATAGTAATAGTACTAGTTGTAGTAGTAGTTGTAGAGGTTGTAGCAGTATTCACTGTAGTATTTGTCATAGTGGTACAATAGTTGTTGTAGCAATAGTCGGAGCAGTAGTAGTTCAGGTAATTGTAGGTATAATAGTACTAGTAGCGATAGTAGTAGCAGTAGTGGTAGTAGTAGTAGTAGTATCATAAGTAGTTGTAGTAGTAGCAGTAGTATTAGTAGCAATAGTTGCAATAGTAATGTTAGTAGTAATAGCTGTAGTGGTAGCAATTATAGTTGTAGTAATAGTAGTATTTGTAGCAGTAGCAGTCGTAGTACTAGTTGTAGTCGTAGTTGTAGTTTTAGTCATAGTAGTAGAAGAACTAGTCCATGTGGTTGTAGTAGTAGTATCGACAGTAACTATTATTGTAGTGGTAATAGTAACTGATGTATTAGCATTAGTAGTAGTAGCAACAATAGTGGAAGATGTAGTAGCAATGGTAGTTGTTGGAGGTGCAGCAGTGGCAGTAGTAGCAGTTGCAGCATAAGTACAAGTAGGAGTAGTAGTAGTAGCAAAAGAAGTAGCAGCAGAGGTAGTAATAGCAGTAGCAGTAGTAATAGTTGTTGTTGTAGTAGTTGTTGTAGTAGAAGTGGTAGTAGTTGCAGTGGTAGAAGCAGTAGTAGTAGTTATAGTAGTAGTAGTAGTAGTAGTAGTAGTAGTAGTAGTAGTAGTAGTCATATTAGTAGTAGTAGCTTTAGGAGCAGCAAAAGTACTAGCGCTTGTAATATAATTAGTAGTAGTAGTAGTACTTGTTGTAGTAGTAGTAGCAGTTATAGTAGTAGTAGTTGTTGTTGTTGTAGTAGTAGTTGTTGTGGTACTAGCAGTACTAGTCGTAGTGTTACTAGTAGTACCATCGGTTGTAACAGAAGTAGTAGTTGTCATACTAGTAGTGGTAGTTGTAGAAGGAGGAGCAACAAAAGTAGTAATAGTGGTAGTAGCAGTAGTAATTGTAGGAGGAGAAACAACATTAGTAGTAGTTGGAGTAGTACTAGCAGTGGTAGTAGTAGTAGGAGCAGCAGCAGGAGTAGTAGCAGTAGTAGTTGTTATTGTTGTTGTTGTTTTTGTTATTGTAGTAGTTGTAGTAGTAGTAGTAGCAGTAGTTGTAGTCGTGGTAGTAGTACTAGTATTTATTATTGTAGAAGCAATAGTTTCCATAGCAGTAGTAGTTGTACAAGTAGTAGAAGTAGGGAAAGTAGTAGTACTAGTTGTAGCAGTAGTGGTAGTAGTAGCAATGGTACTAGTTGTAGGAGTAGTAGTATTAGTAGAAACAGAAGTAGTAGTAGTAGTAGCAGCAGCAGGAGTAATAGTGGTACTTGTGGGAGCAGTAGCAATATTGGTTGCCGCAGTAGTCGTAGTAGTTGCAGCAACAGTAGCAGTAGTAGCCGCAATAGGAGTATAAGTAGTAATATTAGTAGAAGTAGCAGTAGTTGTGGTACCAGTAGTACTAGTAGTAGTATTACTACTAGTAGAATCCATTGGAATAGAAGTAGTAGTTGTTGTACATGTAGTGGTATTTGTAGAAGCAACAGCAGCAGAAGTAGTAATAGTCATAGTAGTAGTAGTAGTTGTAGGAGCAGCAACAACATTAGTAGTAGTTGCAGTAGTACTAGAAGTGGTAGTAGTAGTAGCAGGAAGAGTAGTAGTAGTGTTGGCAATTGTAGTTATAGTAGTAATAGTATTTGCATTAGCAGAAGTAGTAGTACTAGTTGTAGTCATAGTCATAGTAGTAGTCATAGAAGTAGTCATAGTAGTAGCAGAACTAATCAAAGTGGTTGTAGTAGTAGTAGCTGCACTAGTAGTAGTAGAAGCAGTAGCAGTAGTAGTAGCAATAGTAACAATTGTTGAAGTAGTAGCAGTAGTAGATGTATTAATATTAGTATTAGTAGTATTAGAAGTGGAAGATGTAGTAGCAGTGGCAGTAGTAGCAGGTGCAGAGTTGCTGCAGTAGTGGTAGTAGCAGTAGTAGTAGTAGCTGTAGTAGAAGCAACAACAGTAGAAGCAGTAGTAACAGTAGAAGCAATAGTAGTAGTAGGAGAGGTAATAGTAGCACAAGAAGTAGTTGTAGTTAACGTAGTAGTATTAGTTGTAGTTGTAATAGCAACAATAGTAATAGTAAGAGTATTAGTAGGAGTAGTAGTATGAGTAGTAATAGAAGAAGTAGTAGACGCAGTAGTAGTAGTAGCCGTAATAATAGTAGTAGTAGTAGTAGTAGCCAAAATATTAGTAGCAGTAGTAGTAGAAGCAGCAATAGTAGCAATTTTAGTAGTAATATGAGTAGTGGTAGCTCTAGTGGTAGCATAATAATAGAAGTAGTAGTAGTTGTAAGAGTAATAGTAGTTGTTGTAATAGTAGTAGTAGTAGTAGTAGTAGTAGAGGAGTAGTAGTAGTAGTAGTAGTAGTAGTAGTAGTAGCAGCAGCAGTAGCATAGTAGTAGTAGTAGTAGCAGCAGTTGTAGGAGCAGTAGTGGCAGTAGTCGCAACCATAGCAGTTGCAGTAGTAGTAGTACTAGTAGTAGTAGCAGTAGTAGTAATAGTTAGTAGTATCAGTAGTAATAGTTAGTAGTAGCCACAATAGTAATAGTAGTAGTAGTAGCAGAACCAATAGTAGAAGCTTCAACAGCAATAGTAGTAGTAGTTAGTCTTAGTAGTACTCGTAGCAGTAGTAATAGCATTAGTAGTAGTAGCAAAAGTAGTAGTAGTAGAAATAGCAGCAGTAACACTAGTAGCAGTCGTAGCCATAGTAGTGGTAATAGTAGTATCATTTGCAATAGTAGCAGCAACAGCAGTAGTAGTAGTAGTAGTAGTAGTCGTAGTAGTAGCTGTAGTAGAAGTAGTAGTGGTATTAGTGGTAGTAGTAGTAGTAGACGCAGTAGTAGTAGTAGTAGTGTTAGTATTAGTTGTAGTAGTTGTTGCAGTAGTAGTAGTAGCAGAACCAATTGTAGTTGTAGTTTAAGTAATAGTAGCACTCGTAGGCATAGTTGTAGTCGCAGTAGCAGTAATAGCAGTAGTAGTAGGACTAATAATAGCAGCAGTGGTGGAAGTAATAGTAGCAGCAGCAGCAGCAATAGCAGTAGTAGTAGTACTAGTAGAAGTAGAAGTTGTAGCGGTTGTAGTAGTAGTCGTAGGAGTAGTAGTAATAGTAGTGGTAGTAATCATAGTAGCAGTAGTAGTAATAGTAGTAGGACTAGGAGTAGTAGTAGTAGTAGTAGTAGCTGGAATAGTACTATTTGGAGTAGTAGTAGAAGTAGTAGCAGTAGTAGTGGTAGCAGCGGTAATAGTGGTAGTAGTTGTAGTAGTCATGGTGGGAGTGCCGGTTGCAGCAGTTGCAGTAGGAGTAGTAGCAATAGTAGTAGTAGTAGTAGTAGTAGTGGTAGCAATAGTACAAGTACCCGTAGTAGTTTGGGCAGCAGCAGTAGTAGGAGTGGTGCTAGTAGTAGTAGTAGCAGTAGCAGCAGTAGAAGTATATTAGCTGTAGAAGTAGTAGTATAAGTAGTAGTAGATAAAGTAGTGGTAATATGAGATGTAGTGATAATTGTTGTAGTAATGGTAGCAATTGCAGCCATTGTGGTAGTAGTAGAAGTATTAGTAGCAATAGTTGTTGTAACAGAAGTAGCAGTTGTAGTAGTGGCAATAGTAGTCATAGTTGTAGTCTTAGTAGCAGCAGCAGTAGTAGTACTAGTTATAGTAGCAGGAGTCGTGGTAGCAATAGTAGTAATTGCTATTGCAGAAGCAATAGTAGCCGTAGCGGTAGTAGTTGCAGAAGTAGTAGAAGTAGGGGAAGTAGTGGTACTAGCTATAGTAGCAGTGGTAGAAGTAGCGATGGTACTAGTAATAGGAGTAGTAGTGTTAGTAGTAGTAGTAGTATTTGCTGTAACGAAAGTAGTAGTAGCAGTTGTAGTTCTAGGAGAAGTAGTAGTACAAGTGGTGGTAGTAGTAGTAGTACTAATAATAGTAGTAGTACTAGTAATAGTAGTAGTACTAGTAATAGTAATAATAGTAGTAGTAGTAGTAGCAACAGTAGTAGTAGCAATAGTAGTAACCGTAGCAGAAGTAGTTGTAGTACTAGTAGTATTAGTGGAAATTGCAGGAGTAGTAGTAGTAGTAGTAGCAGTTGTAGTTATTGTTGTAGTAGTTGTTATTGTTGTAGTGGCAGTAGCAGTAGTAGCTGTAGTAGCAATAGTTGTAGTAGTTGTAGTAGTGGGAGCAGGAGTAATAGTGGTGGCAGTAGTAGTTGTTGTGTTGTTGTAGTAATATTAGTTGCAGTAGTAGTAGTAGCATCAGTCAAAGTAGTGGTAGCAGAAGTCACCGTTGTTGCAAGAGTGGTAGTTGTAGTAGCAATCGTAGCAGTAGCAGCAGTAGCAGTAGTTATAGTTGTTGATGCAATAGTAGTAGTCGTAATAGTAGTAGTTGCAGTACTTGTAGTAGTAGCTGTAAGAGTAGTAGCAATAGCAGTAGCAGCATTAGCAGTAGCAAAAGTAGTTGCAGGTGTAGCTGTAGTAGCAGTAGTAGTAGTGGCAGTAGCAGCTTTAGCAATAGCCACACTTGTTGTAGTAGTGGTAATAGTGTACCTATACTACTGATTGCAGTAGCGGCAGTAGCAGTAGCAGTAGTAGTAGCGATAGTAGTAGGTATGGTAGTAGTACTTGTTGTTGTTGTAGTAGTAGTACTAGTATTAGTTGTAGTTGTAGTAGTAGTTATAGTAGTAGTAGTAGTAGTAGCCGTAATAGCTGTAGCATTAGAGTAGCAGTAGAAGCAGTAGTAGTTGTAGTAGTAGCAAAAGTAGTACTAGTAGCAGTTGAGTAGTAGTAGTAGTAGTGTTAGTCATAGTAGGAGCAGTTGTTGTAGTAGTAGTAGGAGATGTAGTAGTAGCAGTAGTAATAGCTGTAGTAGTTGTAGTAGCAGTAGTAGTATTAGTAGTAGTACAATGAGTAGTAGTAGTAGTAATAGTACTAGTAGAAGTTGTAGTTTTTGTTGTTGTTGTTGCAACAATAGAAATAGTTGTTGTAGTTGTGGTAGTAGTAGTAGTGGTTGTAGTAGTTGTAGTAGTAGTAGCAGTTATAGTAGTCCGAGTAGTAGTAGTAGTAGCAGTAGCAGAAGTAGAGGTAGTATTCATTGTTGTAATAATTGTGTTGGTAGTATCTGTAGTAGAAGTCGCAGCAATAGCAGTAAAAGTAGTAGTAGCAATAGTAGTAGCTATGGTAGCAGCTACAGCAGCAGTAGTAGTAGTGGCAGTAGTAGTGGTTGTAATCACAGTAGACGCAGTGGTAGTAGCAATAACTATCGTAGTAAGAGTAGTACCAGTATTAGTTGTATTTGTAGTAGCTATAGTTGTAGTAGTAGTATCAGAAGTACCGTAGTAGTAGAAGTAGTAGTAGTTAGAGCAGTTGTTTCTGTAGTGGAAGTAGTGGTAGACGTATTAATAGCAGTAGTAGTAGTAGGAGAAATAGAGTAGTAGCTGTAGCTATAGTCATAGTAGCAGAATAGTATCAGTAATAGTGGCGGTGCAAGCAGCAGCAGCAGCAGTAGTAGTATTACTAGTAGTAGCAGTAGTGGTAGTAGCAGTCATAGAAGTGGTAGTAATAATAGTAGTTGTAGTAATAGTAGTAATTGTTGTTGTAGTAGTAGTAGTAGTTGTTGTTATTGTAGTAGTTATAGTAGCAGTAGTAGCAGTAGAAGCAGTAATAGTAGAAGTAGTATTAGTGGCAATAGTAGCAGTTATAGAAGTAATGGTACTGGTACTAGTTGTCGTAGTAGTAATAGTACTGGTAGTAGCAGTAGCAATAGTAGTAGGCGAAGTAGTAGCCGTAATTGCTATAGTAGCAGTAGTAGTCGTCGTAGAAGTTGTTGCAGTAGTGACAGTATAAGTAGTTGTAGTTGTAATAGTTGTAATTATGGTAGGAAAAGTAGTATTAGTGGCTGTAGTTTTGGTTATAGTAGCAATAGTAGTTGTAGCAGAAGTAGTAACTATAGCAGGAGTAGGGGTAGCATAGTAACAGTAGTAGTAGCAAAAGTAGTAGGAGTAGCAGTAGTAGCAACAACAGTTGTAGTAGTATTACCAGAAGTAGTTGCGGTAGTAGTGGTAGTAGTAGTAGTAATAGCAGCAACAGTAGTAGTAGGAATAGTAACAGCGGCAGTAGTAGTAATAGTAGTAGTAGGAGTAGTAGTACTATCAATAGCAGCAGTAGTTGTAGTGGTAATAGCCTAGCAGTAGTAGCAATATTAGTAGGTATAGTAATAATACCATTAGTAGTAGTAGTAGTAGTTGTTGTAGCAATGACAATAGCAATAGTTGTAGTAGCAGTTGCTGTAGTAATAGTAGTTGCAAAAGGAGTAGTTGTAATAGTAAAAGTAGTTGTAGTAGCAGCCGTAATAGTAGTGGTAGCAGTAGCAGCAACAATAGCAACCGTAGCCATAGCAATAGTAGTAGGTATAGTATTTGTAGCATTAGAAGTAGTAGTATCATGAGTGGTAGTAGCAATAGTAGTAGTAGGAGTAGTAGTAGTTTTAGTAGCCATTGTACAAGTATTAGTAGTAGTAATAGCCATAATTGTTGTAGCAGTAGAACAACAGTAGAAACAATACTAGTGGTAGTAGTAGTAGAAGTAGTACTAGTAGCAGTAGAGCTGTGGTAGTGGTAGTAGTGGTCGCAGTAGGAGCAGTTACAGTAGTAGTAGTAGAAGATGTAGCAGTAGCAGCAGTAGTAGCCGTAGTAGCGTTTGAAGCAGTTGTAGTAGTAAGAGAAGTAATAGTATTAGGAGTAGTACTTGGAGTAATTGTACTAGTAATAGTAGTAGTATAGTGGCAGTTTTGTTGTTGCTCCTGCAGTAGTCGAAGTCATTGTTGTAGTTGTTATTGTTGTAGTAGTCGTAGTTGTAGTAGTAGTTATAGTATAGAGCAGTAGTTGTAGTAGTAGTAGCAGTAATAATTGTAGTAGTAGTAGTAGTAGTAGAAGCTAAAGCAATAGTATCAGTCATTGTAGTTGTAGGCTTAGTAGCAGTGGTAATAGTAGTAGTTGTGGTGGTAGTAGTAGTAGTACTAGCAGTAGCAGCAGTAGTAGTAGTCATTCTTATACTAGTTGTGTTGGTAGTAGCAGTAGTAGCAGTCACAGCAGTAGTAGTTGTAGCAGTAGCCATAGTAGTAGTAGTAGTAGCAGTAGTAGGAATAGTAGCGATAGTAGTTGTTATAGTAGTAGTAGTAGCCATAGTTGCAGTAGCCGTAGTAGTAGCTAAAGTAGCGATTGTAGCAGTGGTAGTCGTAGTAATAGTTGTTGTTGTACTCGGAGTACTAGAAGTAGTAGCAGTAGTAGCAGTAGTGGAAGTTGTAGATGTCATAATAATTGCCGTAGCTGTAGTAGTCGGAGAAATAGAGTAGCAACAGTAGCAATAGTTGTAGTAGCAGTAGTTATATTAGTAGTAGTGGTGGTTCTAGCAGCAGTAGTAGTAGAAGTAGTAGTAGTACTTGTAGTAGTAGCAGTTGTAGGAGAAATAGAAGTTTTAGTAGTGATAGTAGTAGTAGTCGTGGTGGTGGTGGTAGTTGTAGTAGTAGTGGTAGTAGTAGTTGTTGTTGTAGAAGTAGTAGTAGTAGTAACAGTCGTAACGATAATTGTAGTAGTACTATTAGTCGCAATAGTAGCAGTAGTAGCAGTAATTGTAGTAGTACTATCTGTAGTAGCAGTAGCAGTAGTAGTCACAATTGTTGTATTACTAGAAGCAGTAGTAGTAGTTGCAGGCGCAGTAGTACAAGTAGCAGTAGCAGTAGTAGTAATTGTGGTGGTAATAGTAGTTATGGTAGAAGTAGTAGCTGTAGTAGCAGTGGTAGTAATAGTAGCAGTAGTAACAATACTGTCAGTATAAGCAGCAGCAGTAGCAGTAGTAGTAGTAGTTATAGTAGTAGTAGTAGTAGTAGTGGCAGGTGTAGGAGAAGCAACATTAGTAGTAATTATAGTAGCAATAGCAAAAGTAGTAGTAGTAGTAGTAGTAGTAGTAGTAGGAAAAGTTAAAAGGGTAGTAGGAGTAGCAATAACAACAATAGTAGTAATTATTATAGTAATAGTAGTAGTAGTGGAAGTAGCGGTAGTAGCAGTAGCAGCAGCACTAGTAGTAGTTGCAACAGTAGTAGTAGTAAGAGGAGGAGTAGAAGGAGTAGTAGCAGAAGTAGCAGTAGTGGTAGAAGTGCTAGTAGCAGTAATAGTAGTAGCATAGTACTAGCTATAATAGTAGCAGTAGTAGCAGTAGTTGCGATAGTTGTAGTAGTAGGAGTAGTAGGAGTAGCAAGGGTAGTAGCAGTAGTAGGAGTGGGAGTGGTAGTAGTATTAGTAGTCGTACTAGTAGTATTAGCAGGTGCAATAGTAATAGTAGTAGTAGTTGTTGTAGTAGTAGTTGTTGTTGTTGTAATAGTAGTAGTAGTTGTTGTTGTTGTTGTTGTTGTACTAGTAGGAGTTGTAGTATTAGTAGTAATAGTAGAAGTAGTAGTAGTAGTAGTATTAGTAGTAGTAGTATTAGTAGTAGTAGTATTAGTAGTAGTAGTAATAGTAAACGGAGCATTAGTAATAGTAGTAGTGGTAGTAGTAGTAGTAGTAGTTGTAGTATTAGTAGTTGTCGTAGTAGTAGGAGTAGTACTAGTACTAGTAGTAGTAGTTTGAGTAGTAGTAGTAGTAGTAGAAGTATAAGTAACAATAGCAGTAGTTGTTGTTGTCTTAGTAGTAGTAGTAGTAGTAGCAGTAGGGGTAGTAGGAGTAGTAGTAGTAGTAGTAATTTTAGAAGTATTTGCAGTAGTACTAGTAATAGTAGTAGTAGAAGCAGTAGTAGAAGCAGTAGTAGAAGAAGTAGCAGTAGTGCCAATTGTAATAAAAGCAAAACTAGTAGTAGTAACAATTATAGTAGTAGCAGTAGTATGAGTGGTAGAACAATTTGGAGTAGTGGAATTGGTAGTAGCAGTAGTACAAGTGGTAGTTGTTGTAGTAGTCGTATTTATAATAATATTAGTAGTAGTTGTTGTTGTAGCAGTAGTAGTTATAGTAGGAATAGCGGTAGTAGTAGTTGTTGCATAGTTGTAGCAAAAGTAGTAGTGGTACTAGTAGTAATAGTGGTAGAAGTAGTAGTAGTATTATTATTAGTAGTAATAGTAGTAGTAGTACTAGGAATAATAGCAGTAGTTGCAATAGTAGCAGTAGTAGCAATAGTAGCTGTAGAAACAATAAGAAATGTAGTAGCAGCAATAGAAGTGTTAGTAGCTGTCGAAGCCGATGTAGTAGTTGTAACAGTATTACTAATAGTTATAGAAGTAGCAGTAGTAGAAGTAGTAGTTGTAGTGGTAGCGATAGTAATAGTAGTAGTAGTTGTAACAATATTAGTAGTAGTTGTTGTAGTAGTAGTAGTTGCAGTAGCGGTACTAGGTGCAGTTGTGGTTGTACCCATAGAAGTGCTAGGGGAAGTAGTAATTGTAGTAGTAGTACCTGTATTAGTAAAATACTAGAAGTAGCAGTTGTACTGACAGTAGTAGGAGAAGTAGTAGTAGTAGTAGTAGCTGTAGTAGTACTCATTGTAGTAGTTGTAGTAGTGGTAATAGTAGAATTGGAATTAGTTGTAGTAGTTGCAAAAGTAGCAGTTGTAGTAGTAGTAGTAGCAATAGCAGTAGTAGGAGAGGTAGTCGCATTATTAGTATTAGCAGTAGTCGTAGTAGTGGCAGTAGGAGTAGAGTAGCGATAGTAGCCGTAGTATTAGTAGTAGTAGTGATGTTAGCAATAGTTGTAGTTGCAGGTGTAGTAATACTAGTAATAGTAGTAGTAGTTATTGTAGTAGTAGTGGTAGTAGTTATAGTAGTAGTAGTAGCCGTAGTAGCTGTAATAGTAGTAGTATTATTAGAGGCAATAATAGCAATAGTAGCAGAAGTATGATTAGGGGCAATAGTAGCAATAGTAGCAGTAATACTAGTCGTAGCAGCAGCAGTAAAAGTATTTGTGGTACTAATTGTAGTAGTAGTGGTAGTAGTAGTAGTAGTAGTGGTAGTAATAGTAGTAGTAGTAATAGTAATAGTACTTGTTGTAGTAGTAGTGGTAGTACTGACAGGAGGAGTAGTAGTAGTAGTAGTAGTATTAGTTGCAGTAGCAATAAGAGTAGAAGTTGGAGTAGTAGTAGTAGTAATAGTGGTAGCAGTGGTAGTACTGGAAGGAGTAGCAGTAGAAGTCAGAGCAATAGTAGTAGTTATAGTAGCAGTCGTAATACTTGTAGTAATAATAGTAACATGAGGAGTAGTAGTAGTAGAAGTAGTAGTATTAGTAGTAGTAGTAGTAGTAATAGTTGCGGTAGTAGTAGTTAGTGTAGTAGCAGTAGTAGTGGTAGTAGTAGCAGCAGTAGTAGTAGTAGTTGTTGTTGTTGTAGTAGTAGTAGTAGTGGTAGTACTAGTAGGAGTAGCAGTAGCGCTAGAAGTAGCATCAGCTGTAGTAGTAGTAGCAGTAGAAGTTGTAGGAGCAGCTATAGCAGCAGCAATAGTAGCAGTAGTGGAGGATGTAGTAGTAGTAGGAGCAGCAGGAGCAATAGCTACAGCAATAGTAGTAGTAGTAGTAGTAGTAGGAGCAATAGCTACAGCAATAGCAGTAGTAGTAGTAGTGCCAGTAATAGTACTAATAGTAGTTGTAGTAGTAGAAGTAGTATTAGTAGTAATAATAGTAGCAGTAGTAGTAATAGTAGTGGTAGTAGTAGTAGTAGTTGTTGTAGTAGTAGTAGTAGCAGAAGGAGCATTAGTGGTGCTAATTGTAGTAGTAGTGGTAGTAGTGATAATAATAGCTGTAGTAGTGGTTGTGGTAATAGTTGTTGTGGTAATTATGCCAGCAGTTGTTGTAGTAATAGTAGCAGCAGTTGT
This sequence comes from Trichopus zeylanicus subsp. travancoricus, assembly GCA_005019695.1. Classification (NCBI taxonomy): domain Eukaryota; kingdom Viridiplantae; phylum Streptophyta; class Magnoliopsida; order Dioscoreales; family Dioscoreaceae; genus Trichopus; species Trichopus zeylanicus. The sequence goes on along the minus strand of RXID01020621.1, from coordinate 7,161 downwards.
TGTAGTAGTAGTGGTTGTACTGGCAGGACTAGTAGTAGTAGTAGTAGTAGTAGTAGTAGTTTCAATAGTAATAAGAGTAGAAGTAGTAGTAGTTATAGTACTAGTAGTAGCAGTGGTAGTATTGGAAGGTGTAGTAGTAGAAGTTGTAATAATAGTAGTATTTATAGTAGCTATAGTAATAGTTGAAGTAATAGTAGTAGCATTAATAGTAGTAGAAGTAGTAGTATTAGTAGTAGTAGTATTAGTAGTAGTAGTAGTAGTTGTTGTTGTTGTTGTTGTAGTAGTAGTAGTAGTTGTTGTTGTAGTAGTTGTCACGGTAGTAGTTGTTGTTGTACTAGCGGTAGTAGTTGTAGTAGTAGCAGTAGTTGTTGTTCTTGTTGTTCTTGTTGTTGTAATAGTGGTGGTAGTACTAGTAGGAGTAGCTGTAGCACAATAAGTAGTTGTACCTGTAGCAGTTGTAGTAGTAGTAGCAGCTGGAGTACTAGTTCGAGTGTAGTAGTTATAGCAGTCGAAGTTGTTGGAGCAGCTATAGCAGCAAGAATAGTTGCAATAGTAGAGGATGTAGTAGTAGTACGAGCAGTAGGAGCAACAACTGAAATAGTAATAGGAGTGCTAGTAGTAGTACCAGAAATAGTACTAACAGTAATGGTAGTAGTAGTAGTAGTAGTAGTAGTAGTAGTAGAAGGAGAAGTAGTAGTAGTAGTAGTAATAGTAGTAATAGTAGTACTAGTAGTAGTAGCAGTAGCAGTAGCTGTAGTAGTGGTAGTAGTATAGTAGTAGTAGTAATAGTAGCAGTAGTTCTTGTAGTAGTAGTGGTAGTAGTTTTAGGAGTAGTAGTAGTAGTAAAAGTAGCAGTAGTAGTGCAGTAATAATAAGAGTAGAATTAGGAGTAGTAGTAGAAATATTAGTAGCAGTGGTAGTACTGGAAGGAGTAGTTGTAGAAGTCATAGCAATAGTAGTACTTATAGTAGCGGTAGTAATAGTTGTAATATTATGAGTAGTAGCAGTAGAAATAGTAGTATTAGTAGAACTAGTAGTAATAGCAGTAGGGGTAGTAGTAGTTGTTGAAGTAGCAGTAGTAGTGGTAGTAGTAGTAGTAGTAGTAGTTGTTGTTGTTGTTGTTGTTGTTGTAGTAGTAGTAGTAGTGGTATACTAGTAGGAGTAGCAGTAGCGCTAGAAGTAGCAGTAGCATTAGTAGTAGTGGCGACAGAGGCAGTAGTACTAATTCTAGTGTAGTAGTTGTAGCTATAGAAGCTATAAGAGAAGGTATAGTACCAGCAATAGTAGCAGTAGCAGAGGGTGTAGTAGTAATAGGAGCAGCAAGAGCAACAGCTGCAGTAGCAGCAGGAGTAGTAGTTGTAGTACTAGCAATAGTACTAGTAGTAGTATTAGTAGTAGTAGCATTGGTAGTGGCAGAAGAAGTAGTAGTAGTAGTAGCAGTAGTAGTTGTTGTTGTTGTAGCAGTAGGAGTTGTAGTAGTAATTGTAGTTGTCATTATTGTTGATGCAATAGTGGTAGTAGTAGTAGTGGTAGAAGTAGTCGTAGCCGCAGTGATAATTATAATAGTAGTAGCAGCTGTAGAAGTAGTAGCAGAGGTTGTTGTAGAAGTTGCAGCAGTCGTAAAAGTAGTAGTAGTAGCAGTTGTCATAGCATTAGTATCAACAGTTGTAGCAGTAGTAGCGGCAATAGTAGTAGTGGTAGAAGTAGTAGCAGTCATAGTAGTAGTAGTAGTAGAAGTGGTAGCAGTTGTAGTAGCAGCAGAAATAGTAGTAGTAGTCACTGTAGTAGTAGTAGCAGCAACAATAATAGTCATAGTAGTAGTAGTAGTAGTTACAGAAGTAGTATTAGAAGCCGCAATAGCAGTAGACATAATAGAAGTTGTAGCAATAATAGTAGAAGTAGTAGTAGTAGTAATAGTAATACTTGTAGTAATAGTGGTTGCAGTAGTTGTACCAGTAGCAGTAGAAGTAGCAGTAGTAGCACTAGTAGTAGCAGAAGTGGCTAATGTAGCTATTGTTGTAGTAGTAGTAATAGTAACAGTAGTGGTGGTAGCAGTAGTAGTAGTTGTTGTTGTTGTTATTGTTATAGTAGTAGTAGTAGTAGTAGTAATGGCAATAACTGTAGTAGCACTAGTAGAAGCAGTTGCCGTAGCATCAAAAGTAATACCAATAGTGCTAGTAGTGGTTGAAGTAGATGTAGTAGCGTTAGTAGTGTTGAAGTAATAGTAGCAATAATAGTTGTAGTAGGTGAAGTAGTGGTAGTTGTAGTCATAGCAATAGCAGCAACAACATCTGGAGCAATAGAAATAGCAGCGACCAAAGTAGTAGTAGTAATAGCAGTATAGTACTAGTAGCAGCAGCAGTTGTAATAGTAGTAATAGTTGTAGTAGCAGTAGTTGTAGTTGTTGTTCTTGTAGTACTAGCAACAACAGCAACAATAGTAGTAGAAATAGTAGTACTAGCAACAGCACCAACAGTGGTAGAAGTGGTGGTGGTAGTAGTAGTAGTAGTAGTAGGAGTAGTAGTAGTGGGTGAAGCAGTAGGAGTAGTAGTTGTAGTAGATGCAGCAGCGACAGTAATAGTATTAGCAGTAGTAGTAGTTGCAGTAGCAGTAGCAATGGCAGCAACAGTAGTAGTAGTAGTAATAGAAGCTAGAGCAGTAGTAGTTGTAGAAGTAATAGTTATAGTAGTAGGAGTTGGAGCAAAGTTAGTAGTAGTGGTAATATTAAAAGGAGTAGGAGCAGGAGTATTAGAAGTAGTAGTAGTATTAAAGTAGTAGCAGCAGCAATAGTAGAAGTAGCGGTAGTAGTTGTAGTAATAGTAGTTATAGTAGTAGTAGTAGCATTAATAGTAGCAGTAGTAATAATAGTAGTAGCAATATTAGTAGTAGTAGTAATAGCAGTAGCAGCAGTAGAAGTAGTAGTAGTAGGAGTGTAAGGAGTGGTAGTTGTAATAGTAGTAGTAATAGGAGTATTAGGATTTGTAGTAGTATTCGTAGCAGCAGCAGTAATAGTAGTAGTAGGAGCAGTAGTGCCAGTCGATGTAGGAGTAGGAGTAGTACTAGGAGTAGTAGTAGTACTAGTAGTAGTACTTATAGTAGTAGTAGTAGTAGTAGTAGTAGTATTCATAATAGTAGTAGTAGTAGTAGCAGTAGTAGTAGTATTAGTAGCAGTAGTAATAGTAGCAGGAATAGCAGCAGCAGAAACAATAGAAGTAGTAGTAGGAGTGCTGGGAGTACTAGTAGGAGTAGGAGTAGTAGTAGTGTTAGTAATAGTTGTAATAGTAGTAGAAATATTAGTAATAGTAGTAGTATTATTAACAATAAGAGTAATACTTGTAGTAGGAGTGATAACGATAATCAGTATAGGCGTAGGAGTACTTGTAGTACGAGTAGTAGTAGTAGTACTTGTTGTTTTTGTTGTTGTAGTAGTAGTAGTAGTTGTAGTAGGGGTAGTAGTAGTAGCAGGAGGAGGAGTAGTAGTAGTACTAGTGTTAGTGTTAGTAGCAGTAGTACCCAAAGTACGAGTAGTAGTAGTAGAAATTGTGCTAGTAGTAGAAGTAGTAGTAGTTATTGTTGTTGTATTAGTAGTGGTATTAGTAATAGTAGTAGTAGTAGTAGAAATATTAGTAGTAGTGGTTGGAGCAGCAGCAACAACAATTGTTGTGGTATTAATAGCAGTAGTTGAAGTCATAGTAGTAGCAGTAGAAATCATCGTGGTAGTAGCGGCAGTAGTTATTGTTGTTTTTCTCGAATTAGTAGTGGGAGTAGCTGTTGTTGTAGTAGTAGTTGCAGTAGTAGTAGTAGTAGTAGTTGTTGTTGTTGTTGTAGTAGTAGTAGCAGTAGTATTAGTAGTAGTATTAGTAGTGGTAGTAATAGTGGTATTAGTAGTAGTAGTAGTTGTTGTAATAGCAACAACAGAACTAACAGTTGTTTGAGTAGTAGTTGTAATAGTAGTCTTAGTAGTAGTAGTAGTAGTAGTAGTAGTAGTAGTAGTAGTAGTAGTAGTAGTAGTAGTCTTAGTAGTAGTAGTAGGAATTGTAGTAGCATATTAGTAGTGGTTGTAGTAGTAGTATGAATAGTAGTAGTAGAAGTAGTAATAGCAGTATTAGTTGTAGCTGTAGTAGTGGTAGTAGTAGTAGTAGCCGTAACAGCAGCTGTAGTATTTGTAGCAGTAGTAGTAGTCGTCTTACTAGTAGTAATTGTAGTAGTAGCAGAGTAGTAGTAGTAATAGTAGTAGTTGTAGTAGTAGTAGTAGTCTTAGTAGTAGTAGTAGGAATAGTACCGGCAAGTTAGTAGTAGTTGTAGTAGTAGAATTAGTAGTAGTGGTAGTAGTAGTAGTAGTAGTAGTAGTAGTCGTAGAAGTAGCTGTAGTAGTTGTTGTTGTAGTAATAGTAGTAGTAGTAGTTGTAGGGGCAGTAGTAGTAAAAGTATCAATAGTAGTAGTAGTTGTTGTAGTAGTAGTGGTAGTAGTAGTAGGAGTAGTAGTCACAATTGGAGTTGCCGTAGGTGTAGTAGTAGCGTTAGAAGTCATAGCAGTAGACTAGTAGTAGTAAGAGTGGTAGTAGTAGCCATGAGGTAGTAGTAACAGTAGCAGTAGCAACATGAGTAGTAGTAGTGGTGGTAGTTGTAGTAAAAGTATCAATAGTAGTAGTAGTTGTTGTTGTAGTAGTAGTAGTAGTAGTAGCAATAGTAGTTGTAATTGTAGTGGTGGTAGTAGTAGTAGTAGTAATAGTAGTATTAATAGCAGCAACAGTAGTAGTTGTAGTAGTAATAGTAGTATTAATAGCAGTAATACTAGTAGTGGTAGTGGTGGTGGTGGTGGTGGTGGTAGTAATAGCAGTAGCTGCAGCATTATTAGTAGCGGAAGGCATGTTTGGAGTAGTAGTAGCAGTAATAGTAGTACTAGTAGTCGTAGTAGTAAGGAGCATTTCAATTAATAGTAGTATTTGTATTAGTCGTAGTTGCAGTAATAGTGGCTGTAATAGTAGCAGTATTAGTTGTTGTAGTGGTGGTGGGAGTAGGAGGAGTAGTAGTGGTAGGAAAGTTGTTGTAGCTGTTTTAGTAGTAGTAGTAACTGTTTTAACAATAGAAGTAGTAGTTAGAATAGTAGTGGTAGCTGTAATAGTAGTAGTAGGATTCCTAGTAGTAGCAGTAGTTGGAAAGTAGTAGTTAGAATAGTAGTGGTAGCTGTAATAGTAGTAGTAGGATTCCTACTAGTAGCAGTAGTAGGAAAGTAGTAGTAGTCATGGTGGTTGTGGTAGGAGTAGTTGTAGTAGCAGTAGTTGTAGTAGCAGTAGTTGTAGTAGAGAAGTGATTGTAGTCGATAAAGGAGTAGGAATAGTAGTAGTAGTAATAGTTGTCATAGTAGCAGTAGTAATAGGAGTAGAAGCAGCAGTAGAAGCAGCAGTAGAAGGAGGACGAGGAGTAGTAGTAGGAGTAGCAGTTGTTGTAGTAGTAGTAGTAGAAGTAGGAGTAGTTGTTGTTGTAGTACTAGTTGTTGTTTTTGTTGCCATAGTAGTAGTAGTAGTAGTAGTTCAGTAGTAGTAGTAGTAATATATGTAGTAGGAGTTGTAGTAGGAGTGGGAGTTGGAGTCAAACAAGTAGTTGAAGTAGTAGTAGTAGTAGTAGTTGTAGTTGTTGTAATAGTTATAGTAAATGCAGTTATGGTAGTAGTAATAGCTGTAGCAGAAATGGTTGTAGCAGTAGGCGTAGTAGTAGTAGGTGTAGAAGTAGTAGTAGTATCAATGGTAGTATTTGTAGCATTATTAGGAGAAGTAGTAGTAGTCGTGGAAGTAGTGGTAGGAGTCGAAGTAGTAGTATTAGTATTAGTAGAAGTAGTAGTAGTAGTAGTAGTAGTACCAGCTGAAGGAGTAGGTGTAGGGATAGGAGCAGGCGTAGGACTAGTAGTAGTAGTAGGGATAGCTACAGTACTAATAATATTAGTAGTAGTATTAGTAGTAGCAGCAACAACAACAACAATAGTTGTGGAACCAACAGAGGTAGTAGTAGTTGTGGTAAAAGTCGTAGCTGTTGTATTAGTAGTAGTAGCAGGAGTAGGAGTAGTTGTGGCAGAAGTAGGTGTAGGAGTAGTAGTAGTAGTAGCAACAGCTGGAGTAGGAGTTGTAGTAGAAGTAGTAGTAGTAATAGTAGGAGTAGTAGTAGTAGCAGCAACAACAACAGAAAACGGCAGTAGTTATAGTAGACGGAGAAGTAGTAGTAGTGGTAGTAGTAGTAGTAGTAGCAGCAACAACAACAGAAGCAGCAGCAGCAATAGTATTAGTAGTAGTAATATTTGTAATAGTGGTATTAGTAGTAGTAGTAGCAGTTGGACAAGTAATACAAGTGGTAGTAGTAGTAGAAGTAAATGGAGTAGTAGCAGTTATAGTAGTAACAATAGTAATAGTAGTAGTAGTAGTAGCAACAGTAGTAAGAGTAGTAGTAGTTGTTCTAGCAGTAGTAGTTGTAGTAGTCAGAGTAGTAGAAGGGGTTGGAGTTGGAGAAGGAGTAGTAGTAGGAGTCATAGTAGCAGTAGCAGTAATAGTAGGAGTTGTCATAGCTGTAGTAGTAGTAGGAATAGGAGTAATAGTAGTAGTTATAGTAGTGGTAGTAGTAGTAGTAGTTGTTGTAGTATCAATAAGAGTGCGAGTGGTACTAGAAGTAGTAGTTGTTGTTCTAGTAGTTGTAGGAGAAAAAATAGTAGCAATATTAGCAGTAGTCGTGGTAGGTGTAGTAGCAGTAGTTATAATAATAATAGTAGTAGTAGTAGTTGTTGTTGTTGTAGTTGTAGTAGTGGTAGTAGGAGGAGTAGGAGTAGAAGTAGTAGTTGTTGTAGCAGTAGTTGTAGTAGTAATAGTAGTAGTAGTGTTAGTGTTAGTGGTGGTAGTACCAACTGTAGGAGTAGTAGTAGTTGCAATTATACTGGTAGAAGTAGCAGTAGCTGTAGTAATACTAGTAGTACTAGTAGCAGTATTAGTAGCAATAGTAGTAGTAGAAGTAGATGTAGTCTTAGCAGTAGGAGCAACAGCTACAACAATAGTAGTAGTTGTAATAGGAGTAGTAGAATTTGTAGTAATAGTTGCAGTAGTAGTCAAAGTCGTGGTAGTTGTTGCAAAAGTAGTAGTTGTTGTTGTTAGAGTAGCAGTAGGAGTAGTAGTTGTTGTT
>RXID01020620.1:0-10171 GCA_005019695.1 Trichopus zeylanicus subsp. travancoricus | reverse complement strand
CCTAGAAAAAACTTTTTAGCATATGTACCTCTTGAAATCTAAAATTTAAGACTCAATTTTAAAATCCTACTTATCACATATATACCCCTTTAGATAAGGAAATGCATATTTAAAAGAGAATTTTTATGATATTTTCGTAGTTTTAGGGATTTTTACACTTCAATGAAATGTTGAGGGTTTTTTGACATTTTAATGATTTTATGGAGTTTCAGAGTTTTTTTTGATATTGTGTACTTTCACCAATTTTCTACAATTTTTGCAAATTTAATGAATTTTGTATTTTTCTTTTACTTTCAAGGATTTCTCTAAGTTTTTGAACTTTCAAGGGAGGTTTTTTCATATTTTCTTTTCTATTTTCAAGAAATTTAGTGGTTTTCTATGCTTTCAAAATTTTTTATGATTTTCTTCCACCTTTCAAATTTTTAATTTACCTACGTATACGTCTTAAAAAAAAATCAAAGTTGCTTTTCAAACTTACTTAAAAAATGAACATACATATTTAACCTCGTAACGTAAAAAATTTGAAAGAAGTAAAGTATCTTTAAAGCTTATTTAAATCTTAAATCACAAATTCGATTATGAAACCATGATGTTCACATATATATCTCTTAAAAAAATAAAATTTCATATTTAACATTCAAGGGCTTAATTTTCACGTATAAACCTCTTTGCAAGAAGACAAATTCCTAGAAAAATGTTTTTAGCCTACAGACCACTTAAAAGCTGAAGTTGAAGACTCAATTTCAAAATCTTAATTACCACATATATGCCCATTTAGAGAAAGAAATGTATATTTAAAAGAGAATTGTTCTGATCTTTACGTTCTTTCAGGGATTTTTTGTACATTCATGAAATTTTAAGTGTTTCTTGAGATTTCAATGATTTTATAGAGTTTCAGAGGTTTTTTTTTGTGATATTTTGTACTTTTACCGATTTGCTACATTTTTTGCAAATTTAATGATTTGTATTTTTATTTTTTTAGTTTTTGAAGTTTCCAGGGAGGCTTTTTCCTATATTCTTTTTATATTTTTAGTTAATTTTAGGATTTTCTATACTTTCCAAAATTTTCTATGATTTTTTGCCTCCTGTAGAAGTTTTAATTTACCAGCATATATCTCTTAAAAAATTTCATAATTGCTTGGAAAACTCACTTAAAAAATGAAAAGACATCTTTAACCTCGCAACGTAAAAAATTCGAAAGAAGTAAAGTATTTTGAAAACTTATTTAACCTCGTAGCCTAAAAAGATTAAATTACAGATTAGATTAAAAAATCCTGATTTTCACATATATGGCTCTTAAAAAATAAAATTTACTATTTAAACTTAAAGGGCTTAATTTTCGCATATAAACCTTTTGGAAAGAAGAAAATTGCCTAGAAAAAACTTTTTAGCACATATACCTCTTAAAAACCCAAATTGAAGACTCAATTTCAAAATCTAAATTACGACATATATACCCCTTTAGAGAAGGAAATGAATATTTAAAAGGGAATTTGTATGATCTTTTCGTAATTTCAGGGGTTTTTTATTCTTTCATTAAATTTGGAGGGTTTTTTGAGATTTCATTTATTTTTAGTTAATTTTATGGTTTTCTATACTTTCCAAAATTTTCTATGATTTTTTGCCTATTTTGAAATTTTTAATTTTCCGGCGTATACCTCTTAAAAAAATTCAAAATTGCTTGGAAAACTGACTTAAAAAATGAAAAGACATCTTTAACCTCGCAACGTAAAAACGTCGAAAGAAGTAAAGTATTTTCAAAACTTATTTAACCTTGTAACCTAAAAAAATAAATGGCAAATTCCATTAAAAAACCCTAATTTTCACATATATGGCTCTTCAAAAATAAAATTTAATATTTAACCTTAAAGGGCTTAATTTTCGCATATAAACCTCTTTGAAAGAAGAAAATTACCGAGAAAAAACTTTTTAGCATATGTCCCTCTTAAAAACTAAAATTGAAGACTCAATTTTAAAATCCTAATTATCACATATATACCCCTTTAGATAAGGAAATGCATATTTAAAAGAGAATTTTTATGATATTTTCGTAGTTTTAGGGATTTTTACGCTTCTATGAAATGTTGAGGGTTTTTTGACATTCTAATGATTTTATGGAGTTCCAGAGTTTTTTTTTGATATTTTGTACATTCGCCAATTTTCTGCAATTTTTGCAAATTTAATGAATTTTGTATTTTTCTTTTACTTTCAAGGATTTTTCTAAGTTTTTGTACTTTCAAGGGAGGTTTTTTCATATTTTCTTTTATATTTTCAGGAAATTTATTGGTTTTCTATGCTTTCAAAATTTTTTATGATTTTCTTCCACCTTTAAAATTTTTAATTTACCTACGTATACGTCTTAAAAAAAATCAAAGTTGCTTTTCAAACTTACTTAAAAAATGAAAATACATATTTAACCTCGTAACGTAAAAAATTTGAAAGAAGTAAAGTATCTTTAAAACTTAGTTAAATCTTAAATCACAAATTCGATTAAGAAACCCTGATTTTCACATATATATCTCTTAAAAAAAATAAATTTTCATATTTAACATTAAAGGGCTTAATTTTCACGTATAAACCTCTTTGCAAGAAGAAAATTCCTAGAAAAATGTTTTTAGCCTAAAGAACACTTAAAAGCTGAAGTTGAAGACTCAATTTAAAAATCTTAATTACCACATATATACCAATTTAGAGAAAGAAACGTATATTTAAAAGAGAATTGTTCTGATCTTTATGTACTTTCAGGGATTTTTTGTACATTCATGAAATTTTAAGTGTTTCTTGAGATTTCAATGATTTTATAGCGTTTCAGAGGTTTTTTTTGTGATATTTTGTACTTTTACCGATTTGCTACATTTTTTGCAAATTTAATGATTTGTATTTTTTTTTGTTTAGTTTTTGAAGTTTCAAGGGATGCTTTTTTTCTATATTCTTTTTATATTTTTAGTTAATTTTACGATTTTCTATACTTTCCAAAATTTTCAATGATTTTTTGCCGCCTTTAGAAGTTTTAATTTACCAGCATATATCTCTTAAAAAATTTCATAATTGCTTGGAAAACTCACTTAAAAAATGAAAAGACATCTTTAACCTCGCAACGTAAAAAATTCGAAAGAAGTAAAGTATTATCAATACTTATTGAACCACGTAGCCTAAAAAAATTAAATTACAGATTAGATTAAAAAATCCTGATTTTCACATATACGGCTCTTAAAAAATAAAATTTACTATTTAAGCTTAAAGGGCTTAATTTTCGCATATAAACCTTTTTGAAAGAAGAAAATCGCCTAGAAAAAACTTTTTAGCACATATACCTCTTAAAAACCCAAATTTAAGACTCAATTTCAAAATATTAATTACGACATATATACCCCTTTAGAGAAGGAAATGAATATTTAAAAGGGAATTTGTATGATCTTTTCGTAATTTCAGGGATTTTTTATACTTTCATTAAATTTTGAGGGTTTTTTCAGATTTCATTTATTTTTAGTTAATTTTATGGTTTTCTATACTTTCCAAAATTTTCTATGATTTTTTGCCTCCTTTAGAAGTTTTAATTTACCAGCATATATCTCTTAAAAAATTTCAAAATTGCTTGGAAAACTCACTTAAAAAATGAAAAGACATTTTTAACCTCGCAACGTAAAAAATTCGAAAGAAGTAAAGTATTTTCAATACTTATTTAACCTCGTAGCCTAAAAAAATTAAATTACAGATTAGATTAAAAAATCCTGATTTTCACATATATGGCTCTTAAAAAATAAAATTTACTATTTAAACTTAAAGGGCTTAATTTTCGCATATAAACCTTTTTGAAAGAAGAAAATTGCCTAGAAAAAACTTGTTAGCACATCTACCTCTTGAAAACCCAAATTGAAGACTCAATTTCAAAATCTTAATTACGACATATATACCCCTTAGAGAAGGAAATGCATATTTAAAAGAGAATTTGTATGATCTTTTCGTAATTTCAGGGATTTTTTATACTTTCATTAAATTTTGAGGGTTTTTTGAGATTTCAGTTATTTTTAGTTAATTTTATGGTTTTCTATACTTTCCAAAATTTTCTATGATTTTTTTCCTATTTTGAAAGTTTTAATTTACCCGCGTATACCTCTTAAAAAAAATTCAAAATTGCTTGGAAAACTTACTTAAAAAATGAAAAGACATCTTTAACCTCGCAACGTAAAAACGTCGAAAGAAGTAAAGTATTTTCAAAACTTATTTAACCTTGTAACCTAAAAAAAGAAATCGGAAATTCAATTAAAAAACCCTAATTATCACATATATGGCTATTAAAAAATAAAATTTAATATTTAACCTTAAAGGGCTTAATTTTTGCATATAAACCTCTTTGAAAGAAGAAAATTACCTAGAAAAAACTTTTTAGCATATGTACCTCTTGAAATCTAAAATTGAAGACTCAATTTTAAAATCCTAATTATCACATATATACCCCTTTAGATAAGGAAATGCATATTTAAAAGAGAATTTTTATGATATTTCCGTAGTTTTAGGGATTTTTACACTTCAATGAAATGTTGAGGGTTTTCTGACATTTTAATGATTTTATGGAGTTTCAGAGTTTTTTTTTTGATATTTTGTACTTTCACCAATTTTCTACAATTTTTGCAAATTTAATGAATTTTGTATTTCTCTTTTACTTTCAAGGATTTGTCTAAGTTTTTGAACTTTCAAGGGAGGTTTTTTCATATTTTCTTTTATATTTTCAAGAAATTTATCGGTTTTCTATGCTTTCAAAATTTTTTATGATTTTCTTCCACCTTTAAAATTTTTAATTTACCTACGTATACGTCTTAAAAAAAAATCAAAGTTGCTTTTCAAACTTACTTAAAAAATGAACATACATATTTAACCTCGTAACGTAAAAAATTTAAAAGAAGTAAAGTATCTTTAAAGCTTATTTAAATCTTAAATCACAAATTCGATTATGAAACCCTGATTTTCACATATATATCTCTTAAAAAAATAAAATTTCATATTTAACATTAAAGGGCTTAATTTTCACGTATAAACCTCTTTGCAAGAAGACAAATTCCTAGAAAAATGTTTTTAGCCTACAGACCACTTAAAAGCTGAAGTTGAAGACTCAATTTCAAAATCTTAATTACCACATATATGCCCATTTAAAGAAAGAAATGTATATTTAAAAGAGAATTGTTCTGATCTTTACGTACTTTCAGGGATTTTTTGTACATTCATGAAATTTTAAGTTTTTCTTGAGATTTCAATGATTTTATAGAGTTTCAGAGGTTTTTTTTTGTGATATTTTGTACTTTTACCGATTTGCTACATTTTTTGCAAATTTAATGATTTGTATTTTTTTTTTTAGTTTTTGAAGTTTCAAGGGAGGCTTTTTTCTATATTCTTTTATATTTTTAGTTAATTTTACGATTTTCTATACTTTCCAAAATTTTCTATGATTTTTTTGCCTCCTTTAGAATTTTTAATTTCCCAGCATATATCTCTTAAAAAATTTCATAATTGCTTGGAAAACTCACTTAAAAATTGAAAAGACATCTTTAACCTCGCAACGTAAAAAATTTGAAAGAAGTAAAGTATTTTAAAACTTATTTAACCTCGTAGCCTAAAAAAATTAAATTACAGATTAGATTAAAAAATCCTGATTTTCACATATATGGCTCTTAAAAAATAAAATTTACTATTTAAACTTAAAGGGCTTAATTTTCGCATAGAAACCTTTTTGAAAGAAGAAAATTGCCTAGAAAAAACTTTTTAGCACATCTACCTCTTAAAAACCCAAATGGAAGACTCAATTTCAAAATCTTAATTACGACATATATACCGCTTTAGAGAAGGAAATGCATATTTAAAAGAGAATTTGTATGATCTTTTCGTAATTTCATGGATTTTTTATTCTTTCATTAAATTTGGAGGGTTTTTTGAGATTTCATTTATTTTTAGTTAATTTTATGGTTTTCTATACTTTCCAAAATTTTCTATGATTTTTTTGCCTATTTTGAAAGTTTTAATTTACCGGCGTATACCTCTTAAAAAAAAATTCAAAATTGCTTGGAAAACTTACTTAAAAAATGAAAAGACATCTTTAACCTCACAACGTAAAAACGTCGAAAGAAGTAAAGTATTTTCAAAACTTATTTAACCTTGTAACCTAAAAAAAGAAATCGGAAATTCAATTAAAAAACCCTAATTATCACATATATGGCTATTAAAAAATAAAATTTAATATTTAACCTTAAAGGGCTTAATTTTTGCATATAAACCTCTTTGAAAGAAGAAAATTACCTAGAAAAAACTTTTTAGCATATGTACCTCTTGAAATCTAAAATTTAAGACTCAATTTTAAAATCCTACTTATCACATATATACCCCTTTAGATAAGGAAATGCATATTTAAAAGAGAATTTTTATGATATTTTCGTAGTTTTAGGGATTTTTACACTTCAATGAAATGTTGAGGGTTTTTTGACATTTTAATGATTTTATGGAGTTTCAGAGTTTTTTTTTTGATATTTGGTACTTTCGCCAATGTTCTACAATTTTTGCAAATTTAATGAATTTTGTATTTTTCTTTTACTTTCAAGGATTTTTCTAAGTTTTTGAACTTTCAAGGGAGTTTTTTCATATTTTCTTTTATATTTTCAGGAAATTTATTGGTTTTCTATGCTTTCAAAATTTTTTATGATTTTCTTCCACCTTTAAAATTTTTAATTTACCTACGTATACGTCTTAAAAAAAAATCAAAGTTGCTTTTCAAACTTACTTAAAAAATGAACATACATATTTAACCTCGTAACGTAAAAAATTTGAAAGAAGTAAAGTATCTTTAAAGCTTATTTAACTCTTAAATCACAAATTCGATTATGAAACCCTGATTTTCACATATATATCTCTTAAAAAAATAAAATTTCATATTTAACATTAAAGGGCTTAATTTTCACGTATAAACCTCTTTGCAAGAAGACAAATTCCTAGAAATATGTTTTTAGCCTACAGACCACTTAAAAGCTGAAGTTGAAGACTCAATTTCAAAATCTTAATTACCACATATATACCCATTTAGAGAAAGAAATTTATATTTAAAAGAGAATTGTTCTGATCTTGATGTACTTTCACGGATTTTTTGTACATTCATGAAACTTTAAGTGTTTCTATGGAGATTTCAATGAGTTTATAGAGTTTTCAGAAGGTTTTTTTTTTTTTTTTGTGATTTTAGTTGTACTATTTACCGATTTGCTACATGTTTTGCAAATTAATGATTTGTATTTTGTTTTTTTAAGTGTTTTGAAGTTTAGAGTAGGCTTTTTTCTATATTCTTTTTATTTTTAGTTAATTTTACGATTTTCTATACTTTTCCAAAATTTTCTATGATTTTTTTGCCTCCTTTAGAAATTTTAATTTACCAGCATATATCTCTTAAAAAATTTCATAATTGCTTGGAAAACTCACTTAAAAAATGAAAAGACATCTTTAACCTCGCAACGTAAAAATTCGAAAGAAGTAAAGTATTTTCAAAACTTATTTAACCTCGTAGCCTAAAAAAATTAAATTACAGATTAGATTAAAAAATCCTGATTTTCACATATAGGGCTCTTAAAAAATAAAATTTACTATTTAAAACTTAAAGGGCTTAATTTTCGCAGAAACTTTTTGAAAGAAGAAAGTGCCTAGAAAAAACTTTTTAGCACATATACCTCTTAAAACCCGCCCAATTGAAGAACTCAATTTGCAAAATCTTAATTAGCGACATAATACCCATTTAGAGAAGGAAATGCATATTTAAAAGAGAATTTGTATGATCTTTTCGTAATTTCAGGGATTTTTTATACTTTCATTAAATTTTGAGGGTTTTTTGAGATTTCATTTATTTTTAGGTAATTTTATGGTTTTCTATACTTTCCAAAATTTTCTATGATTTTTTGCCTATTTTGAAAGTTTTAATTTACCGGCGTATACCTCTTAAAAAAAATTCAAAATTGCTTGGAAAACTTACTTAAAAAATGAAAAGACATCTTTAACCTCGCAACGTAAAAACGGCGAAAGAAGTAAAGTATTTTCAAAACGTATTTAACCTTGTAACCTAAAAAAATAAATCGCAAATTCAATTAAAAAACCCTAATTTTCACATATATGGCTCTTAAAAAATAAAATTTACTATTTAACCTTAAAGGGCTTAATTTTCGCATATAAACCTCTTTGAAAGAAGAAAATTACCTAGAAACAACTTTTTAGCATATGTACCTCTTAAAAACTAAAATTGAAGACTCATTTTTAAAATCCTAATTATCACATATATACCCCTTTAGATAAGGAAATGCATATTTACAAGGGAATTTTTATGATATTTCCGTAGTTTTAGGGATTTTTACACTTCTATGAAATGTTGAGGGTTTTTTGACATTTTAATGATTTTATGGATTTTCAAGAGTTTTTTTTGATATTTTTGTTACTTTCACAAATTTTCTACCACTTTTTGCAACTTAATGAATTTGTATTTTCTTTTACTTTCAAGGATTTTTTTCTACGTTTTTGATCTTTCAGGGCGGTTTTTTTCCTATTTTCTTTTATATTTCAAGAACTTTATTGGTTTTCTATGCTTTCAAAATTTTTTTATGATTTTCTTCCACCTTTAAAATTTTTATTTACCTTACGTCTACGGCTTTAACAACAAAAAATCAAAGTTGCTTTTCAAACTTACTTAAAAAATGAAAATACCTATTTAACCTCGTAACGTAAAAAATTTGAAAGAAGTAAAGTATCTTTAAAACTTATTTAAATCTTAAATCACAAATTCGATTAAGAAACCCTGATTTTCACATATATATCTCTTAAAAAAAATAAAATTTCATATTTAACATTAAAGGGCTTAATTTTCACGTATAAAACTCTTTGCAAGAAGAAAAATTCCTAGAAAAATGTTTTTAGCCTACAGAGCACTTAAAATCTGAAGTTGAAGACTCAATTTCAAAATCTTAATTACCACATATTTTACCCCATTTAGAGGAAAAGAAACGTATATTTAAAAGAGAATTGTTCTGATCTTTATGTACTTTCGGGGATTTTTTGTACATTCATGAAATTTTAAGTGTTTCTTGAGATTTCAATGATTTTATAGAGTTTCAGAGGTTTTTTTGTGATATTTTGTACTTTTACCGATTTGCTACATTTTTTGCAAATTTAATGATTTTGTATTTTATTTTTTTTTAGTTTTTGAAGTTTCAGGGGAGGCTTTTTTCTATATTCTTTTCTATTTTTAGTTAATTTTACGATTTTCTATACTTTCCAAAATTTTCTATGATTTTTTGCCTCCTTTAGAAGTGATAATTTACCAGCATATATCTCTTAAAAAATTTCAAAATTGCTTGGAACACTCACTTAAAAAATGAAAAGACATCTTTAACCTCGCAACGTAAAAAATTCGAAAGAAGTAAAGTATTTTCAAAACTTATTTAACCCCGTATCATAAAAAAATTAAATTACAGATTAGATTAAAAAATCCTGATTTTCACATATATGGCTCTTAAAAAATAAAATTTACTATTTAAACTTAAAGGGCTTACTTTTCGCATATAAACCTGTTCGAAAGAAGAACATCGCCTAGAAAAAACTTTTTAGCACATATACCTCTTCAAAACCCAAATTGAAGACTCAATTTCAAAATCTTAATTACGACATATATACCCCTTTAGAGAAGGAAATGCACATTTAAAAGAGAATTTGTATGATCTTTCCGTAATTTCAGGGATTTTTTATACTTCATTAAATTTTGAGGGTTTTTTGAGATTTCATTTATTTTTAGTTAATTTTATGGTTTTCTATACTTTCCAAAATTTTCTATGATTTTTTGCCTATTTTGAAAGTTTTAATTTACCGGCGTATACCTCTTAAAAAAAATTCCAAAATTGCTTGGAAAACTTACTTAAAAAATGACACGACAACTTTAACCTCGCAACGTAAAAGCGTCGAAAGAAGTAAAGTATTTTTGAAACTTATTTAACCTTGTAACCTACAAAAAAATAAATCGCAAATTCAATTAAAAAACCCTAATTTCCACATATATGGCTCTTAAAAAATAAAATTTAATATTTAACCTTAAAGGGCTTAATTTTCGCATATAAACCTCTTTGAAAGAAGAAAATTACCTAGAAAAAACTTTTTAGCATATGTT
>RXID01020618.1:0-15440 GCA_005019695.1 Trichopus zeylanicus subsp. travancoricus | reverse complement strand
ATAGTAGTATTAGTGGGAGTAGTCATAGGAGGACTAGTAGTAGTGTTAGTATTAGTAGTATTAGTACCAATAGTAGTAGTTGTAGAAGTAGTTGTAGTAGTAGAAACGGTAGTAGTAGTAGTAGTAGTTGGACTAGAAGTTGTAGAAGTAGTAGCAATGGTAGTGGTATGAGTTGGTGTAGGAGTCATAGTTGTAGTAGTCATTCGAGTTTGGCTAGTAGTAGCTAAAGGAGTAGTTGTAGCTCTAGGAGTTGGAGTAGGAGTGGTAGTAGCAGTCATTGTAGGAGTAATAAGAGTAGCAGTAGAAGTACTAGTAGGAGTAGGAGTAGGAATAGTAGTAGTTGATGTAGTAGTAGTAGGAGTTGCAGCTGTCGCATATGTAGTTGTAGCAGTAGTAGTGAGGAAGTTGATGGACTAGTAGCAGAAGCGGTTCTACTTGGAGTAAAAGTAGAAGTAGCACTAGTACTAGTAGTAGTAGTTGTAGCTGTTGTGTAGTAGTAGTAGCAGCAGCAGTAGTAGTAGTGAAATAGTAGTCGTAGTAGTAGTAGCAGTACTAGTAGTATTTTTAGTAGTAGTAGGAGCAGTAGCTGGAGTAATAGTGGGAGTTGTTGGAAAACTGGTAGCAGCTGTAGTAGTTGCGGTGGTAGTAGTAGGAGTTGGAGTAGGAGTAAGAATAGTAGTAGTTATAATAGTGGTAGTAGTAAGAGTACTAGTGTTAGCAATAGTAAGAGCAAGAGTTGGAATAGTAGTAGACGAAGTAGTAGTAGTAGTAGTAGTAATAGTATTAGTGGGAATAGTAGTAGTCGTAGTAGTAACTGTTCTTGTAGTAGTAGCAGTAGATGTAGCAGAAGTAGTAGTAGTAGTTGTTGTAATAGTTGTGGTAGTTGTAGTAGTTGTAATAGTAGGAGTTGTAGTTGTTGGAGTAGTTGCAGTAGCAATAGTAGTGGTCGTAGTAGTAGTAGTATTAGTAGTAATAATAGTAATTGTTGTTGTAGTAGTTGTAGTAGTAGGAGTTGTAGTTGTTGGAGTAGTGGTAATAGTAGTACTAGTTGTTGTAGTACTAGTAGAAGTCAGAGTAGGAGTAGCAGTGGGAGTTGTAGTTGTTGGAGTAGTGGTAGCAGCAGTGGTAGTAGTTGTAGTAGCAATAGGAGTTGGAGTAGGAGTAGTAATATTAGTAGTAGTAGGAGTAGGAGTAGTAGGAGTAGTAATAGTAGCAGTAGTAGTAGTAGTAATAATAGTAATAGAAGTAGTAGTAGTAGTAGAAGGAGGAGTGTTAGTATTAGTAGTAGTAGTAGTACTACTAGTGTTAGTATTAGTATTAATAGTAGTTGGAGTAGTAGCAGTAGTAGCAATTATCCTAGTTGTAGAAGTAGTAGTAGTATTAGTAGTGCTTGTAGTTGTTGTTGTTATTGTTATAGTAGTAGTAGTGGTGGTAATTCGAGTTGGAGTAGGAGTAGTAGTAGGCATAGTAGTAGTTGGAGTTAGTGTAGTACTAGTAGTGGTAGGCCAGCAATAGAAGTAGGAGTTATAGTAGGAATAGGAGTAGTAGTAGGAGGAGGAGTAGTAGGAATAGCAGTAGTAGTAGGAGCAGTAGTAGGAGTAGTAGCGGTAGCAGTAGTTGTAGTAGGAGTTGGAATAGTAGTAGTAGCAATAGCAGTAGTTGTTGTTGTAGTCGTAGTGTTGTTATTAGTTGGAGCAGAAACAGTAGTAGTAGGAGTTGTAATATTAGCAATTGTCCGAGTAGTAGTAGCAGTAAGAGTAGTAGTAGCAGTAGTCCAAGTAGTAGTAGTAGTAGTAGTAGTAGTAGTAGTAGTAGTAGTAGTAGTAGTAGTAGTAGTAGTAGTAGTAGTAGTAGTAGTAGTAGTAGTAGTAGTAATAGTAGTAATAGAAGTAGTAGTAGTGGTAGTATTTCGAGCAGCAGCAGCAACAACAGTAGTTGTTGTAATAGTAGTAGTAGAAGTCGGGTTAGTAGTAACAGTAGTATTAGTATTAGTAGTAGTAGGAGTAGCAGTAGTAGTCGTACCTACAGTAGGAGTAGTAGTTGGAACAATTGCACTAGTAGTAGAAGTAGTATTAGTTGTAGTAGTAGTAGTAGTAGTAGTAGTTGGAGCAGCAATAGCAGCAACAATAGTAGTTATAATAGTAGTAGTAGAAATCGTAAAAGTAGTCGTAGTAGAAGTCGAAGTCGAGGTAGTAGTAAAAGTAGTATTAGTACTAGTTGTTGTTGTCGAAGTGGAAGCAGGAGTAGTTATTGTTGTATTAGTAGTAGTAGTAGTAAGAGTAGTCCTAGTAGTAGTAGTGGTAGTTGTAGTTGCAGTAGTGGTTGCTGTGGTTGTAGGAAGAGTTGGAGTAGGAGTAGCAATAGGTGTAGTGGTAGTTGGAGTGGGGGTAGTAGCAGTAGTAGGAGTTGGAGTAGGTGTCATAGTAGCATCAGCAGTAGAAGTAATAGCAGTAGTAGAAGTAGCAATAAGAGGAGTAGGAGTAGGAAAAGATTTGCTGTAGTGTCATAGCCATAGTACTAGTAATAGTAGTCGTAGCATCAGTGGTAGTAGCAACTACAGTAGTAGAAGTTATCGTTATAGTAGTATTCAGAGTTTCTGTAGTTGTAGAAGTTGTCATACTAGTAGTATCGATAGTTGTAGTAGTAGTAGCTGTAGTGGAAGGAGTAGTAGTAGCAATAGTTGTACTATCAATAAAGTAGTAGTAGTCTTAGAAGGAAAAGTAGTAGTAGTAGTAGTAGCAGCAGTAGTAGGGGTAGTAGTAGTAGCAGTATTAGTATTAGTAGCAATAGTAGTAGTTGTAGCAGTAGCAGTCATTGCAACAATAGTAGTAGTAGGAGTGTTTGGGGTTGTTCTAGTAGTGGTAGTCGGGGTAGTAGTGGTAGTGGTATGAGTTGGAGTTGGAGTCGTAGGAGGAGTAGTAGTAGGAGTAGTTATTGTTGTATTAGTAGTAGTAGTAGTAGTAGTACTAGTAGTTGCCGCAGTAGTAGTTGTGGTTGTAGGAGGAGTTGGAGTAGGAGGAGTAGTAGTTGTAGTGGTAGTAGCGGTAGTCATAATAGTAGTGGCAGTAGTAGTAGAAGTAGTACTTGTTGTTGTATTAGTAGTTGTAGAAATAGTTGCAGTGGTAGCAGCATGAGTTGGAGTTGAGTCATAGTAGGAGTGGCAGTAGTTGAACAAGTAGGAGTAGCGGTAGGAGTTGGGGTACGATGGGTAGCAGTTGTAGTTCTTGGAGTAATAGGTGTAGTAGTAGAAGCAGTTGTAGGATTAGGAGTAAGAATACTAGTAATAGTAGTAGTAGTAGTAGTAGGAGCTAAAATAGCAGCATATGTAGTTGGAGCAGTATTTGTCGGAGTAGCAGTAGTTGTAATAGTAGTATTTGTCGGAGTTGTATTAGTACTACTAGTAGTACTTGTAACAGTTGTGTAGTAGCAGTAGCAGTAGCAGTACAAGTAGTAGTCGGAGTAGTAGTAGTAGTAGTAGTTGTTGTATTTGTAGTAGAAGGAGTAGTAGTAGAAGAAGTAGTAGTAGTAGTAGTAGTAGCAACAGCAGTAGTAATAGCAGTAGTAGTATTAGTATTAGCAGCAGTAGTGGCAACAATAGTAGTAATAGAAATAGGACGAGGGTAGTAGGAGTAGTCATAATAGTAGTAGTAGCAGTAGTAGTGGTAGGAGTTGGAGTAGTGGTAGTAGTCGGAGTTGTAGTAGTTGGAGTAGGGGTAGTAGTAGCTGTAGTAGTTGGAGTAGTAGTAGTAGTTGTTGTTGTTATACTAGCAGTAGTAGTAGCAACAATAATAGTAGTAGTAGTAGTAGTAGTAGCAGCAGCAGCAGCAGTAGTTGTAGTTGTAGTAGTAGTAGTAGTAATAGTAGTAGTAGTAGTAGTAGTTGTAGTAGTAGTAGCAGTAGCAGTAGAACCTGTAGTAGAAATTATAGTAGGAGTGTTTGCAGTAGTAGTTTTAGTACCAGTTGTAGTAGTAGTAGTATGATTAGTGGTAATGGTAGTAGTAGTCGTAGTAGTAGAAGTCGTGGAAATAGTAGTAGTAGTAGTCATTGTAGAAGTGCAGTTGTAGTAGTAGCGGGAGGAGTAGTTTAAGTAGTAGTAGCAGAAGTATAAGAAGTAGTAGTAGTTGTTGTAGTACCTATTGTTACAGTGGTAGTTGTAGTCGTAGTAGTAGTAGTAGTAGTTGTTGTAACAGTAGGAGTAGGAGTTGGAGTAGTAGTAGTGGGATTTGTAGTAGTAGTAGGAGGAGGAGGACTACAAGTAGTAGCAGAGGTAGGAGTAGGAGTAGTTGTGGTAGTGGTGGTAGTAGTAGTAGTTGTTGTATTAGTAGTAGTAGTAGTAGTAGTAGTAGTAGTAGTAGAAGTAGTAGGAATGCTAGTATTAGAAGAAGTAGTAGTAGCAGCAGCAGCAGCAGCAGTAGTAGTAGTAGTAGTAGTAGTGTTAGTATTAGTTGAAGTGGTACAAATAGTAGTAGTGCAGTAGTTGTAGCAGTAGTATTAGTAGGAATTGTGGCAGGAGTTTGAGTAGGGGCAGTCATAGTGGAGGTAGTTGGAGTAGTGGCGGAATTAGGGAGTAGTAGATCAGTTGGAGTTGGAGTTGGAGTTTTAGTAAGAGTTGTAGTAGTTGTCGTATTACTAGTAGGAGTAGTAGTAGTAGCAGTTATAGAAGTAGGAGTAGTAGTAGTGCTACTAGTTGAAATAGTAGTGGTAGTACTAGTACTGGTAGCTGCAGTAGTAGTAGTAGTAGTAGTAGTAGTAGTGGTGGTAGTAGTGGTAGTAATAGTAGTAGTAGTATTAGTAGTAGTAGCAGTAGTAGTTGTTGTTGTAGTTGTTGTTGTTGTCGTAGTAGTAGTAGCAGCAGTAGCTATAGTAGTAGTAACAGTAGTAGTAGGTGTAGTAGTTGTAGTAGTAGTAGAAGTCGTAGTAGTAGTAGGAGTATACGTATAAGTAGGAGTAATAGTAGCAGCAGCAACAACAGTAGTAGTTGCAGTAGTAGTAGCAGTAGTTGTAGTAGCTATAGTAGTAGTAGCAGTAGCAATTGTATTAGTAGTAGAAGTAGTTTAGTAGCATTAGTAGTAATATTGGTATTAGTCGTAGTAGTAGTCGTATTAGTAGCAGTACTAGTAGCAGTGGCCGCTGCAGCAGTGGCAGTAGTAGTAATAACGGCTGTTGTAGTAGTTGTAAGGGTTGTAGTTGGAGTAGTAGTGGGAGTTGTAGTTGTTGGAAAACATGTAGCAGCAGCAGTTGTTGTTGTAGTAGCAGTAGGAGTTGGAGTAGGAGTAAGAATAGTAGTAGTCGTAGTAGTAGTGGAGTAGTAAGAGTAGCAATAGTAGTAGTAGCAGTAGGAGTTGGAATAGTAGTAGACGTAGTAGTAGTAGTAGTAGGAATAGTTGTAGTCGTAGTAGTAGTTGTTCTTTTAGTAGTAGCGGTAGGAGTAGTAGTAGTAGTAGTAGTAGTAGTAGTTGTTGTTGTTGTTGTTGTTGTAGTAGTAGTAGTTGTAGTTGTAGGAGTTGTGGTTGTTGGAGCAGTGGTAGTAGTAGTAGTAGTGGTCACAGTAAAAGTAGTATTAGTAGTAGTAATAATATTAGTAGTTGCAGTAGTTGCAGTAGTAGGAGTTGTAGTAGGAGTTGTAGTTGTTGTAGTGGTAGTAGCAGTACCAGTTGTTGTAGTAGTAGTAGGAGTCGGAGGAGTAGCAGTGGGAGTTGTAGTTGTTGTAGTGGTAGCAGCAGTAGTAGTTGTTGTAGTAACTATAGGAGTTGGAGTAGGAGTAGGAATAGTAGTAGTGGCAGCAGTAGTTGTAGTAGGAGTAGGAGTAGGAGTAGTAATAGTAGCAGCAGCAGCAGTAGTAGCAGTAGTAGCAATAGTAGTAGGAGCAGTCGCAGCAACAATAGTAGCAGTAGTTATAGTTGTAGTTGAAGTCGTAGTAGTGGTCATAGTAGTTGGAGAAGTTGGGGTAGCAGTAATAGTAGTATTAGTAGTTGTTGTTGTTGTCGGAGTTGTTGTAGAAATAGTTGTTGTTGTATTAGTAGTAGTTGAAGTAGTATTAGCAGGAGTAGTAGTAGTAGTAGTTGTTGTTGTTGTTGTAGTAGTAGTAGTAGTTGCAGTAATAGAAGCTGTGGGTGGTGGAGGAGTTGGAGTAGGTGTAGGAATAGCTGTGGTAGTAGTTAGAGTTAGAGCAGTAGTAGTAGTAGGAGTTGTGGTAGCAATAGGAGTTGGAGCAGGTGTCATAGTAGTTGTAATAGTAGTAGGAGGAGTAGTAGATGTAGGTATAATATGATTAGGAGTAGGAATAGTAATTGTTGTTGTAGTTGTAATAGTTGTACTAGTAGTAGTAATAGTAAGAGTAGTAGTTGCAGCATCTACAGTAGCAGCTGTAGTAGTAGAAATAGTCATAGTCGTATTAGATGCAGCAGCAGCTGTAGTAATAACTGTTGTACTACTAGTAATGTAGTAGTAGTCTTAGCAGCAGCAGCAGCAGCAGCAGTAGTAGCAGTAGTAGTAGGAGTAGTAGTAACAGGAGTAGTTGTTATTGTAGTAGTAGTAGTCACCGTAGTAGTAGTAGTAGTGGTGGTAGTAATAGTAGTAGTAGTAGCAATTGTAGTAGTAGTTGGAGTAGGGGTAGGAGAAATAGTAGGAGTGGTAGAAGCCATAGGAGTTGGAGCAGACATATTAGTAGCCGTAGTAGTAGAAGTAGTTGTAGTACTTGTAGTATTAGTGGTAGTAGTAGTAGTAGTAGAAGTAGCAGAAGTAGTCGTAGTAGTAGCAGCAATAGTTGCAACAACAGTAGTAGTAGCAGTTGTTGTAGTATAAATCGTAGTAGTAGTAGTAGTAAAAGGAGAAGTAGTAGTAGTGCTGGTGGTGGTAGTTGTGGTAGTAGCGGTAGTAGCAGTGGTAGTAGTCGTAAGTATAGTAGTAGCAGCAGTAGCAGTATTGGTAGTCATAGCAGTATTACAATTAGCAGCGGCTGCAACTGCAAAAGTAGCAGTAGCTGTCGTTGTAGTTGTAGTTGTAGTAGTAGATGCAGTAGTAGCAATATGAGCAATAGTAGTAGTAGGAATAGTTTTAGTAGTAGGAGAAGTGGTAGGTGCAGTAGTAGTAGTAGCAGTAACAACAATAGTAGTAGTAATAGTAGTAGTAGTAGTTGTTGTTGTTGTTGTTGTTGTTGTTGTTGTAGTAGTAGTAGAGTAGTAGTAGAAGTAGTAGTTTAGTAGCAGCCGCAGCAGTAGTTGCAGTAGCTGTAGTGGTAGTAGTTGTTGTAGCAGTAATAGTAGCAGCTATAGTAGTAGTCGTAGTGGTAGCAGTAACAGTAGTAGTAGTAATAGTTGTAGTAGTAGTTGTACCAGTAGTAGTAGTAGAAGTAGTAGTAGCTATTGTAGCAATAGTACTGGCAGTAGTGGTAGCAGCAGCAGTAGTGGCAGTGGTAGTAGAAGCAGTAGTACCAGTAGCAGTAGTAATAGTAGCAGTTGGATCCGTACTAATAGTAGTAGCAATAGGAACAACAACAGTAGGAGTGGTAGTAGCAGGAGCAGTAGGAGCAAAAGTAGTAGTAGAAGTAGTAGTAGTATGAATAGTAGTAGCAGCAGTAACAGGGGAAGCAGGATCAGTAGTAGTAGCAGCAGTAATAGCTGGAGCAGTAGGAGACGTTGTAGTAACAGCAGCAGCGACATAAGTAATAGTAATAGTAGTAGTAGTAGTAGAAGTCGTAGTAGTAGTAGTAGTAGAAGAAGAAGAAATAGTAGCAACAGTAGTAGGAGTAGTTGTAGTAGTGGTAGTAGTAGTTGTTGTTGTACTAGTAGCAGAAGTAACAGTAGTAGCCGTAGTAGGGGTCAGAGTAAGAGTGGTAGTAGGAATAGTAGTAGTTGCAGTAGTCATAGTAGTAGTAGTTGTTGCAGTAGGGGTATTCGTAGTAGTAGGAGTAGTAGTAGCACTGGGAGTTGGAGTAGGAGGAGTAGTAGCAATAGTAGTGGTAGTAGTTGGAGTATTAGTAGTAGCTGTACTAGAAGTAGGAGTAAGAATAATAGTAGTTGTTGTAGCATATTAGTAGTAGCAATAGTAGTGGTAGTTGTGGGAGCAATACGAGAAGAAGTAGTAGTAGTTGTTGCAGTACTCATTGTGGTAGTAGTAGTTGTAGTACTAGTCGTAATTGTAGTAGTTGTAGTACTAGTTGAAGTAGTAGTAGATGTAGTAGCACTCGTTGCAGTCATAGTAGAAGTAGTAACAGTAGGAGTAGGAGTAGTTATTGTAGTAGTCATACTTGTAGTAGTATGAGTAGTAGTGGTAGTAGGAGTAGTCGCAGTGGCAGTAGTCATAGTAGTAGTAGTAGTAGTAGTAGTAGTAGTAGTAGTTGGAATAGGGGTATTCGTACTAGCAGGAGTATTACTAGAAGTGGGAGTTGGAGTAGTAGCAGCAACAACAATAGTTGTGGTAGCAGTAGGAGTATTAGTTGTAGCAATAGTAGAAGTAGGAGTAAGAATAATAGTAGTAGTCGTAGCATTATTATTAGTAGTGGTGGTGGTGGTAGTTGTGGTAGCAATAAGAGAAGTACTATTAGTAGCTGTTGCAGTATCCATTGTATTAGTAGTTGTAGTACTAGTTGAAGTAGTAGTAGATGTAGTAGCACTAGTAGCAATCGCTAGAGTAGTAGTAAAAGTAGTAGTAGGTGTAGTTGTTGTTGTAGTCGTACTTGTGGTAGTAGTACAAGTAGTAGTAGTATTACGAGTACTATTTGCCGTAGAAGTTGTAGTAGTAGTAGTAGTAGCAGTAGTAATAGTAGTAGCAGTAGTTGTTGTTGTAGTAATAATAGTAGTAGTAGTAGTATTAGTAGTACGAGTAATAGTGGTAGTAGCTGTTGTACAAGTAGGATTTGGAGTAGTAGCAAGAGTTGTTGCAGGAGTTAAGAGGAGGAGGAGTAATAGTAGTAGCAGTAGTAGCAGCAGCTCTAGGAGTTATAGTTAGAGTTGGTGTACGGAGTAGCAGTAATAGTAGTAGTAGTAGTAGTAGTAGTAGTAGTAGTAGTCACTGTAGGAGTTGGAGTAGTAGTAGTAGTTGTTGTAGGAGTTGGAGTAGGAGCAAGAGTAGTAGTAGTAGTAGCAGTTGTAGGAGTATTAGTAGTAATTGTAGTACTAGTAGCAGTAGAAGTAGACATAGAAGAAGTAGTAGTTGTGGCAGTTGCAACAACAGTAGTACTAGTAGAAGTAGTAGTAGTAGAAGTCATACTAATAGTAGAAGCAGTTATAGTAGAAGTCCTCGTAGTAGTTGTAGTAGTAGTAGTCGTCGAAGGAGTACTAGTTGTAGAAATAGTAGTAGCAACTATAATGGGAGTAGTAATGGGAATAGTATTTATTGTAGTAGTAGTAGTAGATGTTGTTGTTGTTGCAATAGTAGTAGTCAGAGTAGTAATAGTAGTAGCAACAACTACACTAGTAGCACTAGTAGCAGTAGTAGTAGTAGTAGTGGTAGTTTTGGTAGTAGTAGTGTAGTAGTAGTCATATTACTTGTCGCAGCAACCACAGTTGTAGCAGTAGTAGTAGGTATAGTAGTTGTGGTAGTAGTAGTTGTAGTAGTAGTAGTAGTCAGAGTAGCAGTAGTAGTAGTGGTAGTAGTAATAGAAGTAGTAGTAGTAATAGTAATAGCAGTGGTAGTAGTTGCAGTAGTAGCTGTTGTAGTAGTACCAGCAGTAATATTTGTAGTTATTGTAATGGAATTTGCAGTAGTAGCTGTAATACTTGTAGTAGTAGTAGTAGGAGGAGTAGCAGTAGAAGTAGGAGCTGGAATTGGATTTCTAGTAGTGGTAGTAGTAGTAGTAGTAGTAGTATCCCAAGCAGGAGTAGTAGCGGAAATATTAGTAGGAGTAGTTGTAGTTGTAGGGGTAGTTTGTAGCTGTAGAGTAGTAGTAGGTGAAGTAGTAGTAGTAGCCCTATCCGTAGTAATAGCAGTAGTAATAGCCGTAGTAGTAGTAGTAGCTGTAATAGTAACCGTAATAGTAACAGCAGTAGGGATAACATTAGTATTTGTTGTAGTAGTAATAGGAGTAGTAGGAGTAGTAGCCGAAGTAATAGCAGCAGCAGGAGCAGCAGTAGTAGTAGGATAAGTAGTAGTAGTAGCAGTAGCTGTAATAGTGTAGCAGTATTTTTAGTAACAGCAATAGTACTAGTAGCAAAAGTAGTAGCAGTAGCGATAATAATAGTGGTAGTTGTTGTCGTAGCAGTAGTAGCAGTAGTCGTTGTAGTTTTAGTAGTAGCAGTTGTAGCAGGAGCAGCAGTAGCAGTAGCAGTAGTAGTAGTAGTAGGAGTAATAGTAGTAGAAGTAGTAGTTGTTGTAGTAGTAGTAGTAGTAACAACAATAATAATAGGAAGAGATATAGTAGTAGTACTAGTATTAACAGTTATTATAATAGTACAATTAGTAGTAGTAGTAGCAATAGGAGCAGTATGAACAGTAGTAGCAGTAGCAGTATGAATAGTAGCAGTTGTTGAAGTAATAGTAGTAGCAGTTGCAGCAACAACAATAGTAGTGGTGGTAGTGGCAACAAAAGTAGCAGTAGCCGTAATAATAACAATTCTAGTGGAAGTAGTAATAGAAGTAGCCGTAATAGTAGCAACAGTAGCAGTAGCGGAAGTAGCAGTACTAGTAGTAGAATCAGAAGCCTTGGTTCGAGAAGCATTGGTTCTACTTCTACAACTATTCCTACTCTTGCTACAACTACTACTATTCCTAATCCTACTACAACTACTCGTACTCTTGCTGTGGCTGTTATAGCTACTAGAGCTTCTACTACTGCTGCTACTATTGCTGCTACTACTTCTACTGCTACTATTACTGCTATTGCTACTAACATTTCTGCTACTATTACTCCTACTAATCTTACAACTACTAGTACTACTACTACTACCACCACCACTATAGCTACTACAACTACTGTTACTGCAACTCGTACTACTACTACTACTACTACAAATACTAATACAACTACAACTACTACTATGACTACTGCTACAACTACTACTCCCCTTACTACTACCATTACTATTACTACTACTACTACTTCCATTACATCTACTCCTACTACTAATAATACTCCAAGCACTACTACTATTCGGAACACTTTTGCTACTTCTACTACTATTATTGTTGCTATAATTACAATTACTACTTCGTGTACTATAACAACGACAACTACTGTTGCTATTATTATTACTACTACTACGACTACTATTACTACTACTATTACTACTAGTACTACTACTGCTGCTACTACTACTACGAGTGCTACTGCTGCAACTACTACTACTACAACAACAACTACTACTCCGACTACTACAACGACAAGAACTACTACAACTACGACAACTACTATTTCTACTACTACTGCTACTACTACTTCTACTGCTACTACTAGTACTTCTACTACTACTAGTACTACTGCTGCTACAGCTACTACTACTACTACTACCACTACTCCTTCTGTTGCTACTACTCTTACTCCAACTTCTACTGCTACTACTACTCCTACTACTGCTAGTATTACCACAACTACAACTACTGTTGCTCCTACTACTACTCCTACAACTTATACTACTAATACTACTACTGCTGCTGTTGCTACAACTACTACTACTATTGTTGCTGCTACTATTGCAACCACTACTAGTACTACCACTACTCCAACTCCTACTACTCCTATTACTACTACTCCCTCTACTGCTACTACCACTACTTCTACTAGTTCAACTGCTGCTTCAACTCCAACTCCTACTACTACTATTACCAATACTACTACTATCTCTACTGCTACTAGCACTGCTACTACTACTACAACTCCTACTACTACTACTACTACTACTACTACTCCCATTACAGCAACTACTACTACTGTTGCTGTTGGTACTACCACAGCTACTACTACTCTTATTACTAGTATTACTACTATAATACTACTATAACAATTGCTACCGCCACCCATACTATTAATGTTGCTTCTACTACAATAACTACTACTACTACTGCTGTTGCTGCTACTGTTGTTGTTGTTGCTATTATTACTACTACCACCACCACTACTACTACTAGTACTAACACAAATACTACTACAACAACTATTGTTACAGCTACTACTACTACTACAACTACCACTACAATTACTGCTACTACTACTATTACAACAACAACTACTATTACTACTGCTACTGCTACAACTACTAAAACTTCTTCAACTACTACTACTGCTACTACCCCTACTGCTGTTACTACTACTGTTTCAACTACTAGTTTTGCTACTACTTCTACTACTACTGCTACTACTACTACTACTACCTCTGCTACTACTATTACTACTATTGCTACTCCTACTTCAGCTACTACTTCTACTACTCCAATAACAACAACTATTACTACTACTGTAACTACTACTACGACTTCTACTACTACTACTACTACGATTACTACTACTACTACTACTACTACTACTACTACTACTACTACTACTACAACAACAACAACAACAACAACAACAACAACAACAACAATAACAACTACTACTACTACTACTACTACTACTACTACTACTACTACTACTACTACTTCCACTACTACTACTACAACTTCTACTACAACTACTACTACTGCTACTACTTCTACTACTACCACTACTATTGCTATTACAACTACTGCTACTATTTCTACTCCTACTAAAACAACTCCTGCAGTTACTTCAGCTACTAGTATTATTATTACTACTATTACTACTACTCATATTAGTAGTAGTAGTACTATTACTACAACTACTACTACTACTACTTTTGCTACTACTACAACTACTACTCCTGCTACATCTGCTACTGGTACAACTATTACTACTTGTACTACAACAGCTACTACTATTGCTACTGCTACTGCTACTACCTCAACAACTAGTAATACAACTACTAGTAGTATACTACTACTACAACCACAACTACAAGTACTGATATTACTCCTACAACTACTAGTATTACCACTATTAATACTACTACTACTACTACTACTGTTACTACTTCTACTACAACTACTCGTTCTATTACTATTACTACTACTAGTACTACTACAGCTGCTACTACTTCAACTCCCTTTAATGCTACTACTATAACTACTGCTACCACTACTATTGCAACACCTTCTCCTACTTCAACTACAATTACCAATACTATCCCAACTTCTACTACTACTACTACTACTACTACTACTACTACTACTACTACTACTATTATTACAATTACAACTGCTGTTAATACTACGACTGCTACTAATGCAACTAGTACTACTACTACTACTGTTGTTACTACTACTATTATTATTAATCATATTACTAAACCTATTACTACTAATACCACTACTACTACTACTGCCACTACTACTACTATTACTCATATTACTACTAATATTGCTACAACTGCTTATACTACTATTACGTTGACTACTAGTACAACTACAACTCTAACTACTACTATTAATGCGGCTACTGCTAGTACTACTGCTACAACCACTATTGCTACTACTACTGCTGCTGTTGCTGCTACCGCTACTGCAACTACCACTACTGCGACTACTACTTCTACTGCTACTGGTACTACTACTAATGCCACTAGTGCTACGACCACTATGACTACTATAATAACTACTGCTTCTAATGTTATCTCTGCAACTACTATAAAAATGTCTACTACTACTACTACTACAACGACAACTACTACTACTGCTATCCGAACTAACACTGCTATCACTACTGCTACCACTATGACTTCTTCTCCTACTATTACTACTACTACAACTACTATTACTACTGCTACTACAGCTTCTACTACAACTACTCCTGCTGCTGTTACTTCTACTACTACTAATACTACTACTACTACAACTACTACTACTACTACTCCTACTGCTACTAATACTTCTACTATTACTGGTGCAACTACTACTACTTCTACTACTACCGCTACTGCTACTACCGCTACAGCAAGTCCTGCAACTACTATTACTGCTACTGCTATTGCTACTACTACTACTGCGATTACTACTACTACTACTGCTAATGGTACTACAACTAAGGCTACTAGTACTATGACCACTACGACTACTACAATAACTACTGTTGCTACTGCTACTTCTACAACTACTATAACAACTACTATTGCTTCTACAATAACAACTACTACAACTTCTATCAAAACTAATACTACTACCGCTACTGCTACTACTATGGCTTCTTTTTCAACTACTACTGCTACTACCACTACTACTATAACTACTCTTATTGTTGCTACCCTACTACTAGTACAACAACTACTACTTCTACTGCTACTACTACTGCTACTTCTACTACTACTGTTGCTTCTACTACTACTACTACTACTACTACTACTACTACTACTACTACCATTACTACTAATAGAACTACTACTTCTACTACTACTATTGCAATACTACTTCTACTACTGCAACTATTGCTACTACTATTAATAGTGCAACTACTGCTGCTACTACTACTACTACGATTGCAATAACTACTACTACTAGTACCCCAACTTCTGAAACTACTATTACTACTGCTGCTGCTGCAGCTACTATTGCTACTACTGCTATTATCGCTACTACTGGTACTATTGGTACTACTGCTACTATTGTTACTGCTACTACGACAACAACAACTACTACTACTCCTACTATTGCTACTACGGCTAATGTTGTTGCTACTGATACGACTACTACTGCTACTTTTTCTGCTGCTACTACTTTTACTACTAACATTACTGCTACTACTACTACTACCACCACTAGGGTGCTGCTACCGCTGCTATGTCGACAGTGACTTCTACAACTACTACGACTACTGCTACTACTTCTACGGCTGCTACTACTACTGATATTACTACTTCTGCCACTACTACTACTACTAATACTACTTCTTCTAGTACTACTACAACTATTTCTATTGCTGCTTCTACAAATGCTACTATTGATGCTACTACTATTACTAATACCACTACTACTACTCCTACTTCTAATGCTATTGCTAATACTACAATCGTTGCTACTGCTACTACTACTACTGCTATTGCTTCTACTGCTACTACTGCTACTACTATTACTACTACCACTACGGCAACTACTACTACTAGTACTCCTGCTACTACTAGTATTACAACTATTTTTAGTAATGATACTGCTACTACATCCATGACTACTACTACTTTAGCCACTGCTACTATAGCTGCTACTCCTACTACTACCATTACTATTCCCATGACAACAACTACTACTCCTACTACTACTACTACTACTACAATTACTCCAACTAATAATATCACACCAACTACTACTACTGCTGCCACTACTACCCACCGCTACTGCTACTACTCTTGCTCCTACTACTTCTATAATTGCTACCACTACAACTGATGCTGCTGCTACTC
>RXID01020615.1:0-52148 GCA_005019695.1 Trichopus zeylanicus subsp. travancoricus | reverse complement strand
GGTTGTGGTAGCAGTAGCGGTAGTAGTAGAACTTGCATTAGTAGTAGTATTAATAGTTTTTGTAGCAGTAGTTGTAGCAGTAAGAGTAGTAGAAGTAGGAGTAGGAGTAGCAGTAAGAGTAGTAGTAGTAATGTTAGTATTAGTAGTAGTAGTACAAGTAGTAGATGGAGGAGTAGTAGTAGCAATTTTACTAGTAGTAGAAGTAGTAGTAGTAGTGCTAGCAATAGTAGTAGTAGTAGTATTAGTATTATTAGTAGTAGTAGTGGTAGTCGTATTAGAAGTAGAAGTAGTAGTAGTTGTTGTAATAGGAGTTGCAGGAGCAGCAGCAGTAGTAGTAGTTATAGTGGTAGTAAAAGTCATAGTAGTAGTATTAGTAGTAGTGGAAGTCATTATAGTAGTTGCAGTACTACTGGAAGTAGTAGTAGTTATAACAGTAGTACTAGGTGTAGTTGTTGTTGTAGTACTAGTAGGAGTAGTAATACTTGTAGGAGGAGTTGGAGTTGGAGTTGTAATAGGAGTAGTAGTAGTTGGATTAGGGGCAGAAGTAGTAGTAGGAGTTGTAGTAGCAGTGGAGTTGGCGTAGGAGTCGTAGTTGCAGTAGTTGTATTAGTAGGAGTAGTAGTGGTAGCTGTAGTAGGAGTAGTAGGAATAGTAGTTAGTAGTTGTTGTAGTTGTACTAGTAACAATAGTAGCAGCAATTGCAGCAACAACAGTAGTAGTTGCAGTAGTAGTAGTATTGCTAGCAGCTGTACTAGTGGTAATATAGTAATAGTCTTAGTAGTAGTAGTAGTAGGAGTGGCTGTAACTGTAGTAGTAGTAGTAGTAGGAATGTTCGCAGTAGTAGTTGTAGTAGAAGTAGTCATAATAGTAGTAATAGGAGTAGTAGTTGTAGTAGGAGTGGTAGTAGTAGTATTAATAGTAGTTGTTGTTGTTGTAGTAGTACCAATAGTAGTAGGAGTAGTAGTAGTTGCCATTTTACTAGTTGTTGTTGTAGTAGTAGTTGTAGTAGTAGCAGTAGTAGTACTACTAGTCATTGGAGTAGGGGTAGTTGTGGAAGTAGGAGGTGGAGTAGGAGTAGTAGAAGCAGCAACAGTAGTTGTTGTTGTAGTAGTTGTAGCAGCAGCAATAGAAGTGGCAGTAGTAGTAGTTGTAGTTGTAGTAGAAGTAGTAGCAGTTGTAGTAGTAGTAGTAGCATCAACAACAACAATAGAAGTAGTAGTGGTAGTGGTATAAATTATAGTAGTAGTAGTAGTAATAGGAGTAGTAGCAGTAGTTGTAGGAGGAGGAGGAGAAGGAGGAGTAATAGTAGTAGTAGTAGTAGTAATAGGTATAGTAATAGTAGTTGTAGCAGCAGTAGTTGTAGCAGTTGTAGTAGCAACAGTAATAGTAGTGGTAGTATTAGAAGTAGAAGTAGTAATAGTAGTAGCAGCACCATATGCAGTAGTAGTAGTGGTACTAGTAGTAGTATTACAAGTAGTGGCAGTAGTAGTAGTTGTTGTTGTAGCAGTAGAAGTATCAGTAGCAATAGTAGCAGTTGTAAGTGTGGCTGTAGTAGTGCAATAGTAGCGAAAACAGTAGTAGCAGTAGTTTTAACTAAGTAGTAGTTGTAGTAGTAATAGTAGTAGTAGTAGCAATAGTAGTAGTAGTAAGAGTAGCAACAACAGTAGTAATAGTAGTGGTAGTAATAGTACTAGTAGCAGCAGCAGTAGTAGTAGTTATAGTTGAAGTATTAGCAGTATTAGTTGGAGTAGGTGTAGGAGTAGGAGTAGTACTTGGAGTAATAGTAATAGTGGTAGTCATTGTAGTAGTAGTAGTTATTGTGGTAGAAGTAGCAGTAGTAGTAGTAGTTGTTGTTGTTGTTCTTGTTGTTGTTGTTGTTGTACTAGTAGTCATAGAAGTAGTTCCAGTGGTTGTAGTTTGAGCTGGAGTACAAGTCATAGTTGGAGAAGTAGTAGTTGGAGTTTGGGCAGTATTAGTTGTAGTATTACTAGCTGTAGGAGTTGGATTACGAGTGGTAGTTGCAATAGTTGTAGGAGTAATAGGTGTAGTAGTAGATGCAGTAGTTGGAGTAGGAGTAGGAATAGTAGTTGTAGACGTACTAGTAGTAGTAGGAGCTGCAACAGCAGCATCTGTAGCAGTTGTGGTAGTAGAAGTAGTTGAAGTATTATTAGCAGAAATAGTAGCAGTAGTTGAAGTAGTAGTAACATTAGTGTAATAGTAGTAGTAGTAACATTAGTGTAATAGTAGTAGTAGTTGTTGTTGTTGTTATTGTTGTTGTTGTAGTGGGAGCAACAGTAGAAGTAGCAGCAATAGCAGTAGTAGAAGTAGTAGTAGAGGAAGTTGTAATAGAAGGAGTAATAGTTGCAGTGTAGTAGGAGTATCAATGGTAGCAGTAGTGGTCGTAGTAGTAGTAGTAGGAAGAGGAGGAGTAGCCATAGTAGCAGCAACAGCAGTAGTAGTATTAGAAGTAGTAGCAGTAGCATAGGAGTAGGAGTAGTAGCAACAGCAGTAGTAGTAGTTGTAGCAGAAGAACCAATAGTAGTAGTAGTGGCAGTTGTAGCAGCAGAACCAATAGCAGTTGTAGCAATACTAGTAGTAGTAGTAGCAGCAGCAGGAGTAGTAGCAGTTGTAGTAGCAGAACGAATAGTAGTAGTAGTAGAAGTTGTGGTAGTGCTAGTAGTAGTAACAATTGTAATGGTAGTAGTAGTAGTAGCAGTCATAGTAGTGGTAGCAGTAGCTGTGGTAGTGGCAGTAAGTGTAACAATTGTTGCAGTTGTATTAGCAGTAGCAGTAGTAGTAGGAGCTGTAGTAGTAGTTGTATTAGTAGGAATAGTCACAATTGGATTAGTAGCAGTAGCAGTAGTTGTAGCAGTAGTTGCAGTAGTAGTAGTAGTTGTTGTTGTAGTAACAGCGGATGAGAAGAAATAGTAATAGTGAAAGTAGCAGCTACAATTATAGTAGAATCAGCTGGAGTAATAGTAGCAGTAGTAGTAGCAATAGTAGTAGAAGTGGTAGTCGCAACAGTAGTATTTGTAGCAGTAATAACAAAAGTAGTAGTTGCAGTGGAAGTAGGTGTTGTAGTAGAAACAGTAGTAGCAGTAGGTGTTCTGGAAGTAGTTGTAGTCGTAATAGTAGGGCAGTAATAGTATTAACAATAGAAGTAGCAGTAGTTGTAGTAGTAGTAGTACTAGTTTTAGTAGATGGAGTGGTGGTAGTAGTAGTAGTAGGAGTAGTAGGAGTGGTAGTAGGAGTAGTAGTAGTAGGAGGAGTGGCAGGAGCAGTAGTAGCAGTAGTAGGAGGAGGAGGAGGAGGAGCAGTAGTTTTAGCAGTGGTGGTAGTAGTTGTAGCAGTAGTAGTAGTAGTAGTAGTAGTAGTTTGAGTAGTAGGAGTAGTGGTGGATTAGCAGTAGTAATAGTTTTAGTTGTAGTAGCAGCTATAGCAGCAGCAGCAGTAGTTGCAATTGTAGTACTAGTAGATGCAATAATAGTAGTACTCAAAGTAGTAGTAGGAGTAGTAGTAGTAGTAGCAGTCATAGTAGTACCAGTAGCTGTAGTAGTAGTAGTAGTAGTAGTAGTAGTAGTAGTAGCAGCAGCAGCAGCAGCAGTAGTAGTAGTAGTAGTGGCAGCAGTAGCAGCAGCAGTAGTAGTAGTAGTAGAAGTAATAGTAGTTGTCGTAATAGTAGTAGTAGTAGTAGTAGTAGTTGTAGCAGTAACAACAACAACAATAGTACTAGTATTGTAGCAGAAATAGTAGTCATAGTAGTTATAGGTGTAGTAGTCGTACTTATAGCAACAGTAGTAGTAGTTGCAGAAGTCGTATTAGTTGTTGTCGTAGTGGCTATAGTGGACATAGTAGTAGTTGTAATAGTCATACTAGTAGTAGTAGCTATAGCAGTAACAGTATTAGTAGTAATCGCAGTAGTAGAAGCAGTAACAGTAGCAGCAGCAGCAGCAGCAGCAGTAGTAGTAGTGGTAGTAGAGATAGTAGTATTAGTAGTAGTAGTAGCTATAACTGTAGTAGCAGCAGTAGTAGTAGTAGTAGGAGGAGGAGGTGGAGGTGGAGTAGTAGTAGTAGCAGCAGTATTAATTGTAGTAGTAGTAGTAGCAGTTGTATGTGTAATAGTTGTGTTAGTAGAGGTCATTGTAGTAGTACAAGGAGTAGTAGTTGCTGGAGGAGCAGTCATTGTGGTAGTAGCAGTAGCAGTAGTATAAGAAATAATAATAAAAGTAGTTATTGGAGTAGTTATAATTCAAGTAGTAGTTGTTGTGGTAATAGTGTAGTAGAAGTAGTAATAGTAGTAGGAGTAGTCAGATTAGTAGTACTAGAAGGAGTAGAGGTAGTCGCAACCATAGTGGTAGAAGTAGCAATAGTAGTAGTAGTATTAGAAGTAGTAGTAGTGCAGTATGAGTAGTAGTAGCAGCAACAACAGGAGAAGTAATGGTAGTAGTAGTAGTAGAAGCAGTAGTAGTAGTACTGGAGGTAGTAGTAGTAATAGTAGTCATATTAGAAGCAGTAGTACTTGTTGTTTTGGAATTAGTTGTAGTAGTACTAATTGCGGTAGTAGTAGTAGTAGTAGCAATAGTATAATTTTAGTTGCAGTAGCAGTAGCAGGAGGAGGAGGAGTAGTAGTAGTAGTAATTGTAGTTGTAGTACTAGTTGTCGCAATAGTAGTCATGCTCAAAGTAGTAGCAGTCGTTGTAGTAGTAGTAGCTGTAGTAGTAGTAGTAGTAGTAGTAGTAGTAGCAATAATAGTAGTATTATGGCAGAAGTAGTAGTAGTAGTTGTTGTAGGTGTAGTAGTCGTAGTTATAGCAGTAGTAGCAGTAGTTGTAGAAGTTATAGTAGATGTTGCCATAGTGGCAGTAATAGACATAGTAGTGCTTCTAATAGTTATACTAGTAGTAGTAGACATTGTAGTATCAGTATTAGTAGTAGTCGCAATAGTAGAAGCAGTAGCACTAGTGGTAGTAGCAGTAGTAGCAACAGTTGTAGTAGTAGGAGTCGCAGAAGGAGCAGTAGTAGTATTAGTATTAGTTGCAGTAGTAGCAATAGTAGTTGGGGTAGTAGTATTAGTAGTAGTAGCTGTAGTAGTAGTAGTTGTTGTAGCAGTATTAATTGTAGTAATCGTAGTAATAGTCATAGTAGTAGGAGTAGTAGTAGCAGTCGTATGAGTAACAGTAGTGTCTGTAGAAGTAATTTTAGTAGTACGAGCAGTAGTAGTTGCTGAAGGAGCAGTCGTACTGGTAGTTGCTGTAGTAGTAGTACTAGAAATAGTAATAGTAGTAGTTGTAGGAGGAGTAGTAATTCAAGTAGTAGTAGGAGGAGTAGTCACATTAGAATTAGTAGAAGGAGTAGAGGTAGACACAACAGTAGTAGTGGAAGTGGCAATAGTAGTAGTAGTAGTAGCAATAGTAGTGCTGTACGAGTAGCAGTAGCGGCAGAAGTAATGATAGTAGTAGTAGTAGAAGCAGCTGTAGTAGTGGAAGTAGTAGTAGTAGTAGTAGTAGTAGTCGAATTAGAAGTAGAAGTAGTAGTTGTTTTAGAAGTAGTTGTAGTAGTACTAATTGTAGTAGTAGTAGTAGTGGAATTAGGAATAGTAATAGTTTTCGTTGCAGCAACAGTAGCAGCAGCAGCCGCAACAGCAGTAGTAGTAAAAGTTGCAGTTATAGTACTAGTAGTTGCAATAGCAGTAGTAGTCAATGTAGTTGCAGGAGTAGTAATGTAGCTGTAGTAGTAGTAGTAGTAATAGTAGTAGTAGTAGTAGTAGTATTGTAGCCGAAGTAGTAGTAATAGTTCGAGGTGTAGTAGTCGAAGTTATAGTAGTAGGAATAGTAGTTGCAGAAGTCAGAAGTCATACTAGTTGTTGCCATAGTGGCTGTAGTAGACGTAGTAGAAGTTGTAATAGTCATACTAGTAGTAGTAGCCATAATAGTAGCAGTATTAGTAGTAGTCGCAGAAGTAGAAGTAATAGCAGTAGTAGCAGCAGCTGTAGTAGCGGTAGTAGTAGTAGTAGTGGTCGCAACAACAACAGTAGTAGAGGCAACAGTAGTAGTATTAGTTGCAGTAGTATTAGTAGTAGCAGCAGTTGTGGTAGCACAGGTGGTAGTGTCAATAGTAGTAGTAGGTGTTGTAGGAGCAGCAGCTGTAGGAGTAGTAGTAGTAATACTGTAGTAGTAGTAGCAATATTAATTGTAGTAGTCATAGTAATAGTCATAGTAGTAGTAGTAGTAGTAGTAGGGGCAGTCGTATGAGTAATAGTAGTGTTAGTAGAAGTAATTATAGTAGTACGAGCAGTAGTAGTTGCTGAAGGAGCAGTTGTAGTGGTAGTAGCAGTAGTAGTAGTATTAGAAATAGTAATAGTAGTAGTTGTAGGTGTAGTAGTAATTCAAGCAATAGTTGTTGTGGTAGTAGCGTAGTAGTAGTCGAAGTTGTTGTAGGAGGAGTAGTCATATTAGTAGTAGTAGAAGGAGTAGAGGTAGTCGCAGCAGTAGTAGTAGAAGTAGCAATAGTAGTACTAGTATTAGTTGTCAGAGTAGTGCAGTACGAGTAGTAGCACCAGCAGAAGTAACGGTGGTAGTAGTAGTAGTAGTAGTGGAAATAGTAGTAGTAGTTGTTGTTATTGTAGTAGTAGTAGTGGGAGTTGTAATAGGAATCAGAGTAGTAATAGTAGTAGCATTAGTTGCTGCAGTAGTTGCACTAGTAATAGTAGTCGCAGTAGTTGT
Organism: Trichopus zeylanicus subsp. travancoricus; assembly: GCA_005019695.1. NCBI lineage: Eukaryota > Viridiplantae > Streptophyta > Magnoliopsida > Dioscoreales > Dioscoreaceae > Trichopus > Trichopus zeylanicus. Next base: position 45,427 of record RXID01020615.1, on the reverse strand, counting down.
AGGAGTAGTAGTTGGTGTAGCTATAGAAGTAGTGGTAGTAGTAGTAGTAATAGAAATAGGAGTAATAGTAGTAGTAGCAGTAGCAGTAGCAGTAATAGAAATTGTAATAGCATTAGGAGTAATAGGGGAAGTAGCAGTAGAAGTAGCAAAAGTAGTAGCAATAACAGAAGTAGTAGTAATAGCAGTTGTAGTAGGAGTAGCATTACAAGGAGTAATAGCAGCAGTAGTAATAATAATGGCAGTATTAGTAATAATAATAGTTGTAGGAGTAGAGGCAAAAGTAGTAATACTAGTACTGGCAATAGTAGTTGTAGTAGTTGTAGTAGTAGTAGTAGTAGTATTAGTAGAAATAGTAGTAGTAGTAGTCCTTGTAGTAGTAGTAGTAGTGGTACAGGTTGTAGTAGTAGTAATAGTAGTAGTAAAAGTAGTAGCAGTAGAAATAGTAGTAGTAGTCCTAGTAGTAGTAGTAGTAGTAGTAGTAGTACTAGTTGTAGTAGCTCTAGTTGTCTTAGAAGTAGTAGTGGCACTAGCAGCAGCAATAGCAACAGCAGCAGCAGTAGCAACAGCAGTAGTAGTAGTAAGAGTGCAAGTACTAGTAATAGTAGTTGTGGTTGTTGTTGTAGTAGTATTAGAACTACAAGTAGTAGTGGTAGTAGCATTAGTTTAAGTTGTAGAGTAGTTGTTGTTGTTGCAGTTATTGTAGCAGCTGTAGTAGTAGTATTTGTGGTATTTGCAGAAGAAGTTATTGTTGTTGTCACAGTAGTAGTAGTAGTAATACTTGTAGTAGTACTAGCAGAGGTCGTTGTAGTAGTAGTAGTAGTAATGGAAAGAGCAACAACAGTAGTTATAGTAGCAATAGTAGTAGGAGTAGTTGCAGCAACTGTAGTTATAGTAGCACTTGTAGCATCGGCAACAGCAGCAGAAGTAGTTATGTTGTTGTAGTAGTAGTAGTCGCTGAAGAAGTAGTAGTAGCAGTAGCAGTATTAGTAGTTGTTGTAAGTGTAGTAGCAGTAGTAGTAGAAGTAAGTGGGAGTTGTAGTAGTAGTACTAGTAGAAGTAATAGTAGTAGTAGTGGTGGTAGGAGTAGTCATAGGCATTGAAATAGGAGTTGGAGGAGCTGAAGTAATTGTAGTTGTAGGAGTAGGAGGAGTAGTAGAAATTATAGTAGTGGTAGTAGTAGGAGTAGCAGTAGTAGTAGAACTAGGAGTAGTAGTAGTAGCAGTAGCAATAGTAGTAGTAATAGTAGTAGCAGCTCCAGTAGTAGTGGTAGTAGAGGGAGTAGTAGTTGTAGTAATAGAAGTAGTAGTGTGCATAGCAGTAGAAGTAGTTGCAGTAGTAGCAGTAATGGTACTAGAAGTAGTGGTAGTTGTTATAGTCGTAGTAGCAGCAGGAGCAGGAGCGGCAATAGTAGTAGTTGTAGCAGCAGAACCTATAATTGTAGTAGTAGCAGAAGTTGTGGTAGTTGTAGTAGTAGTAACAATTGTAGTGGTGGTAGTAGTAGTAGTAGTAGCAGTCATAGTAGTGGTTGCAGTAGGAGTGGTAGTAGCAGTAGTTGTAATCATTGTAGCAATAGTAATTGTAGTAGTAATAGTATTAGTCATTGTAGCAGTACTAGTAGTGGAAGCAGTAGTAGTAGGAAAGGAACTAGTAATAGCAGTAGTAGTAGCAGTAGTAGTAATAGTGGCCGTAGTAGTAGCTATATTAGTTGGAATAGTCGTAATTGGATTAGTAGTAGTAGGACCAGTAGTAGCAATAGTTGTAGTAGTAGTAGCAGTAGTAATAGCAGTAGTAGTAATAATAGTTGCGGTAGTAGTAGTAGTAGTAGCTGTACTAGTTGCAGCAGTAGTTGTACCAGTAGTAGTAGCAATAGCTGTATGAGTAGAAGTAGTTGTAGTGAAAGTAGTAGTAGCAGTTGTAGTAGAAGCAACAACACTAGTCGCAGTAGTAGTAGTAGCAACAGTAGTAGTTGTGGTAGTCGTAGCAGTAGTAGTAGTTGCTGTGGAAGTAGGTATTGTAGTAGAAGCAGTAGTAGCAGTAGGTGTTCTGGAAGTAGCGATAGCCGTAATAGTAGTAGCAAAAATAGTATTAGTAGTAGAAGTAGCAGTAGTTATATAGTAATATTACTAGTTGTAGTAGATTGAGCGGTGGCAGTAGTAGTAGTAGTAGGAGGAGTGGCAGTAGTAGTAGCAGTAATAAGAGTAGCAGCAGAAGTAGTAGAAGTGGTAGCAGCAGAAGTAGTAGAACTGGTAGCAGCAGCAGCAGTGGTAGTAGTCGTAGTAGCAGTAGTAGCATTAGCAGAAGTATTAGCAGCAGCAGCAGCAATAGTAGTAGTGGAATTAGCAATAGTAATAGGTTTAGTTGCAGTAGTAGTAGTAGTAGTTGCAGTTGTAGTACTAGTATTTGCAATAGTAGTAGTACTCAAAGTAGTAGCAGGAGTAGTAAGAGTAGTAGTCATAGTAGTAGTAGTAGTAGTGGTGGTGGTGGTGGTGGTGGTGGTGGTAGTAGCAGAAGTAGCAATAGTAGTAGCCGTAGTAGCAGCAGTAGTAGAGGTAGTAGCAACAGTAGTGGTAACAGTGGTAGTAGTATTAGTTGCAGTAGTAGTAGTAGCAGTAACAGTAGTTGTAGTAGGGGCAGTACTATTAGTAGTGGTTGTAGCTGTAGTAGTAGGAGCAGTAGTAGTAGTAGGAGGAGTAGTAGTAGTAGGAGTAGTGGTAGTAGTAGTAGTAGCAGTATTAATTGTAGTAGTCGTAGTAATAGTCATAGTAGTAGTAGTAGTAGTATTATAGCCGAAGTAGTAGTAATAGTAGTAGTTGTAGGTGTGGTAGTCGTAGTTATAGTAGTAGTAGAAATAGTAGTAGAAGTCATAGTAGTTGTTGCCGTAGTGGCTGTAGTACACATAGTAGAAGTTGTAATAGTCACACTAGTAGTAGTAGTCATAGTAGTAACAATATTAGTAGTTGTCGCAGAAGTAGAAGCAGTAGTAATAGTAGCAGCAACAACAACACCAGCAACAGCAGTAGTAGTAGTAGTAGTCGCAGCAACAGTAGTAGTACCAGTAGCAGCAGTAGTGGTAGCACGAGTAGTAGTATCGGTAGTAATAGTAGCTATAGTAGTAGTAGTAGAAGTTGTAGTAGTAGTAGTAGTGTAGTAGTTGTAGTAGTATTAATTGTAGTAGTCATAGTAATAATCATAGTAGTAGTAGTAGTAGTAGCAGTCGTAAGAGTAATAGTAGTGTTAGTAGAAGTAATTGTAATAGTATGACCAATAGCAGTCGTAGTAGTAGTGGCAGTAGCAGTAGTATTAGAAATAGTAATAGTAGTACTTGTAGGAGTAGTAGTAATTTAAGCAGTAGTTGTTGTGGTAGTAGTGTAGTAGTATTAGAAGTAGTAGTTGGAGGAGTAGTCACATAAATAGCAGTACAAGGAGTAGAGGTAGTCGCAGCAGTAGTAGTAGAAGTATCAATAGTAGTAGTAGTAGTAGTAGTTGGAGTAGTGCAGTATGAGTAGCAGTAGCAGCAGCAACAACAAAAGTAATGGTAGTAGTAGTAGTAGTGGAAATAGTAGTAGTAGTAGTCGAATTAGAAGCAGCAGTTGTTGTTGTTTTAGTAGTAGTTGTAGTAGCTGTGAAAATAGTAGTAGTAGTAGTCGAATTAGAAGCAGCAGTTGCTGTTGTTTTAGAAGTAGTTGTAGTAGCTGTGAAAATAGTAGTAGTAGTAGTCCTAGTAGTAGTAGTAGTAGTAGTAGTAGTAGTAGTACAAGTAGTACTAGTTGTTGTACTAGTTATAGTAGCAGTAGTAGTAGTTGGAGTAGTAGTAGCAGTAGCAGCAGCAACAGCATCACCATCAACAGTAGTAGTAATAGTGGTAGTAGTAGTAGTAGTAGTAGTAGTAGTGCAAGTAGTAGTAGTAGTTGTTGTGGTTGTTGTTGTAGCAGTAGTAGAAGTACAAGTGTTAGTAGTACAAGTAGTAGTAGTATTATTAGTTTAAGTAGTAGAGTAGTAGTTGTTGTTGCAGTTGTAGTGGCAGCAGCAGTAGTAGTACTAGTGGTATTTGCAGAAGAAGTTATTGTTGTTGTCGCAGTAGTAGTAGTAGTTATACTTGTAGTAGTAGTAGTAGCTGAGGTCGTTGTAGTTGGAGTAGTAGTACTAGTAGTAATGGCAACAGCAATAGCACTAGTAGCAATAGTTGTTGCAGTAGTTGCAGGAACTGAAGTTGTAGTAGCACTTGTAGCATCAGCAGCAGCAGCAGAAGTAGTTATGTTGTAGTAGTAGTAGTAGTCACTGAAGTAGCACGAGTAGTTGTAGCAATAGAAGCAGCTGCTACTATAAGTTCTACTGCTACTCTTACTACTACTACTACTATTACTACTACTACAAGTCTTAGTACTACTAGTCCTATTACTAATACCACTACTACTACTACTACTCTACTGCTTCTACTACTACATCTACTACTAATACTAATACAATTACAACTACGACTACTGCTACTGCTACAGCTACTACTACTATTACTATTACTACTACTACTACTACTACTACTACTACTACTACTCCTGCTCCTCCTCCTACTACTGCTACTACTACTCCTCCTACAACTATTACTCGTACCACTATTAGTACTACTACTATTACCACTTCACTCATACTACTTCTATGATAACTACTAATACTAAATTATTATTACTACTACTACTGCTGTTTCAACAACTGCTACTATAACTGCTAATACTGCAACTACTAATACTACTATTACTACTACTACGACTACTACTACTACTAATACAACTATTACTCCACTACTACAAGTACTACTACTACTACAACTACTACACCAACTAGTACTATTACTACTGTTACTTGTAATGCTACTACAACTACAACTCGTTCCGCTACTGCTACAACTACTGCTACTACTATTAGGACCACTACTACTACTACTATTACTACTACAACAACTACTACTGCTGCTATTACTACTACTTCAACAACTACGCCTACTACTGCTCCTACTGCTACTACTACTAATAATACTACTACTACTACTACTACAACTATTCCTGCTTCGACTCCTACTACTACTAATTCTACCCTTACCACCACTACTACTACTACTACACCAACTACTCCTACTCCCAATCCTATTATTACTACTACTACTATGCCTACTACGTCGACTCCAGTAACTACTACTCCAATTATGACTGCCACTACTACAACTGCTACTACTATTCCTACTACTACTCCAAATCCAGCTCCTACAACAACAACAACTACTACTTCTGCTACTACTACTACTACTACTACTGCTACTTCTATGGATATAGCTACTCCTACTTCGAATACTACTAATACTACTACTAGTAATCCAAATACTTGTACTACAACTGCTGCTACTACTACTATTGCTAATACTACTATTCTGACTACTACTACTATTCCTACTACTCCTAACTCTCCAACTACTGCTACCCCTACTTCGGCTTCTCCTATTACTACAACTACTGCTACTGCTATTATTAGGACTACTACTACAACAACTTCTATTACAACAATAACAACAACAGCTGCTGCTGCTACCACTATAACTGCTACTTGTACTACTACTACTACAACAACTTTTACTACATCTACTACTATTACTATAACTACTACTACAACTATTACTACTACGAATACTATCACTACTACTCTTAATGCGACTGCTACAGCTACTATTACGACTACCAAAACTATAGCTGCTTCTACTCCTAATACAACTACTACTACTACAACAACAACAACAACTACTGGTACTACTACTACTAATACTACTACAATGACTACTGCAAATACAACAACAAAAACAACAACAACAACAATAACAACAACAGCAACAACCACTACTACCACTAGTACTGTGCTACTGCTGCTGCTACTGCTGCAACTGCTACTACTACTAGGACTACTACTGCTGCTGCTGCTACTACTACTACTACTACAACTACTACTATTACTACTACTACTACTACAACTACTGATACTAATACTACTACTACTACTACTACTACTACTACTATTACTACTACTACTACTACTACAACTCCTAATGCTAGTACTGCTACTGCTACGACTGCTACTTCTACTACTACTAACATTACGACAATAATAACAACAACTACTACTACTATTACTACTACAACTTCTTCAACAACTACTATTACTACTACTACTACTACTACAACAACAACAAGAACAACTACTGCTACTACTACTACTTGTACTACCACCACTGTTACAAATGCTACTACAATGACTACTGCAAATACAACAACAACTACTACAATGCCAACTGCTTCGACAACTAGTACTATGCTACGGCAGCTGCTACTTCTCTTACTAGGACTACTACTACCACTACTACTACTACTCCTACCACTAGTACTGCTACTACTACTACTATTACTTCCACTACTACTAGTATCATTACTTCGGCTACTACTAATATTACAACCACTACTAGTGTTCCTAGTGCAACAACTACAACAACAACAACAATAACAACAACAACTACTACTGCTCCTATTGCTGCTACTACTACTACTACTCCTCCACCTCCCCCTCCTACTACTACTACAACAACTACAACTATTACTACTAATACAACGACAATGACTACCGCAAATACCACAACAGTAACAATAGTTACTATTACTACTACTAATAATACTACTACAATGACTACTGCAAATACAACAACAATAACAATAATTACAACTACTACTACTAATACTATGCTACAGCTGCATCCACTTCTACTACTACTACTAGTACTCCTAGTACACCTACTATAACTAATACTATTGCTACTACAACTACTACAATTTCTTCAACTACCACTATTATGATAACTACTACTACTACAACTACTACTACGACTATTTCTGCTACTATCACTGCAACTACTACTATTGCTACTACTACCACTACTACTAATACTACTACTACTACTACTACAACAACAACAACAACTACTTATGCTACTACTTCTACTACTGCAACTACTATTACTACTACTACTACTACTACTACTAATACTTGTTCTGCTACTCCAACTTCTACAGCTACTACTACTCCTGCTATTAATAAAACCACTCCTACTACAGCTACAACTAATATTACTACTACCACAACAACTACTACTATTACTATTACGATCACCACTAAAACTACTACTACTACTAAAACTACTACCACTACTACTAGTACTAATACTACTACTACTACTACTACAACTACTAATACTACTACTACTACAGCTTCTACTGCTACTACTACAACTGTGACTCCTGCTACAACTACTGCTAGTAATATTTTCACTACTACTACTACGACTACAACTACTATTGCCTCCACTAATAATAGTACTGTTACTACAACTACAATTCTACAATAACTACTACTACTAGAACTACTTATACTCCTACAACTACTACTCTTACTACTGCTAATACTACTACTACTATTGCTATTACTACTAAATTACTACTACTACTACTATTATTACTACTGCAACTAATACAGCTACTACTACTACTTCTACTACTACTACCACTACTACTACTACTACTACTACTACTACAATTACTACTAATACTCCTACTACTACTACTCCTACTACTAATAGTACTACCGCAAGAATTAGTACTACTCCTTCTACTATTACTACTACTACTTCAACTACTGTAACTGATACTACTACTATTGCTATTGCTACTACTGTTGGCACTACTCCTGCTGTAGCTGCAACTCCCCGAACTACCACTACTACTACTACTACCACACCTATAGCTACTACAACTACTAGTACAACTTCTTCTTCAACTCGTACTCCTATTACTACTCCTTCAACTATGACTATTACTACTAGTACGACTTCTATTATTACGACTACTATATATAACTACTACTACTTCTGCTACTAGTACTTAACTACAACTACTATTGCTATTACTGCTACTAGTACTAGTACAACAACTACTACTACTACTATTGTTCCTGTTAATATGACTACTAACACTACTACTACTATTTCAACTACTGCTACTACTACTGTTACTAGTACAACTACCAGTACTACTACTACTACTACTAGTACTACTACTACTTCCACTACTGCTACTCCTACAACTACTATTACTAATACTGCTACTAGTACTACTACAAATACTACTACTAATACTGCTGCTGCTACTTCTACTACTTCTACGACTACTACTCCTGCTACTACTACTGCTATGACTACTACCACTACCACTGCTGTAACTACTACTACTACTATGCCTACTACAATTGCTACAACAACTACTACTGCTTCCTCTACTTCTGCTACTACTGCTACTACTACTACACTACTATGGCAACTACTACTACCTCTACTACTAGTACTACACTAGTACTACACTACTACTATTGCTGCTGCTACTACTACTACTACTACTACTATTACTACTAGTTCTACAACTATTACTCTTGCTACTACTAGTACTATGACCACTAGTACTACCACTACTGCTGCTGCTGCTGCTACTACTACTACTACTACTACTACTATGACTACTTCAACTGCTACTACTACTGCTTCTACTTCCCCTACTTCTACTATTACTGCTACTACTACTCCAACAACAACAACAACAACTATTACGTCTACTACCACAACACGACTACTCCTACTACTACTATTACTACTATTATTACTACTGCTGCTACTACTTCTACAACTACCACTGCTTCTCCCTCTAATACTACTACTACTACCAATACTACTACTACTCCTACTTTTACTACTACGACTACTACAACTACTACTACCACTACTACAACCACAACGACTATTACTACTATTGCTACTACTTCTCATCCTACTACTATAACAACTCCTACAACAACCACTACTACTTCTAATACTATAACTTCTCTTACTACTACTGCTGCTACTATTGCTACTACTTCTACACCTACTCCTTCTGCTATTACTACTACTACTACAACTGCCACTACTACCACTTCTATAACAACTACTACTATTCCAACTACTGCAACCAATATTACAACTAATATCACTAATATTGCAATGTTAACTACTGCCACTTATATAACTACCATTTCTGTTGCTAAAACTACTACTACTACTCCTATTTCTACTACTACTACTACTACTACTACTACTACTACTACTACTAGTAATACCATTTTTACGACTCCAACTATTTTTACTACTACTACTACTACTACAACTACTGCTGCTACAACAACTACTACTACGACTACTAATGCAACTAGTGCACCAAATACAACTATTACAATTAGTAAAGCTATTGCTACGGCTGTAATTACGACTACTGTAACTATTTCAACTACTGCTATTGGTACTACTACTACTACTACTAAAACTACTTCTATTATTACTGCTACCATAGCTACTACTTCAGATGCAACATGTACTACAACTCCTCCTACTACTACTACTACTTCAACTGCTACTACTACTGCTGCTGCAACTACTATTACTAATACCACTACTACTACTTCTACTACTACAACTACTACTTTTACTACTCCTACTACTACCACTAATATTCTACTACCCCAACTACTGCTGCAGCTCCTACTCCAACTGGAACTCCTATTACTACTACTACTACTACTACTACTACTACACTACTACTACTTATACTTCTACTACTACTACAATTACTGCTACTACTACTTATACTACTACTACTACTACCAATACTACTACTACTATTACTTACAATAACTATTTCCACTACTACTACTACTTTTGCTACTACTATTACTTCTACTACTTCTACTGGGACTACTACTTACAACAACAACAACAACAACAACTACAACTACCACCACCACCACTACTACAACTACTACTACTAATGCTGCTACAATGACTACAGCAAATACAACAACAATAACAACATTTACTACTACTACTATTAATACTATGCTACTGTCGCCGCCACTTCTACTACTATTACTAGTACTCCTAGTACTCCTAGTACACTTACTCTAAGAAATACTATTGCTACTACAACTTCTACAATTTCTTCAACTACTACTATGACAACAACTACTAGTATTACTACTACTAATACTACCACTACTACTGCCACTACTACAACTATTACCACCACTACTACCACCACTACTACTATTACTACTACTACTATTACCACTACTACTGCTACTACTACTACTACTACCACCACCATCATCACCACTACTACTACGACTACTACTACGACTACTACTATGACTACTCCTACTACTACTACTACTACTACTACTAGTAACACCATTGCTACTATTACTACTACTACTACTACTACTACTACTACTACTACTACTACTACTACTACTACTACTACTACTACTACTACTACTACTACTACTACTACCACCACCACCACTACTACTACTACTACTACTACTACTACTACTACACCAATGACAACTGCAAATACAATAACAATAACAACACTTACTACTACTATTACTAATACTATGCTACTGCTACAACCACTTCTACTACTAGTACTAGTACTCGTAGTACACCTACTATAACTAATAATATTGAAACTTCAACTTCTACATTTTCTTCAACTACTACTCTTATGAAAACTACAACTACTACTACTATGACTACTTTGGCTACTACTACTACTACTACTACTAGTACTACTATCACTACTACTACTACTACAACAACTACTACTACTACCACCACCACCACTACTAATACTATAACTACTACTAGCTCTGCTACGACAACAACTACTACTACCACCACTACTACTGCTACTACTGCTACCACTACTACTAATACTACTTATTTTTCTACTCCTACTTCTACTCCTACTACCACTCCTACTACTAGTGCAACTGCAACTAATTTTACTACTGCCACAGCTACTTCTACTACTACTATTATGATCACCACCACCACCACCATGATGACTACTACTACAAATATAACTGCTACAACAACTACTAGTACTAATACTACTACTACTACTTCTACTACTACAACTACTAATACTACCACTACTACTACAGCTTCTACTGCTACAACTACAACTAGTACTATTTCCACTACTACTACTTCTACTTCTATTGCATCTACTAAAAATAATACTGCTATAACAACTACAACTACTAGTATGACTTATACTCCGACAACTACAACTATTACTATTGCTAATACTACTACTACTGCTGCTACAACAACAATAAAAATAACAACTACTACTACTATAACTACTACAGCTACCACTACTACTCTAATACCACCACCACCACCAGCCACCACCACCACCCCACCACTACACTAACCACTACACGAAGACAAATACTACTAACTACTCCCAACTCTAATAACGACTACTGCCAACTACTACTACTACTAATACTACCACAACTACTAATACGAACCACTACTACTACCACTACTACTACTATTACCACTACTACTACCACCACTACTACTATTACTACTACTACTACCACCACTACTATTGCTACTACTGCTACTACTACAGCTACTATTACTACTACTACTACTGCAACTACTACTACTACTACTACTACTACTACTACTACTTAGTAGCAGTAGCAATAGTAGTAGTTGTTATTGTTATTGTTATCACAGCAGTATAGTAGTATAGTCATAGCTATTTTAGTAGTAATAGTACTAGTAGTAGTAGCAGTAGTAGTACTAGTTGTTGTTGTTGTTGTTATTGTTATCATAGCAGCAGTAGTAGTAGTAGTCATAGCCGTATTAGCAGTAATAGTAGTAGTAGTAGTAGTGGTACAAGTGGTAGTAATAATACTACCACTACTACAGCCACTACTACTACTATTAGCACTACTACTACCACCACTACTACTATTACCACTACTACTACTACCACTACTATTGCTACTACTATAGCTACTACTACAGTAGTATAGTAGTAGTAGTCATAGTTGTATTAGTAGTAATAGTACTAGTAGTAGTAGCAGTAGTAGTACTAGTTGTTGTTGTTGCTGTTATTATTGTCATAGCAGTAGTTGTAGTAGTAGTCATAGCCATGTTAGTAGTAATAGTAGTAGTAGTAGTAGTAGTAGTAGTGGTACAAGTGGTAGTAATAGCAGCAATAGTATAATAGTTGCAATAGTATTAGTAGTAGTAGTAGCAGGAGTAGTAGTAGTAGCAGTAGTAGCAGCAGCAATAGTAATAACAGCAGTAGTAGTATGAGTAGTAGTAGTAGTATGCAGTAGTAAGAGTAGTAGTCATTGTAATAGTTGTAGTTGTAATAGTGGTAGTAGTAGTGGTAGTAGTATTACTAGTAGCAGCAGCAGCAGTAGTAGTAGTAATAGTAGTAGCAGTAATAGCAATAGTAGAAGGAGTTGTAGTAGTAGTAGTAGCAAAAGTAGTAGTTATAGTAGTTGGATTATTATTAATAGTTGTGGTAGTAATAGTAGTTGCAGCAGTAATTACAAAAGGAAGAGTAGTAGTTGTAGTAGTAGCAGCAGCAGTAGCAATAGTAAAGAAGTAGTAGTAGTGCAGAGAGTAGAATTAGTAGTAATAATAGAAGTAGTAGTTCTAGTCGCAAGAGTTGTAATTGAAGCAGCAGTAGTTGTTGTTATTGTTGTTGTAGTCACAACCATAGTAATTGTAGTAGTAGTAGTAGTAGTTGTTGTTGTTGCAGAAGTAGTTGTAGTAGTAGTAGTAGTAGTTGATGTAGTAGAAGAAGTAGTAGCAGTAGCTGTTGTAGTAGTACGAGCAGTAGCTATAGTAGTAGTAGTAGTTGTTGTTGTAGAGGCAGTACTGGTAGCAGTAGCTAGTAGTAGTTGTTGTTGTAGGGGTAGTAGTAGTTGTTGTAGTTGTTGTAGTCGTAGTAGTGCTAGTTGTTGTAGTTGTTGTAGTTGTAGTAGACCTAGTAATAGTAGTAGTAGTAGTAGCAGAAGTAGTAGCTATAGTAATAGTTGAAGTAGTAGTTGGAGTAGTAGAAGTAGTAGTAGGAGTAGTAGTTGTAGTAGTAGGAGTAGTAGCAAGAGTAGAAGTTGTAGCAGTAGTAAATGTAGGAGTTGTAGAAATAGTAGTAGTAGCATTAGTAGTAGTTTTAGTAGTAGGTGTAGTAGTCCTAGCAATAGGAGTAGTTGTAGTAGTTGTAGTCGTAGTAGTTCTAGTAGTTGTAGTAGTTATAGCAGTAGAAATGGTAGTAGCAGTAGAAGCAATAGTGGTAGTCGTCGGAGTAGCAATTGTCAATGTTGTTGTAGCAGCAGTGTTGGTAGTAGTAATAGTAGTAGTAGTTGTTCTCATAGTAATAATATTAGTTTTAGTAGTTGTAGTAATAGTAGTAGTAGTAGTAGTACAAGTAGTAGTAGTTGTAGTAGTAATAGTAGTGGCCATAGTTGTACTAGTAGTCATAACAGTAGTTGTTGTTGTTATTATTAATGTTGTGGTAGTAGAAGTAATAGTACTAGTGTTAGTCTTAGTAGTAGTAGTAGTGGTAGTACTAGTAGTAGTAGTAGTAGTAGTAGCAGTAGTCCTAGTAGTAGTTGTAATAGTAGTAATTGTCATAGTAGTAGTCACAGTTGTAGAGGTTGTTGTAGTTGTAGTAGTAGTAGTTTACAATAGAGTAGCAGTAGAAGTAGTAGGAGTAGTAGTAGTAGTAGTAGGAGTAATACTACTAGGAGTATTAGGAGTAGTAGATGTAGCAGTAGTAGCAAAAGTAGCAAAAGTAGGAGTAGTAAGAGTCGTAGTCAGGGAAATAAGAGTTGCAGTAGTAGTACTAATAGTAGTTATAGCAGAAGTAGTACTAGTAGTAGTCAGTGTAGTAGTAGTAGTGGTAGTTGTTTTAGTAGTAGTAGTAGTATTAGCAGTAGCTGTGGTAGTATTAGTAGTAGTAGTAGTGTAGTATTACTAGTAGTCATAGTCGTAGTCGTAGTAGTAGTAGTAGTCTTTGTTGTTGTTGTTATTGCTAATGTTGTGGTAGTAGAAGTAGTAGTAGTAATAGTAGTAGTAGTAGCAGAAGTAGCAATAGTAATAGTAGGAGTAGTAATAGTAATAGTTGTAGCAGTAATTGTAGTAGTAGGAGTCGTAGTTGTAATAGCATTAGCAACAGTGGCAGTAGCAGTAGTAGTAGCACTAGGAGTAGTAGTAGTAGTAGTAGGTGTAGTAGTAGTACTTATTGTAGTAGTGGTAGTAGTAGAAACAGTAGTAGTAGTGGTATGAGTAGTAGTAGTAGTATTCGGAGTAAGAGTTATAGGAGTAGTTGTATTAGGAGTAAGAGTAGTAGGAATAGTAGTGGTGCTAGTAGTAGTAGTTGTTGTAGTAGCAGTAGTAATAGTTGTAGTAGTAGAAGTAGCACTAGTAGTGGTAGTAGTGGTAGTAATAGTAGTAGTAGTAGTAGTAGCAGCTATTGCCACAGTTAGGGCTGTGCATTATTCGGTCAAAACCAAATTAACCGACCGACCAAAACCGAATAACCAATTCAGTTCGAGTTAATCGGTTTTCGGTTTGGTTTCGGTTTTAAAAAATAAAAAATTGAAACTTCGGTTCGGTTTCGGTTTCTGATTTTCGAAAACCATAAAAACCGAACCGAACCGAATTATATATATACCTATATACTGCGGTTAGGTTTCAGTTTTGGGCTAATCGGCTCAAACAACTAGGCCGAACCCTAGATGGCGTATATATGCCTGCATTTTCTCATAGTGGTTCGCCGCTCTCGCAGTCTCGGTCTCACCTCTCGCTTCAGCACTAACCCTAATCCCTCTTGCTGTCGGCGCTCTCGCTCTCGCCACTCTCGCTTTCGTCGCTCTCGCTCTCGCTGCTACGGACCTGCGGCGCTGTGCTTTCATCACTACAGCTGCGGTGCTGCGCCGTGTCGGTGACATCACTTTCGTCCACCCCCGGACCCCCCTCCTCCTCTGAGGCTCTGAGTCCCGACGCCTCTCTCTGGTCGACGCTCTGAGGTTCAATCTCTCATTTTTCTACGACGGATTAAGCTGTAAGGTGAGCATATTTAGGAAATTATGAAATTTAGGGTTGATTTTTTGTCAAATTAAATTAGGGTCTTTTGATTTCATACGATTTTATTCTTAGATCAGTAAATTCTTAGTTCCGAACTGACGATTTTTCTTCTCCTTCATCCCTACAGCTACGGTGCTGCGTCGTGTCAGTGACATTGCTTTCATCCACCCCCGGACCCCCCTCCTCCTCTGAGGCTCTGAGTCCCGACGCCACAATATCTCTCTGATTGACGCTCTGAGCTTTAATCTCTCATTTTTTTATAACTGATTAAGCTGCAAGCTGAGGGTATTTAGGGTTGATTTTTTGTGAAATCAAATTAGGGTTTTTTGATTTCATACGATTTTATTGTTAACCCTTTCGTCCATGGTCCACTCCCGGACCCCCCCTCCTCTCCTCTGAGGCTCTGACTCTCTGAGTCCCAACGCCTCAATATCTCTTTGGTCGACGCTCTGAGCTTCAATCTCTCATTTTTCTACAACAGATTAAGCTGCAAGTTGAGAGTATTTCGAAAATTATGAAATTTAGGGTCAATTTTTTGTGAAATTAAATTAGGATTTTTTGATTTCATACGATTTTATTGTTAGATCAGTAAATCCTCAGTTCCGAACTCCCAATTTTTCTTCTCCTCCATCCCCGGTGGCATCGCTTTCGTCCACCCCTGGACCCCCCTCCTCCTTTGAGGCTCTGACTCCCAACGCCTCAATATCTCTCTGTGACTAGCCTTCGAGGCTCTGAGCTTCAATATCTCATTTTCTACAACGGCATCATTGGGATCAAATTGCAAGGTTAGGGTTGAATTTTGTGAAATTAAATTAGAGTTTTTTGATTTCATATGGTTTAATCTGTAATTCTGTATTTTTCTATTCACAGATGTTGAACGAGGATGACAGTAAACAGCTTTCAAACACAAATCCAGTTATTCCAAGTCCAATGCCAATTTCTGCTTCTCAGGAAAGTTCTATGTCTATGGATATCGAACTTTCAAACAAGGGCAATGCATCTACGTGCAGTACAAAGCCTCCAATGCCGAGAAAAAGAATGGCAGCACGATCAGCTGTATGGGAGAATTACACAAAGTTCACAGACTCGGGCAAGTCAACCAAAGCCAGATGCAACTACTGTGGTAATGATAGCAAAAGTAAGAGTTGCAATAGTAGTAATAGTAGTAGTAGTAGTAGTAATATAAGTAGTAGTACAAGCTATAGCAATAGTAGAAGCAGCAGTAGTAGTAGATGTAGCAGCAGCAACAACTATAATTATTATTGTACTAGTAGTAATAGTAGGAGTAGTAGTATTATAAGTAGTTGTAGTTGCAGTAGTAGCAGTAGTAGCATTAGTAGTAGTACCAGAAGTAGTAGCAGTTATAGTATTTGTAGGAGAAGTAATAATAGCTGCAGTCGTAGTTGTACGAGTAATAGCAGTAGTAGCGGTAGTTGTAGTTGCAGCAGTAGCAGTAGTAGGTGTAGTAGCTGAAGTTGTAGTCATAGTGGTAGTAATAGTAATAATAGAAGCAGTAAAAGCAATAGTTGCAGGCTTAGTATTGGTGGCAGTAGTAGCCGTAGTGGTAGTAATAGTAGTAGTAGTAGTAATAATAATAGTAATAATATTAGTAGTAGTCCTGATAGTAGCAATAGTACTAGCAGCAGTAGAGTTGCAATAGTATTAGTAGTATTAGCTGCAGTAGTAGTAGTAGCAGTCGCAATACTAGTGGTAGAAGCAGCAGTAGTAGCAGTAGTAGTGCAATTGTTACACTAGTAGCAGTAGTTGTAGTATTAGTGTAGTTGTAGTAGTAGTAGTAGTATTAGTGTACTAGTAGAAGTAGTAGTTGTAGTAGCAGAAGTAGTAGTTGGTGAGGTAGTAGTTGTAGCAGTAGCGGTAGTAGTCGTAGAAACAGCTATAATAGTAGTGGTAGTAGCTGTCGTAGTAGCAATAGTAGTGCCAGCAATAGTAATAGGAGAAGTAGTACTAGGTGTAATAGTCATAGTAGAAGTAGTGGTAGTTGTAGTAGTTGTAATAGTAGCAGTAGTAGAAGCAGTGACATCCACAGCAGAAGTAGTGATAGCTCTAGCAGTAGTTTTTGTAGAAGTAGTAGTAGTAGTTGCAGAAGTAGTTGTAGTATAAATAGTAGTTATTGTAATAGTAGTTGTGGAAGTAGTAGTTGCCATAGTAGCCGTACTAGTAGTAGAAGTAGTAGCAGTAGTAGCATAAGAAGTTGTTGTAATTGCTACAATAGTAGTTATAGTAGGAGTAGTAGTAGTAGTAGTAGTAGGAGTACTAGAAGCAGTAGCAGCAATAATAGTAGTAGGAGTAGCAGTTGTAGTAGTAATAGCTGGAGTAGTGGAAGTAGTTGTAGTAACGGTAGCAGCAAAAGCTTAGGAGTAGTAGTAGTAGTAGCAGGACCAGTAGTAGTAGGTGTAGGGGAAGAAGTAGTATAAGGAGTAGCAGTAGTAGAAGTTGTAGTGGTAGTGGTAGTTGCAGTAGAAGTAGTAGCAGGAGTACTAGTTGCAGTAGTAGTAGTTGGAGTAGTAGTAGTTGTTGTTGTATTCGTTGTAGTCATAATAGAAGGAGCAATACCAATAATAATAGCAACAGTAACAGTAGTACCAGTACGAGTAGTAGTAGTCGTAGTAGTAGTAAAAGTAGTAGTAGCTGAAATAATAGTAGTAGTAGTAGTAGTAGTCGTAGTAGCAACAGCAGTAGTAATTGTAGTTATAGAGCAGTGGTAGTAGTAGTAGTAGTAGTAGTAGCCATTGTAGCAGTTGTTGTAGTAGTAGCAATAGTAGCAACAGCAAGTGCCACCATAGTAGTTTTTTTAATAGTTGTGGTAGTTGTAGTAGCTGTTATAGCTATAGTAGTAGTAGTAGTAGCTATCGTAGCAGTTAGTAGTAGTGGTTGTAGGAGAAGTAGTAGTAGTCGTAGTAGCAGTAATAGTAGCATTGGTAGTTGTAGAAGTGGAAGTAGAAGTAGTAGCAATAGTATTAGTAGTTGCAACAATATTAGCAGCAGTAGTAGTAGGAAAAGTAATACTACTTGCAGTAGCAGTAGTAGCTGTTATAGCCGTGACGGCAGCAGCAGCAGCATCAGAATTAGTAGTAGTAGGAGTATGGGTAGCAGTAGCAGTAACAGCAACCATATTATCCATAGTGCTAGTAGTAGTTGTTGTATTAGTCACATTAGTAGTAACAGTTGGAGTAGTTGTAACACTTGTAGTAGTGGGAGTTGTAGTACTAGTAGTAGTAATAGTAGGAGCAGTAGTAGTTGCAATAGGAGTGGTAGTAGTAGCAGTAGTAGTAGGAGTATCAGTTGTCACAGTAGTGGTAGGAGTATCAATAGAAGTAGTAGTGGTTGTAATTGTAGTTGTAGTAGGAGTAGTAGTAGCAGGAGGAGGAGGAGGAGGAGGAAGAGTAGTAGTAGTAGTAGTGGCAGCAGTAGGAGTAGGAGTTGCAGTTGTAGTAGTAGCAGTAGTTGGAGCTGTATTTGTTGTAGTAGTAGGAGTAGAAGTAATAACAGTAGTAGTGGGATGAGTAGCAGTAGTAGCAAGAGCTATAGCAGTTGAAGTTGCAGTAGTAGAAGTAGTTGTAGTTGCTGTAGTAGTAGGAGTATTATTAATAAAAATAATAATAGTAGTAGTAGTGAATGAGCAGTAGAAGTCATATTAGTAGTAGAAGCAATGGTAGTAGTAGTTGTGATTGTAGTGGGAGCAGTAGTAGTAGTAGAGGAGTAGCAGCTGTAGTATTAGCAGTTGTAGCTATAGTAGTAGTTGTAGTGGTAGTAGAAGCAGCAGTAGTAGTTGCCGTAGTAGCTGTTGGAGTAGTAGTAGTAGTAGTAGTAGTCGTAGGAGTTGCTTTAGTAGCAGTTATCGTAGTAGTAGGACAAGTACCAATAATAGTAGCAGTAGCTGCAATAGCATAAGTAGTGGAAGTTGTAGTAGTAGTAGCGAAAGTAGAAGTTGTAGCATTAGTCGCAGTAGTTTCGATAATAGCAGCAGTAGTAGTAGTAGTATTTTTAGTAGTTGGGGTAGTAGAAGTTATTGTTGTAGCAAAAGTAGTAGTAGTCGGAGCAATCGTAGTACTAGCATTAGTAGTAGTTGGAGAAGCAGTAGTAGCAACAGCAGCAGTAGTAGCATTAGTAGTAGGCATAATAACAGCAAGAGTAATAGAAATAGTAGTAGTAGCACTAGTAATTATGTTAGGTGAAGTAGTAGTAGTAGCAGGATCGGTAGTAGTATTACTAGTTGTAGCAGAAGCAATAGAAGTAGTTGTAGTAGTAGTTGAAGTAGTAGTCATAGTAGTAGCAACCGTAGTAGTAGCAGGAGTAGTACCCGTAGAAGCAGTAGTAGCATTAGCTGCAGTAGTAGTAGTAGTTATAGCAGTAGTAGTAGTAGCAGTAGTAGCATTAGTAGTAGCTATAGTAGGCGCAGTAGTATTAGGAGTAGTAGTAGTGGTACGAGAACTAGTAGTCACAGTAGTAGTAGTCGCAGATGTAGTAGTAGTACAAGTTGCAATAGAAGTACTACTAGAAGTAATAGAAGTAGTAGTAGCAGTAGAAGGTGTAGTAGGAGGAGGGGTAGTAGTAGTAGTAGAGGCAGTAGTAGCAGTAATAGGAGTAGCAGCGGTAGTAGTAGTTGTAATAGGAGTAGTAATAGTAGCAGTAGTAGTAGTAGCAGTCGTAGCAGTGGTAGTGGTAATTATAGTAGTAGTACAAGTAGTAATAGTAGTAGAAAAATTACCAGTAGTAGTATTAGTAGTAGTAGTAGCAGTAGTAGTGGATGCCTTAGTGGCAGTAGTAGTAGTAATAGTAGTAGCAGCAGCAGCAATAGTAGTAGTATTTGCAATAGTAGTAGTAGCGGTAGTAATACTAGTAATAGTGGAAGTAGTAGTAGTAGTTGGAGAGGTAGTTGTTGTTGTAGCAGACATAATAGCTATAGTAGTAGTAGCAGTAGTAGTAGTAGCAGCTGTAGTAGTAATATTAGTAGTAGTAGCAGCATTAGTAGTAGTAGTAGTAGCAGTAGCAGTAGTGGAAGCAGTAGCAATAGTAGTAGGGGTAGTCTTAGTAGTTGTAGAAGTAGTAGTTGTAGTGGTAGTACAAGCAGTTGCAGCCACAGCAACAGTAGCAGTAGCAGTTGTAGTAGTAGTAGTAGCAGTAGCATTAGTAGCGATAGCAGTAGTAGGAATAGTAGTAGTTGTTATAGAAGTGGTAGTAGTAGTAGTCATAGTAATGGTAGTACTAGCAGCAGCTGTAGTATTAGCAGCAGCAGTAGTAGTAGTAACTGTAGGAATAGAAGTAGTAGTAGCTATATTAGCAGTGGCAATTGTAGTAGTAGTAATAGTAGCATTTGTAGTAGCAATCGTGGCAGTAGCAGCAACAGTATTAGCTGTAGTAGTAGTAGCAGTAGTAGCAATAGTAGTAGTAGTAGTAGTAGTAGTAGTAGTAGTAACATTAGCATTAGTTGTAGCAGTAGGAGTAGTAGTTGTTGTTGTTGTTGTAGGAGAAGAAGTAATAGTAGTAGTTAACCTTGTTGTAGGAGAAGTAGTAATAGTAGTAGTAAACCTTGTTGTAGGAGAAGTAGTAGCAATAATTATTGTAGTAGTACTAGTATTTGTTGTCGTAGTTGCAGTACTAGTTGTATCAGTAGTGGTAATAGTATTAGTAGTAGTAGTAGTCGTAATAGCAGCAATAGTAGTAGTGGTGGTAGTAGTAATAGTGGTAGAAGTAGTAGCCATAGTAGCCAAAGTAGTAGTAGTAGCAGCACCCATAGTAACAGTAGCAGCAATAGTAGTAGTTAAAGTTGTGGTAGCAGTAGTAGCAATAGCAGACATAGTAGTAGTAGTAGTAGTAGAAGTAGTATTAGCTATAGTAGTAGTATTAGCAGTAGTAATAATATCAGAACTAGTAGTAGTTATTGTAGTCGCAGTAGTAGTTGTAGTAGTAGTACTAGCAAAACTAATAGTAGGAGTAGAAGCAGTATAAGCACAAGTATTAGCTGGATAAGCAAAAGTCATAGTAGTTGTAGTAGTAGTTGTAGTAATAGTAGTAGGAGAAGTAGTAGTAGTAGCAGTAGCAGTAGTAGTGGTGGTGGTGGTAATTGTAGTAGTTGTAGTAGCAGTTGAAGTAGTGGTAGCAGCAGCAGTAGTAGTAGTTGTAGTAGCAGTAGTAGTAGAGTAGTATAGTAGCAATAATCGGTAGTCGTAATAGTAGTAGTAGTAGCAGTAGCGTATAGTACAAAAGTGTTGTAGTAGTAGTAAGAATGAATAGTAGCAAGAGAAGTAGTTGAAGCAGTCTTGTAGTGGTAGCAGAAGTGCTAGCGGCCGTAGTAGCATAGTAGCAATACTAGTAGTAGTAGTAGAGTAGTAGTTAGTAGTGTAGTAGTAGTAGTAGTAGTAGTAGTAGTAGTAGTAGTAAGTAGTAGTAGAAGTAGTTGTAGTAATACTTGTAGTAGCAGTAGTATTAGTTGGTGTAGCAGTAGTAGTAGTAGCAATAGTGGTAGCAATAGTAATAGTTGTAGGATAAGTAGCAGTAGTGGGAGTAGTAATAGTAGTAGTAGTAGTTGTTATGGCAACAACAACAATTGTAGTAGCATTAGCCGTAGTTTTAGCAGAGTAGTTGTAGAAGAAGTAGTAATAGTAGTAGTTATTATTGTTATAGGAGAGGTAGCAACAGTAGTAGTAGCAGTAGTAACAGTAGTATTGGTTGTCGTATTAGTACCACTAGTAGTAGCTGTAGTTGTAATAGTAGTAGTAGTAGTAGTAGTAGTAGTCATAGTAGTAGCAGTAGTAGTAGTAGAAGTAGCAGCAACAGTAATTATTGTAGTTGTAGCAGTAGTCGTATTTGTTGTAGCAATAGTAGCAGTTGTAGTAGTAGTAGTAGATGTAGAAGTAGTTGTAGTAGTAATTGTTGTAGCGATAGCAGCATCTGTAGTAGTAGTAGTAGATGTAGAAGTCGTAATAGTTGTAGAAGTAATAGTAGGAGTAGTAGAAGTCATAGCAATAACACTCGTAGTACTAGTTGTTGTAGTAGTAGTAGTACTATTAGTTGGAGTAGCAGTAGTTGTAGTCAAAGTAGTAGTAGTAGAAGTAATAGTAGTAGGAGAAGTAGTAGTAGTGGCAGTAGTTGTTGTAACCATAGTAGTAGTAGTAGTAGTAGTGACGGCAGCTGCAGCAATAGTAGTAGTAGAAGTAGCTTTTGCAGTAGTTGAAGCATTAGTAGTAGTAGTAGTAGTAGTAGTATTTGTAGGAGTTGTAGTTGTAGTAGTTATTGCTATTGTAGGGGAGGTAGTAGTACTAGTAGTAGTAGTAGCATTAGTATTTGTTGTCGTATTACTCGCACTAATAGTAGCAGTAGTTGTAATAGTAGTAGTAGTAGTAGTAGTAGTACTAGTACTAGTAGTAGTAGTCTTAGGAGTAGTAGTTGCAGCAGCAGTGGTAGCCGTATTAGCAACAATAATTGCCATAGTTGCAGCAGTAGTAGTATTTGTTGTAGCAACAGTAGCAGTAATTACAGAAGTAGTAGATGTAGTAGCAGTCGTAGTAGTAATTGTAGTAGCAGTAGTAGCAGTGGTTGCAGTCGAAGTAGTGGTAGCCGTAGTAGCAATAGCTAACATAGTAGCGGTAGTAGTATTTTTTTGTGTAGTAGTAGTAGTAGATATAGTAGTAGCTATAGTAAAAGTAGTAGAGGAAGTAATAGTAGTGGTAGTAGTAGTTGTAGCCATAGTAGTAGTAGTAGTAGTATTAGTAGTAGTACTTGTAGTAGCAGTAGTCATAGTTGTGGTAGTCAAAGTAGTGGTAGCAATATTTGAACTAGTAGTAATAGTAGTAGTAGTAGTTGCACTAGTAGTTGTCGTTACAGTAATACTAGTCATTGCAGTAGTAGTAGCAACAGCTGTAGTATTAGTTGGAGTAGCAGTAGTAGTAGCAGTAGTAATAGTAGTAGGAGAAGTTTTAGTTGTTGCAGTAGTAGTAGTATTAGTAGTAGCAGTTGCAGTAGTAGTGCTTGTGGTAGCCGCAGTAGTACTAATAGAAGTAGTACTAGTAGTAGCAGTAGCAACTGTAGTAGTTGTTGTAGTGGTTGCGACAACAGTTATAATAACTGTAATGTAGTAGTAGCAGTAGTAGTAGCAGCAACAATAGTAGTAGTAGTGGTTGTAGTAGTAGTAGTAGTAGTAGTAGTAGTAACAATAATAATAGTAGTAGCCGTGGTGGTAGTAGTAGTAGTAGAAGCAGTAGTAGTAGAAGTAATAGTAGCCGTAGTAGTAGGAGTAGCTGTAGTAGCAATGGTAGTAGTAGTAGTAGTGGTAGTAGTCGTTGTTATTGTAGTAGTTGTTATAGTAGCACTACTAGTAGTAGTTGTAGTTGCAGTAGTGGTAGTAGTAGTAGCAGCAACTGTAGTAGTAGTAGTAGAACGAGTAATAGCAGTAGCAGCATCAATAGCAGTAATAGTTGTAGTAGTAGTAGAAGTAGTAGTGGCAACAGTAGTAATAAGAGTATGTGTAGGAGTAGGAGTAGATGTAGGATTAGCAGTAGTAAGAATAGTAGTAGTAGTAGTAGTAGTAGAAGCAATAGTATTAGTAGTAAGAGTGGTACTAGTAGTATTAGTAGTAGCATTAATAGTAGCAACTGTAGTAGTAGTTGTAGTAATAGGGGTAGGTGGTGGAGTAGGAGTAGCAGTAGGAGTCCAAGTAGTAGTTGTAGGAGGGGGAGGAGGAGGAGGAGGAGGAGGAGGAGGAGGAGGAGGAGGAGGAGTAGTAGTAGTAGTAGTAGTAGTAGTAGTAGTAGTAGTAGTAACAGTAACAGTAGTAGTAATAATACAAGTAGTAGTAGTAATAGTAGTAGTATTAGTAGTAGCAGTAGTTGGTGTAGTAGTAGTAGTAGCAGTATTAGTAGTAGTAGGAGTACTAGCAGTAGTAGGAATAATAGTTGTAGTTGTAGTAGTTATTGTTGTCCTTGCTGTAGTTGTGGCAGTAGTACTGGTAATAGTTGTAATAGTTATAATTGTACTAGTAGTAGTAGTAGTACATGTAGCAGTAGTAGTTGTAATAGGAGGAATAGTTGTTGTAGTAGTAGCTGTAATACTAGAAGTACTAGAAGTAGTAGTAGCCGTAGTAGCAGTAATACTAGAAGTAATAGAAGTAGTAGTAACAGTAGAAGCAGCAATAGTAGTAGTAGCAGTGGTAGTAGTAATAGTGGTAGTTACAGTAGTAGTAGTAGTAGTAGTAGTACTTGTAGCGATAGTAGTAATAGATGTGGTAGTAGGAGGAGGAGTAGTAGTAGTTGTTGTTGTTGTTGTAACAATAGCAATAACTGTAGTTGTGGTAGTAGTAGCAGTAGCTGTTATTGTAGTTGTAGTCAAAATAGTAGTTGTTGTTGTAGTAGTAGGAGTAGCAGTAGTAGTAGTAGGGGTTGTTGTAGTAGTAGTACAGTAGTAGTATTAGAAGTTGTTGTAGTAGTAATTGTAGTAGTAGTTGAAGAAGCGGTTGTAGCAATAGTAGTAGTAGTAGTAGTAGTAGTAGCAGGAGAAGTTTTAGTAGTTGTACTAATAGCAGTAATAGTATTATTTGTAGTAATAGTTGTTGTTGTTGTAGTAGTGTAGTAATAGTAGCAGTAGAGGTCGTAGTAGTAGTACTTGCAGTAGTAGCAGCAGCAGTAGTTGTTGTTGTTGTTGTTGTAGTAGAAGCAGTAGCAGTTGTAGTAGTGGTAGTAGTAGTTGTAGTAGTAGTTATTGCAGTAGTAGATGTCGTAGCTGTAGTAGTAGTAGCAGTAGGAGTAGTAGTGGTAGTAGCAGGAGTGGTAGTTATTGCAGCAGTAGTAGTAGAAGTAGTAGCAGTAGTAGTAGTTATATTAGTTGAAGTAGCAGTAGTCCCAACACTACTAGTTGTAGCAGCTGGAGTACTAGTAGTACTAGTAGGAGAAGTTTTAGTAGTTTTAGTATTAACGGTAGTAGTAGTAGTAGTAGTAGTAGTAGTAGTAGTAGAAGTAATAGTAGTGGCAGCAGTAATGGGAGTAATAGTTGTAGTAGTAGTTGTTGTTGTAGTAGTCAGTGGAATAGTAGTATTAGTAGTAGGTGTAATAGCTATTACTGTAGTAGTTATAGTTTTTGCAATAGTACTAGTAGTAGTTCGAGTAGTAGTAGGAGTAGTGGTAGTAGTAGTAGAAGCAGAAGTAGTACTAGTAGCTGCAGTGGTTGTACTTGTAGGTGGAGTAGTAGTAGGAATAGTAGTAGTTGTTGTTGTAATATTAGTTACAGAAGTAGTACTAAGTGTTGTAATAGTGGTGGAAGTAGTAGCAGCAACAGTTGTAGTAGTTGCAGTAGGAGTAGGAGTAGTAGAAGTAGTAGTAGAAGTAGCAGTTGTAGCGACAGCAGTAGTAGTACTGGTAGTAGTAGTAGCAATAGGTGTAGTAGTAGTAGCAATTGGAGTAGTAGTTGTAGGAGTAGTAGTAGTAGTAGAAGTAGCAATAGTGGTAAAAGTAGTTGTAGCTGTAGTAGTAGCAGTAGTAGCAATGAGAGTAGTAGTAGCAGCAGTTGCAATAGTAGTATTATTTGTAGTAACAATTGTAGTTGTAGGAGTAGTTGTAGCATTAGTAGTTGTTGTTGTGATAGCAGTGTAGTAGCAGTAGCAGTAGTAGTAGTATTAGAGGTAGTAGTAGAACTAGTAGTTACAGTTATGGCAGTAATAGAAATTGTAGTAGTAGTATTAATAGTAGTAGTTGAAGTAGTAGTAGTAGTACTTGTAGGAGTAGTCGTAGTAGTTGTAGCAATTGCTGTAGTAGTAGTAGTAGTAGTAGGAGTAGGACTAGTAGTAGTAGCAGTGGTAGTACTAATAGTAGTAATAGTAGCAGTTGTAGTAATAGTAGTAGTAGTAGCAGTAGGACTAGTAGTAGTAGCAGTGGTAGTACTAATAGTATTAGTAGTAGCAGTTATAGTAAGAGTAGCAGTAGTAGGAGTAGTAGCACTCGTAGCAATGGTAGTAATAGGAGTAGTAGTAGTAGCAGTAGTAGTCGTAGTAACAGTCATAGTAAAAGTAGTAGTAGTAATAGTAGAAGAGGTAGTAGTAGTAGAAGCAGTGGTTGCGAAAGTGTTAGTAGCAATAGTACTAGTAGTAGTTGGAGTAGCAATAGTAATAATAGTAGTAGTTGGAGTAGCAATAGTAATAATAGTAGTAGTAGTAGTAGCAATAGTACTCGTAGTAGGAGAAGTAGTATTAGTAGTAGTAGTAGCAGCGGCAGTAGCAGGTGTAGTAGTAGTATTTATAGTTGTTTCAATAGTAGTAGTAGTAGAAGTACTAATAGCAGGAGCAGTAGCAGCAGCAGTAGTTGTAGCAGTGGTAGTAGTAGTAGGAGTTACCGTTGTATTAGCAGTGGTAGTAGTAGCAGTAGTTGCAATAGTAGTAATAGTAGTAGTAGTAGAGGTAATTATAGTTGTTATTGCAGTAGAAGTAGCAGGTGAAGTAATATTAGTAGTAGTTGAATTTGTGGAAGTAGTAGTACTATTAGTAGTAGTTTTAGTAGGAGTAGAATATGTTGTAGTTGTTGTTGTAATTGTAGTAGGTGTGGCAGCTGTGGTAGTTGTTGTACTAGTTGTAGTTATAGTGAAAGTAGTCATATTAGTAGCTACAGCAGTAGCACTAAGACCAATCGCAGTAGTAGTAGAAGTAGTCGTTCTACAAGTCACAGTAGAAGTAGCAGCAACAATTGCAACTGTAGTGGTAGTAGAAGTTGTAGTAGCAACTACAATAATGGCTGGACTAGGAGTAGCTATAGTAGGAGTTGGAGTAGTAGTAGTAGTGGCAAGGGTAGGAATAGGTGTACAAGTAGTAATAATAGTAGTAGCAGAAGTGATAGTAGAAGTAGTAGTAGTAGAAGTGGTAGTAGTGGTTGGTGTAGGAATAGTAGTAGTAGTAGCCGAAGTAGGAGTAGGAGTGAGAGTAGTAATTCTGTTGTTGCTGCTACTACTACTACTATTGCTAGTACTACTGCTACTACAACCATTGCTACTGCTTCTACTACTACTGCTGCTACTGCTACTTCGACTACTAGTATTGCTATTATTACGGCTACTACAGTTACTACTTCCACTACTACTGCTACTACTGCTACTACTTCCACAAGTTCTACTACAGTTACTACTTCCACTACTACTGCTACTTCCACTACTGCTGCTATAGCAACTAATATTTCTTATACAATCGCTACTACTACAAGTTCTACTACAGCTATTACAACTGCTACTACTACTATTGCTACCACACATTCTACTATTTCTACAATTGCTAATACTAGTGATACTCCAACATATACTACTACTACTACTAGTACTCCTGCAACAACAATAACAACAACTACTCCATCTCCTCCTACTATTATTGTTGTTACTGCAACTACTACAACAACTACTGCTACTACTACTGTGACTTCTGCTGCTACCACTACTACCACTACTACAACTACAACTACAGCTGCTACTGCTAGTACGCTTACTACTGTTACTGCTACTATTACTTCAACTGCAGCTGCTATTACTACAACTACTACGACTGCTGCTGCTACGGCTACTACTGTTACTACCAGTCCTACTCTACTCCTCTTGCAAATCCTATTGCTGCTACTACAACTTTTACTACTACTGCTACTACTACTACTACTACTATAGCTACTACTACTGTTACCACTGCTGCTACTACTGTTTCTATCACTACTACTGCTACCACTGCTACTTCTACAACTTCTCCTATTACTCTTATTACTACTACTACTTCTACTACTGCTACTTTTACTGCAACTACTACTATCAATACTACTACTGCTACTGCCACTCAAAATGCTACTACAACTAAAACTACTTCTACAATACTACTATTACTAATACTACTACTGATACTAATAGAATTACTACTACTACAACTACTACTACGACTAATACTACTTCTGCTACTACTCTTGCTACTACTGCTGCTAATACTACTAGTACTATTACTGCTACTCCAACTCCTACTACTTCTACTACTACTACTGGCACTACTACTAGTACTACTACTACTGCAACTAATTTAGCTGTTATCAGTACTACTTCTCCTTCTCCTACTCCTCCTCCTACTACTACTACTCCTATTACCACAACAACTGCTACTACAACTATTATTACTACCATTACTACTACTACTATACTACTACTATTACTTCTTATTCTACTACTACTACAACAACTGCTACTACAGCTTCTACTACAAATATGGCTATTGTTGCTGCTATGGCTACTAGTATAACTACTCATATTGCTACAACTAATATTGCTATTACTACTACCACGACTACTACTGTTACTTTAACTACTGCTACTTCTACGACTACTACTACTACTACTGTGGCTACTACTACTACTACTACTACTACTACTACAACTGCTGCTGCTACAACTTGTGCTCCAACAACTACAGCCACTGCTGCTGTTGCTACTGCTGCTGCTGCTACTACTACTACTACTACTACTACTATTGCTACTATCTATGCTACTACTGTTACTACTAATACTATTTCTACTTCAACTGCTGCTGCTCCTGCTGCTGTTACTATTAATATGGCTATTACTACTACTACTACTACTACTGAGACTACTACTACTACTACAACTAAGACTACTACTATTGCAACTACTACTACGATTGCTGCTGTTGCAATTGCAGCTACTGCTACTAATACCACTACTCCTACTTCTCCTACTACTACTACTACTGCAACAACTACTACTGCTACTACTTCTGCGACTACTATTGCGACTACTACTACTACTACTACTACTGCCACTACTACTACTACTTCTACTACTACTACTACTACTACTACTACTACTACTACTACTACTACTACTATTACCACTATTGCGATTTGTATTACTACTGCTACTATTGCTAGTACTACTACTACTACTACAACTTGTGCTGCTGCTAATACTACTCTACTCTTGGTGCTTCTATGACTACTACAACTTCAACTTCTACTACTACTGCTACTCCTTCTACAGCAGCTACTGCTCCTACTACTAGAACTGCTATAGCAAGAACTAATGCTTCTGCTACTACCTTTGGTACTACTACTACTTCTAGTACTGCTACTACTAGTACTAGTAGAAATACTACTACTACTACTACTACTGCCACTACTGCCACTACTCCTACTACTATCGCTACTAATACTATTACTACTACTCCTAATAATACTACTACAACTACTGTTGTTGTAGCTGCTTCTAGTACTACTACTACTACTATTTTTGTTGTTGTTGTTATTACCACCACTACTACTACTACGAGTCCTCCTCGTCCTACTAGTACTACTATAGCTTCTGCTGCTGCTACACTGCTACTGCTTCTACTAGTACTACTATTGCTACTAGTACTACTACTACTGCTACTTCTGCTAACACAACTACTACTACAACTGCTACTACTACTACTATTGCAACTAATGCTTCTACTACTATTGTTACTACAACGACTGCTACTACTACTACTATTACAACTGCTGCTGCTACTAGTTCTACTATGATAGCAACTACTACTACTACAATAACAACAACAACTACTACTACTTCTACTACTTCTCCTATAATAACAACTACTACTAGTTTTACTACTACAACTACTGCTACTATTGCTATTACTACAACTATTGCTACTGCTACTGTTAGTACTACTACTACTACTTCAACAACAGCTACTGCGGCTACTATAGTTACTACTACTGGTACTATTACTTCTACTACTACTACTGCGACTACTGCTGCTACTAGTACTACAACTACTACTATTACTACTAATACTACTACAACTACTTCTTTTGCTACTAATACTACTACTCCTCCTACTACTACTACTACTACAGTGGCAACTACTATTAATAATAGTACTACTACTATTGCTACTGCTACTACTGATATAGTTGCAACTACAACTACTACTACTACCGCTACTACTACTATTACTACTACTACTGCAACTACAGTGACTACTGCCGCTGTAACTTCTCCTCCAAGTACTACTAGGACTACTACTATTGCGTCTGCTACTACCACTACTACTACTACTACAACTATTAATATATCCTCTCGCCCTACTTCTACAACTGCTACTACTACTGCTACAACTACCAATATTATTACCACTACTACTATTGCTGCTACAATGACTACTACTACTGCTACTAGTACTACTACTTTGACTACTACTTCTACTGCCGAACTGCTACTACGACACCTCCTGCAATAAACACAATAACTACTACTACGGCTACTACTACAGCTACTATTACTATTAATGCTACCACCACTGTAACTACTACTACTGCAACTAATGCTGCTGCTACTACCATCACTACTACTACTGCTATTACAATAACTATTACTTCTAGTACCACTACTGCGACTACTATTGCTACTACTACTCCTACTACCATACCTGCTACAACTCCTGCTAGTATTACTCTAGCAACAACTATTAACCCTGCTGCTGCAGCTACTACCACTGTAGCAACTACTTCTACTACAACTACTCTTTTTCCTACTACTAATACTACAAATACTACTATTACTATTACTACTACTACTACTACTACTACTACTACTACTGCTACTGCTACTACTACTACTGCTACTTCTACTGCTACTACTCCTACTACTACTACTGCTACTCCTACTATGACAACCACTATTCCTACTACTTCTGTTACCACTACTACTATAATAACTACTACTACTACTACTACTACTACTACTACTACTCATACTGCTCCAACTACTACTACTATTCCAAATACTTCTACTACAACTACTCCTATTCCTACCTCTAATTTTACCACTACTATTATTACTACTACTACTACAACGATAACAACTTCTACTACTAGAACAACTCCTATTATTACTACTACTACTACTCCTCCTGCTACTACTTTTACTTTGACTACTACTATTTCGGCTACTGCAGCTACCACTACTACTACCAAAGCTGCTACTGCTACTGCTACTACTATTATCACTACTACTGCTACTACCACTACTACCACCATAACTACTACTATTGCTACTATTACTTCTACAACTACTGCTATTGCTACTATTATTAGCACTACTACTACTCCAGCTACTACTACTACTAGTACAACTACTCTTTCTACTACCACTGCTGCTACTACTACTAGTACCCCTACTGCTACTACAACTACTACTATTAATACTACTACTACAATTGCTGCTACTGCTACTTCTCCTTCTGCTACTTCTCCTACTGCTACTACAACTAATACAACTACCACTATGACTACTACTACAACAACTACTGCTACCAGCACTACTGCGACTCCTCCCACAATAATTACAACTACCAATACTACTAGTACTGCTACTTCTACTAATACTACTACTACTACTACTATTACTACTGCTACTACTATTAATACTACTACTACTACTATTAGTACAACTATTGTTGCAGCTACTACTTGTACTACTACAACACCTATTACTACTAATACCACTATTATTGCTACAACTACTTCTATTACTATTACTACTACTACTACTACTACTGCAACAACTACGACTCCTACTACTACTATTACTGCTGCTGCTACAGCTACTGCTACAACCACTACTACTACTACTACTACAACTCCTACTACTACTACAACTTTTACTATTACTGCTACTACTGCTACTACTTCTATTGCTACTCCTACTACTCCTACTGCTACTATTATTACTGCTACTACTATTACTACTACTACTTGTACTATTACAAATGTCACTAGTACTACGACCACTACGACAACCACTGCTACTTCTACTGCTTCTATAACAACTACTACTACTTCTACTACAAGAACAACTACTACTGTCAAAACTAATACTGCTACTGCTACCACTAAGACTTCATCTCCTACTATTACTACAAGTACAACTACGACTACAACTTCTCCTACTACTACTGTTACAACTAATACAACTACAACTACTCCTACTGCCACTACATCTACCACAAGTACTACTACAACTACCACTACTGCTGCTGCTGGTAGAACTACTACTACTATTTCTACTACAACTACTACAACTGCTGCTACTGCTATGGTTGCTGCTACAACTACTATTGCTTCTATTATTACCTCCACTACTACTACCACTATAACTTTTGCTATTCCTATTGCTAGTGCTGCTATGGCTACTACTACGACTACTACTAATGCTACTACTGCTGCTGCTACTACTACTACTATCACCACTACTACTGCTACAAGTACTACTGCAACAACTACTAATACTACTACTACTACTGCCTGCTACTGTTGCTGTAATTGCTACTGCTACTACCATTACCACTACTACTACGTCTGCTGCTACTACTGCTACTGCTACTACTACTACTATTGCTAAAGCTGCTACAACTGCTACTACTACTACTGCTGCTCTGCTACTGCTGCTGCTACTACTGTTACAACAACTACAACAACTACATCTACTACTCCTACTACTGCTACTCTCACTACTACTACTTCTACTACTACAACTGCTATACCTAATGCTACTGCTACTATTACTACCACTACTACTACAGCTGCCGCTGCAACTTTTACAACTACTATAGTTGCTCAACTACTGCTACTATTGCTGTTGTTGTTGCTGCTACTACAAGGACTACTACAACTACTAGTAACAATATTACCGCTGTTGATACTATGACTGCTACTACTACTACTTCTCATACCATAATTACCATAGCTACTACTACTGCTACTAATACTACTGCCGCTACTACTACGATTGCTACCGCTAGTATTACTACTAGTACTACTATTACTACTACTACTACTACTACAACAGCTGCTGCTACTTCTAGCTCTATTACTACTTTTACTACAACTAGTGCTACTACTTCCACAACTTCTTTGACTGCCACTACAACTACTACCGCTACTAATATCACTTCTACTACTATTGTAACTAGTGCTACTGTTGCTATTACAACAACAATAACTACTACTACTACTACTACTGCTACTACTACCGCTATTGCTACTAGCAGTTTGACTTCCACTAAAATTACTACTGCTACTACTGCTATTTCTACTACTATTGCTACAACAACAACAACTAGTACTAGAAATACTACAACCACTACTCCTACGACTACTACTATTGCTACACCTACTGCTACTGCAATTGCTACTAGTGCTACTACTACTACTACTACCACTGCTACTACTAATATTACAACTATAACTTCTTCTGCTTCTACTACTACTACTTTTGCTACTACTATTACTACCGCTACCACCTCTCCTACTACTATAACTGCTACTACTTCTATTTTTATAGTTGCTACTAATACTCTACACCTACTACTAGAATTGCTACTATGACTAGTAATACTGCTATTACTACTAGAACTACTTGTTTTGCTGCAAATATTATAGCTACTACTACTGCTGTTGTGCTGCTAATACAGCTCCGACTGCTACTGCTGCTACTTCAGCTACTGCGGCTAGTACTGCTACAACTGCCACCACTACAACGATTGCTACTTCTGCTACTAACGCTACTACTATTACTATTGTAATTGCTACTACTGCTACTTCTGCAACTAATGCTACAACTACTGCTACTGCTTCTACTACTGCTATAACCACTGCTACTTCTGCCACTAATGCTACTAGTACTACTACTGCTACAACTATTGCCACTACTACTACTACTACTACTACTACTGTTGCAAATACTACTTGTCCTACTACAACACCTATTACTACTATTACCACTACTATTGCTACAACTACTTCTACTTCTATTACTACTAGTATTACTACTACTACTACTACTACTACTACTACAACAACAACAACAACAACAACAACTACTCCTACTACTACTATTACTACTTCTACCACTACTGCTGCTGCTGCTACCGCTACTGCGACTATCGATACTACTACTACTGCTACTCCTACTATTATTACTCCTACTACTACTTTTACTATTACTACTTCTATTGCTCCTCCTACTACTCCTACCACTACTACAACCACTGCTACTGCTACTACTACTACTGTGATGACTAATACTACAACAACTTGTACAACTACTAATGCCACTAGTACTACGACCACTACGACCACTATAACAACTACTGCTACTACTGCTACTTCTACTACTACTACTTCTACTACTACTATAACAACTACTGCTACTTCTACTACAACAACAACTACTGCTATCAAAACTAACACTACTACTGCTACCACTATGACTTCTTCTACTACTATTACTACTACTACAACTATGACTACAACTTCTCCTACTACTAATGCTACTACTACTACGACTACAACTACTCCTGCTGTTGATACATCTACTACAAGTACGACTACTACTACAACTACTGCTGCCGCTGGTGGAACTACTACAACTACTTCTGCTCCTGCTACTGCTACTGTTGCTGCAACAACTACTATTGCTTCTATTATTATCACTACTACTACTCCCACTATAACTTCTGCTATTACTACTGCTTGTGCTACTACTGCTACTACTACTATTACTACTAATGCTGCTACTACTACTACTACTACTACTATCACAACTACTACAACAACTAGTACTATAACAACGACTACTAATACTACTACTGCTGCTACTACAGCTACTATTACCACCACTACTACTACTGCTACTACTGCTTCTACTGCTACTACTACTACTAGTACTACTACTATTGTTACAGTTGCTACAATTGCTGCTACTACTACAACTAATACTACTACTATTCCTACTACTGAAACTATCACTACTGCTACTGCTACTACTACAACTATTGTAACTAATTCTACTGCAACTACTACAACTACAACTGCCGCTACAACTGTTACAACCACTATAGTTGCTCTATTACTGCTACTACTACTGTTGCTATTGCTGCTACTACAATGACTACTACAACTACTACTAATACTACTACCACTATTACTGCTACTACTGCAACTCCAACTACTACTGCTGCCGTTACTACTACTACTGCTATTACTACTACTACTACTACTATTATTACTACTACTACTACTACTACTATTACTACTACTATTACTACTACTTCTAATTCTATTACAACTTCTACTACTACTACGATCGCTACTACTACCACTACAGCTGCAACAATTACCCCTACAACTAATGCAACCACTTCTTCAACTACCACTATAACTGCTACTGCTACTACTATTACTTCTACTGCTACTGCTACTACTGCTACTATTGCTAGAACAACAACAACAATAACTACCACTACTACTACTACTGCTACTATCACTACTGCTACCACCAGTTTGACTGCCACTAAAATTACTACTACTACTAGTACTACTTCTACTACTATTTCTACTACTATTTCTACGACTACTACCACTACTCTTATGACTACTGCTATAGCTATAGCTATAGCTATTGCAATTGCTACTAGTGCTACTACTACTACTACTACTACTACTAATATTACGACTAGAACTTCTACAACTTCTATTAATACTGCTACCACCTCTCATACAACTACAACTGCTACTACTAACACAGCTAGTACTAGTATAGCTACTACAACTATTAATATTGTTGTTACCACTACTACTACTACTACTTCTTTTGCTATAACTATTATTGCTACAACTACTACTACGGCTGCTACTACTACTATTACAACTGCTACTACTGCTACTTCAGCTACTATGGCTACTACTGCTAATACTACCACCACTACAATGACTGCTACTTCTGCTACTAATGCTACTACTATTACTACTGTAACTGCTGCTACTGCTACTACTACTACGGATGCTACAACTACTGCTAATATTTTTACTATTGCTATAACTACTGGTACTTCTGCCACCAATGCTACTAGTACTACTACTGCTACAACTACCGCCACTACTACTACTGCTGCTGCCATTACTACTGCACTACAACTTCTACAACTGCTACCAACATTACTGCTACTACTACTTTTGCTACAACTACTGCTTTTACTACTACTATTACCACTACCACAACTACAGCTGCTGCTACAACTGCTACAACTACTATAGTTGCTGCAACCACTACTACTACTACAACAGCTGCTACTGCTACCACTACGACTACTATAGCAAGTACTAATACTATTACCACTGCTGTGACTACAACTGTGACTACTACTGCTTCTCCTTCTATAATTACCGCTGCTACAACTACTACTACTTCTAGAAATACTATCATCGCAACCACTACTACTGCTACCACTAGTATTATAACTACTACTGCTATTACCACTACTACTACCACAACAACAATAACTATTACTACTACTTTCGCTATTGCTATTTCTTGTTCTATTACTACTTCTACTACTACTATCACTCCTGCTACTACTGCTACGACAACTACTACTGATGCTGCTGCTACTTTGATTACTGATGCTACTAATGTTGCCACTTCTTCAACAACCACTACAACTGGTATTGCTACAACAACTACAGCGACCACTAATTTGACTGCCACTGAAATTACTACTGCTACTACTCCTACTTCAACTACTACTACTACTACTACTACTATTGCTACAATAACAACTACTATTGCTACAATGACTACTGCCACTACTCCTATGACTACTAGTAATGCTACAACTACTACCACAACTACTGCTACTAATGCTACTACTACTACCACGACTACCACTCCTACCACTCCTGCTACTACTACTACTCCTACTACTAGTACGCTTGCTACTATTACTACAATGAGTACTACTACTACTACTACCAATACTACTACTACTATTACTACTACTACCACTACCACTACTACTACTACTACTGCTACAGCCACTACACTACTACTACAACAACTTCTACACTACTACTACTACTTTTACTCATATTACTAGTACCGCTAGTCCTCCTCCTCCTCCTCCTACTACTACTGCTACTAGTGCTGCGACAAATACTTATGCTAGCACTTCTACTACAATAACTACAAATACTAATACTACTACTGTTACTACTACTACTATTACTTCTACTCTTACTGCTACTAATACTACTGCTATTACTACTATAACAACAACTACTGCTACTACCGCTACTACTTTCACTACTACTACTACTACGACTACAATTACTACTACTACTTCAACTACCCCTACTACACCTACTACTACTACTAGTCCACCTTCACCCACTACTACTACAGCAACAACAACTAGTGCTACTAATTCTACTCTGACCCCTAAAACTTCTCCTACAACTACTTCTACTACTACTACTAGTATTACTGCTACAACTACTACTACTACTACTACTTCTTCTACTACTACTACTTCTGGTGTTACTACTACTACTACTACTACTACTACAATTAGTGCTACTTCCACTTCAACAACTACTACTATTACTACTACTAATGCTCCTACTAGGACTACTACTACTACTACTACTATGACTACGACTACTCCAACTACTAGTACTACTACTACTACTACTACTAATGCTACTACTACTACTTTGACTACTACTGCTACAACTACTGTTGCTACTGCTGGTGCTATTACTACTACTACTACTATAACTCCTGCTACTACAATTACTACTACTCCTACTAGAAATACTAATACTACTACAACTCGAACTACTACTCCTACTCTAACTCCTACTCCTACCACTACACAGACAACTACAACCGCTATGACTACAACTACTAATACACCTACTACTACTGTTACTACTACTACTGCTACTACCACTATAGGAACTGCTAATACTATTACTACTATTACTACTATTATGATGACTATTCTAATTACTACTTCTACTACTATTACAATTACTACTACTACAACTAGTACTATTGCTGCTGCTGCTACTACTATTTCTACTTCTTTTACTAGTACTATTGTTGCTGCTACTACTACTACAACTACTTCTTTTACAAGTACTATTAATGTTACTGCTACTATTATTGCCATAATAGTGGGAGCAGTTGTGGTAGTTGTAACAGTGGTAGCAGCTATAGTAGTGGTATTAGTAGAAGTTGTCATATTAGAAGCAGTAGTAGAGGATGTAGTCATAGTAGCTGTAGTAGTAGTATTAATAGTAGCAATAGTTGTAGTAGCTGTAGTAGTTGCAGTAGTTGTAGAAATTGGAGAAGAAGAGTAGTAGTAGTAGCAGCAATAGTAGCAACAGCACCAGCAGTCATAGTAGTAGTTATAGTGGTAGAATTAGTAGTTGTAGCTGTAGCGGTAGGAGTAGTTGGAGTTGTAGTAGTAGTGGGAGAAGTAGTAGTTAGTTGAAGTAATAATTATACTTGTAATAGTAATTGTAGTAGTAGTTATAGTTGTTATAGTAGTATAGTTGTAGTAGCAGTAGTGTTAGCAGTAGCAGTACTATTAGTTGTAGTAGTAGTAGTTGCAGTAGTAGCAGCAGCAGCGGTAGTTGTAGAAGTAGTAGTAGCAATAGTAGTAGTAATAGTAGTAGGAGTAGCATTAGTAGTTGCAGTTTGATATGTTGAGCAGTAGCAGCCACAGTAGTATTAGTAGCAGTAGCAAGAGTAGTAGTAGTAGTAATAGTAGTAATAGTAGTAAAAGCGATGGTGGCAGTAGTAGTAGTGGTAGTAGAAGTAGTAGTTATAGTAGTAGAAGTAGTAGTTATAGTAGTAGTAGTAGTAGTTATAGTAGTAGTAGTAGCAGTAGTAGTATTAGTTGGAGAAACAACGGTAGTAGCAGTTGGAGAAATAGTAGTAGTAGTATTTGTATTAGTACTTGTAGTAGTAATAGTTGCAGTAGTAGTAGCTATAGTAGTATTAGTAGCAATAGTACTAGCATTTGTTGTAGTAGTAGCCGAAGTAGTAGTACTAGTTGTAGGAGAAGGAGCTATGGAAGTAGTCATAGTAGTCATGGTACTAGCGGCAGTAAAAGTAGCTGTGATAGTTACAGTAGTAGCAGTAGTAGTGGTAGTAACAGTAGTAGCAGTAGTTGTAGTTGTAATAGTAGTTACAGTAGCAGTAGTAGTAGTAGTAGTACTAGTAGTAGTAGTTGCAATAGTAGTTATAGTAGTAGTAGACGAAAAAGTAGTAGTAGTTGCGGTAGTAGTAATAGTACTAGTAGCTGAAGTAGTAGATCTAGTATTAGCAGATGTATTAGAAGTATTAGTATAGGTAGTAGTAGTAGTAGTAGTAGTAGTAGTAGTAGTAGTACTAATAGTAGTAGTAGTAATAGTAGTAGTAGTAGTCATAGTTGTAGTAGTAATAGTAGTAGCTGTAGCAGAAGTAGTAGTAGCAGTAGTTCTAGTAGTAATTGTAGCAGTAGTAGTAGTTGCAATAGTGGTAGTTGTTATTGTAGTTGTAGCAGTACTAACAATAGTAGGGTAGTAGTAGCAGCATTACTAATAGCAGTAGTAGGAGCATTTATAGTGGTAGTAGTAGTAGTAGTAGTGGTAGTAATTATAGTAGTAGTTGTTTTGGCAGTAGTAGTAGTTGTTTTGGCAGTAGTAGCAGTAGTAGTAGCCGTAGATGCAACAAAAGCAGTAGTAGTAGTAGCAAAAGTTGGAGCAACAGTAGCAGTAGCAGTAGCAGAAGTAGTAATAGTAGTAGCTGTAGCAGTACCAGTGGTACTAGTAGCAGCAGTAATTGTAGTAGCAGAAGCAGTAGTAGTATTTGTTGTTGTCATACTAGTAAGGGTAGCGGTGGTAGTAGTAGTAGCATTCATAGCAGCAGGAGTAGCTTTAGTAGTAGTAGGAGTAGT
The DNA here is from genome assembly GCA_005019695.1 of Trichopus zeylanicus subsp. travancoricus. Taxonomy (NCBI): domain Eukaryota; kingdom Viridiplantae; phylum Streptophyta; class Magnoliopsida; order Dioscoreales; family Dioscoreaceae; genus Trichopus; species Trichopus zeylanicus. The sequence continues at coordinate 5,552 of RXID01020615.1, read as the reverse complement.
ACTAGTAGCCATAGTAGTAGTAGGAGCGATAGTAGCAGTAGTTGTACTTACTATAGTAGCAGTAGTAGCAGTAGTAGTAGGAGCGATAGTAGCAACAGCAGTAGTACTAGTCACAGCTGTAGTATCAGTAGTCATAGCAGTAGCAATAGAACTAGCAGTAGTAGTAGCAGCAACAGTAGTAGTATTAGTGGCAGTTAGAGCAGTCGCAGTAATTTTTATAGTAGTAGTACTAGTAATAGTAGTAGTAGTGACAATAATAGTAGTAGCAGCAGCAGTAGTGGTAGCAGCAATAGTAGTAGTAGTAGCAACAGCTGTAGTAGCAGTAGTGGGAGTAGTAATAGTAGCAGAAGCAGTAGTGTCAATAGTAGCAGTAGTAGTGGTAGTAGTAGTTTCTATAGTAGTAGTTGTGTTAGCAAAAGTAGTAGTCATCATAGTCGTAGTAGTAGTAGTAGTAGTATTACAAGTAATAGTTGTCGAAGAACTTGTAGCAACAGTAGCGGAGATAGCAGTTGTAGCAGTAGTGGTAGTAGTAGAAGGAATAATAGTTGCAGTATTAGTAGCAACAGTAGTAGTCATAGTTATGGTAGTAGTAGCAGCAGTGGCAGCTATAGTGGCTATAGTTGTAGTGGTATCAGCCATAGCTATAGTAGCAATAGTAGTAGTAACAGTAGTAGCAGTAATAGTGGAAGCATCAACAGTAGTGGCAGTAGTAGTAGTAGCAGCAGTAGTAGTAGTAGTAGTTATAGTAGTATGAGATGTAGTTGGAGTAACAATAGTTGTTGTTGTAGTAGCAGTAGTAGCAGTAGTAGCTACAGTAGTAGTTGTGGTAGTAGTAGTAGTTGTTGTTGTTGTTGTAGTTGTTGTTGTACTAGCAGTAGTAGTTGTTGTATGAGAAATAGTAGTAGTAGCTCTAGAAGTAGTAGAAGTAGTAGTACTAGGAGTAGTATTAGTAGTAGCTATTGTTATTTTTGTAGAACTTGTAGTTGTAGTAGAAGTAGTAATAATAGTAGTCGTGGTGGCAGTAGTAGTAGTTGTTGTTGTTGAAGCAGTTGTTGCTGTCACAGTAGAAGTAGGGGAAGAAGTAGTAATAGTTGTAACAGCAGTAGTAGCAGTAGCAATGATAGTAGTGGTAGAAGGGGTAGTAGTATTAGTCGTAGTAGTAGTATTAATAGTAATAGAAGTAGTAGTTGCAGTTGCAATAGTAGTAGCAGGAGTAGTATCTGTAGTAATTATTGTAGTAGTTGCAACGGTAGTAGTAGTAGTAGTAGTAGTGCAAGCAGTAGTAGCAGTTGTATTAGCCGTAGTAGCAGCAATAGTAGTAGTTGGAGTAGCAGTAGTAGTAGTAGCAATTATAGCGGTAGAAGTAGTAGTAGGAGTAGTTGTAGCAGTAGTATCCATTGTAGCAGTAGTAGTTATTGTCGTACTAGTAGTGGTAGTTGTAGAAGTAGTAGTAGTATCAGTACCAATGGTAGTAGTAGTAGTAGCAGCATTATTATTAGTAGTAGCAGTAGTAGCAGCAATAGTAGGAGTAGTACTACTAGTAGTAGTAGTTGCAGTAGTAGTAGAGTAGCCGTAGTAGTTGTTGCAGCTGTACTTGAAATAGTCATAGCAATTCTAATAGCACTAGCAGTAGTAGCAGTAGCAGCAATAGCAGTACTAGTAGTAGTAGGAGTAGCAGTAGCCGCAGTAGTTGTTGTAGTAGTACTTGTATTAGTAGTAGTAGTAGCAACAATAGTAGTAGCAGTAGTAGTAGCACGAGTAGTGGTAGTAGCAATAGTAGTAGCAATAGTAGTAGTAGTAGCAATAGCCGGTAGTAATAGTAGTAGTAGTAGTAATAGTAGTAGCAGCAGTTGTATTAGTAGAAGTAGGAGTAGTCATAGTAGGAGTAGTTGTTGTAGTAGTAGCAGTAGTATTAGTTTTAGTAGTAGTCATCGTAGAAGTTGTAGCAATAGAAGCAGAATTAGTAGTAGGAATAAGTATAGTAGTTGCAGTAGTAGTAATAGTTGTAGCAGTAGTCATAGCAATAGTAGTCGTAGTAGTGGTATTAATAGCAGTAGTAGTAGTCATAGTAATAATAGTAGTAGTAGTAGTCATAGCTGTAGCAGCAGTAGTGGTTGTAGCAGTAGCAGTAGTAATAGTAGAAGCAAGAGTAGTAGTAGCTATAGTAGCAGTAGTAGTAGTAATAGTAGTAAAAGTAGTAGCAGTAGTAGCAGTAGTAGTATGAGAAGCAGGAGTAGTAGTAGTGGTAGTGGTCGTAGTAGGCATAGTTGCAGTCGTAGTAATAGCAGTAGCAATACAAATAGTAATAGTAGCAGCAATAGTAGTAGTAGGAGGAGTAGGAATGGTAGTTGTAGTAGTAATGGTGGTGGTGGTAGTTGTAGCAGTAGTAGTAGTAGTAATAGCAGCAGTAGTAGAAGCAGCAGTAGTAGCACTAGTAACAGCAGTATTAGTAGCAAAAATTGCAGTAGTAGTAGAAGTAGTAGTAGTAGTAATAGGAGTAGTAGTTGTTGTTGTACGTGCAGCTGTTGTTGTAGTAGTAGAAGTAGTAGTAGTTGTTGTTGTTGTAGTATTAGTAGAAAGAGTATTAGGAGTAGTACTAGTAGTAGTAGTAGTAGTAGTAATAGCCAGAGTAGTAGTCATAGTAGTAGTAGTTGTTGTAGTGTCGGTAGTAGTTGTGGTAGTTGTGGTTGTAGTAGCCGTTGTGCTAGTAGTAGTAGTTGTAGCAAGCGTAGTAGTACTGGTAGTAGTAGCAGCACTAGTAGTAGCAATAGTAGTTGTAGAAGTAGTACTACTAGTCACAGTACTAGTACAAGTATTAGCAATAGTGGTAGTAGTTGTAGTAGTCATAGTATTAGTAGCAGTTGTAGTGGTAGTAGTATTAGAAGAAGTGGTAGTTGCAGTAGTAGCAATAGTAGTAGTAGTAGTTGTAGTAATTTTAGTTGTAGGAGGAGTAGTAGTAGTAGTAGGGCAGCAACAGAAATTGGAGTAGCAACAGTAGTAGTAGGCCTCGTAGTAGTAGTACTGTCAATTGTAAAAGTAGTAGTAATAGTAGTTGTAGTAGTAGTAGCTATAGTTGTAGTAGCAGTTATAGTAGGTGTAGTAGTAGTAGTAACAGTAGTAGTAGTTTTAGTTGTAGTAGTAGTAGTGGTGGTCGTGGTGGTGGTAGTAGTAGTAGTAGCAGTATTAATATTAGTAGAAGAAGTTGTAGCTGAAGTTGTAACTGTAGTAGTAGTAGTGCTAGTAGCAGCAATCGCAGTAGTAGTTGTAGTAGTTACAGTATTAGGAGTAGTAGCACTAGTAGTTGTAGCAGTCGTAGCAGCAATTTTAGTAGTTGTAGTGGTAGTAATAGTTCAAGTAGTAGTAGTAGTAGCAGTTGTAGCAGAATTAGTTTTTGTAGTAGTTGTAGTAGTTGCTGTTGAATCAGCATAAGTAGTACCAGCAGTAGCAGTTGCAGTTTTAGCAGTTGTAGAAGTAGTAGAAGTAGTAGCAGCGAAATTAACAGAAGTAGTAGGGGTATTAGTAGTAGTAGTAGTGGTAGCAGAACTAGAAGTAGCGGTAGCAGCAGTAGTATTAGCAGTAGAAGCAATTGCAGTTGTAGTAGTTGTAGGAGAAGTAGAGCAGTAGCAGTACTAGTTGCAGCAGTGGCTACTATAGTAGTTGAACAATAGAAGTAGTAGTATAAGTAGAAGTAGTTGTTCCAGTAGCAGTGGGATTAAGTAGTAGCACTAGTTGCAAAAGTAACAATTGTAATAGCAGTAGCAGTACTATCAGTAGCAATAGTTGTAGTAGAAGTAGTAATAATAGCATTAGTAGTAGTAGTAGTCCTAGCTGTAGTAATAGCAGCAGAAGTAGTTGTAGTTGCCGCAATTGTAGCAATAGTAGTAGTAGTAGTAGTGTCCTAGCAGCAATAGTAATACTAATAGTAGCCGTAGTAGCAATAGTAGTACTGGTAGCACTAGTCATTGTAGAAGTAATAGTCATAGTAGAAGTAGTAGTAGTAGTAGTTGTAGTTGTAGTAGGAGGAGGAGTGGTAGTAGTAGTACTTGTAGTTGCACTAGGAGAAGTAGTAGTAGCAGTAGCAGTAGTAGTAGTCCTAGTAGTAGTAATAGTAGTAGCAGTACCGGTAGTTACAGCTGTAGAAGAAGTTCTAGCAGTAGCATTTTAGTAGTAACAGTTGTAGTAGTAGTAGTGGTAGTAGTAGTAGTATTAATTGTAGTAGTATTAGTTGTAGTAGTAGTATTAGTAGTAGAAGTAGGAGGAGTAGTAGTATTTCTAGCGGTAATAATAGTAGTAGCAGTAGGAGTAGTAGTAGTACAAGTAGCAGTAGTAGCAGTAGCAACAACAGTAGTAGTAGTGGTGGTAGTGATAGTAGTTGTAGCAGTAGTAGTAGTAGTAGTGGTAGTAGCAACAATACTAGTGGTAGTAGTAATAGTTGTAGCAGCAAAAGTAGCAGCAATAATCGCAGCAGCAGCAGTAGTAGTAGTACTAATAGTAATAGCAGTACAAGTAGCAATAGTAACAGTAGTATTAGTAGCAGTAGGAGTAGTAGCAGTAGTATTGGTAGCAGTTGTAGAAGTTGTTGTGTAGTAGTAATAGTAGTAGTGGTGGTAGTAGTAGTAGTTATAGCTGTAGTAGTACTTGTAGCAGTTGTTATCGCTATAGTAGAACTAGTAGCAGTAGTTGTTGTATCAATAGCAGTAGTAGCAGTAGTAGCAGTAGTAGTAGTTATAGTAGTAATGGTAGTAGCATTAATAGCAGAAGTAGCAGTCGTACTAGTGGTAGTGGTAGTAAAAGTAGTTGCCGCAATAGTTGAAGAAGTAGTAGTAGTAGTCGTAGCAGTAGTAGCAGTAGTAGTAGCAGTAGTAGTTGCGGTAATAGTTGTAGCAGAAGACGTAGTAGTTGTAGTAGTAGTTGCAGTAGTATTAATAGTCATAGTAGCAATACTAGTAGTAGCAGTGGTAGTAGTAGCAACAGTAGCATTAGTGGGAGTAGCAGTTGTAGTAGTAGTAGAGGTGGTAGCAGTAGTAATAGTAGTAGCATAAGTAGTAGTCATAGCAGAAGCAGTAGAAGTTCTAGTAGTAATATTCATTGTAGCAGTGGTAGTAGTAGTAGTAGTAGCATTAGTAGTAGTTGTGGCACTAGTAGTAGCTGCAATAGTAGTAGTAGTCGTTGTGGCAGTAGAAGTAGCCATAGGAGTCATGGTAGTTGTAGTTGTAGTTGTAGTTGTTGTTGTTATAGCAACAGTAGCTATAGTAGAAGTAGTTATTTTAGTGGCAGTCAAATTAGTGGTAGCAGTAGTGGCAGTAGTGGAAGTTGTACTCATTGTTGTCGCTGTTGCAACAGTTGCAATTGTAGCAGTAGGAGTAGAAGTTATAGTTGTAGCAGTAGTAGTTGTAGTGGCAGTCGAAGAAGTGGTAATAATAGTGGCAGTCGAAGAAATGGTAGCAATAGTTGTAATAGAACTAGAAATACTAGTAGTACTAGTATCAATCGTAGCAATAGTAGTAGCAGTAGTAGAAGAAATAATAGAACTAGAAGTAGTAGTTGTTGTT
>RXID01020612.1:0-29370 GCA_005019695.1 Trichopus zeylanicus subsp. travancoricus | reverse complement strand
AGAAGTAGTAGTAGTAGTAACAATAGTAGTAGTAATAGTAGTACTGGTAATAGTAGTAATAGTCGTAGTAGTTGTAGTAGCAGTAGAAGTAGTAGTAGCAGTAGTAGTAGTAGTTGGTCTACTAGTAGTAGTAGTAGAAGTAGTAGTAGTAGTAGTAGTTATAGTAGTAGGTAATAGTAGTAGTAGGAGTAAAAGCTGCAGTTGTGGTAGCAGTTGTTGTTGTGGTAATAGCACTAGTAGTAGTAGTGGTAATAGTTGTAGTAGTAGTAATAGTACTTGTGGTAGTGGTAGTAGTAGTAGATGTAGTAGTAGTAGTAGTAGTAGTAGTAGTAGTAGTAGTAGTAGTAGTAGTAGTAGTAGTAGTAGTAGAAATAGAAGTATTTGCAATAGAAGCAATAATACAAGAAGTAGTAGTAGTAGTAGCATTAGCAGTAGTAGTGATAGTAGTAGTAGTAAGAGTAGTAGTAGGAATATTAGTAATAGTGGTAGTTGTGTACTCGTAGTAGAAGTTGTAGCAACAAGAGTCGTACTTGTAGTAATTGAATTTGTTGTAGCCGAATTAGTAGTAGTAATAGTACCAATAGCAGCAGCAGCAGTAGTAGCAATAGTAGTTCTAGTAGTAGTAAAAGAATTTATAGTAGTAGTAGTTGTTGTTGTACTAGTAGTATTAGAAGTTGTGTTAGTAGTAGTTTTATTTGTAGTAGTTGTTGTACTTGTAGTATTATTAATTGTAGTGGTATTAATTGTAGTAGGAGGAGTAGTAGTAGCAGTTGTAGTAGAAGTAGTAGTAGTAGCGGGAGCAGTAGTAGTACTGTCTAAAGTAGCTATAGTAGTGGCAGTAGTAGTGGTGACGATAGTAGTAGTAGCAACAGTAGTAGTAGTACCCGAAGTAGCAATATTAGTAGTTGTAGAAGTAGTAGTAGTAGTAATAGTAACAGCAGCGGTAGTAGTAGTTGTAATAGTAATAGCAGTAGCAGTTGCAGTAGCAGCAGCAATAGTTTTAGTAGTAGCAGCAGTAGTAGCAGAAGAAGTACTAGTATGAGCAGTTGTAATAGCTATAGTAGTTGTAGAGGTAGTAGCAGTTGTAGCAGTAGCAGCAGCAGGAGCAGCAACAGCAGCAGTAGCAGTAGTTGTAGTAGTACTAGTTGCTGCAGTAGCAATAGTAGTAGTGGCAGTAATTGCTACAGTAGCAGTAGCAGTCGTAGCAGCAATAGTTGTAATACTGGTTGGGGTAGTAGAAGTAGCAACAATAGTAGTAGTAGTAGAAGAAGTATAAGTAGTAGTATTAGTTGCAGTAGTAGAATTAGTAATAGGAGCAGTAGTAGTAGCAAAGGTAGTACCAGTATTGGTAGTAGCAGAACTAGTTACAATAGTAGTGGCAGTAGTACTAGTAGTAGCAGTAGAAAGAGCAGCAGCAATGGTAGTGGTAACGGTAGTAGTTGTAGTAATTGCAGTAGTACTAGTAGTAGTAGTATTACCAATAGCAGCAATAGCAACAGCAGTAGTAGTTGTGGAAGCAGTAGTAGTAGTAGCAGTAGTAGTAGCATTCAGAGTAGCATTAGTAGTCGCAAAAATGACAGTCGTAGTAGTAGTAGCCGTAACAGTAGCAGCAACATTAGTAGTCGTTGCAGCTATTGTATTAGTAGAAGTAGGAGGAGTACCAAAAGTAGTAGTCGTAGCAATTGCTGTAGTAGAAGTAGGAGGTGTAGTAGTGGTAGCAGCGGTAGTTGTAGCGGTAGTCGTAGCAGTAGTAGCAGCAATAGCAGCAACAGTAGTAATCGTAGTATTAGTAGTAGTAGTAATAATAGTAGTAGTAGTAGTAATAGTAGCAATAGTGGTAGTTGTAATTGAAGTAGAGTAATAGGAGTAGTTGTCGTAGTAGTAGTAATTGTAGTAGGAGTTGGACTAAGTGTAGTAGTATGAGTAGTAGTAGTCAGAGTAGTGTTAATAGTAGTAGTAGTAGTAGTAGTAGTAGTAGTAGTAGTAGGAGTTATAGCAGTAGTAGCAAAAGCCATTGTAGTAGTAGTAGGAGAAGCAGTAGTAGCAGTAGTAGTTGCAATGGTAGAAGTAGTGGTGGTTGTAGCATTAGTAGTAGATATTGTAGTATTAGTATTAGTCGCAGTAGCAGTAGTTGCTACAGTAGTAGTAATAGTATTTGCAGTAGCAGTAGTGGCAGTATTAGTACTAGTAGTTGTAGTAGTAGTAGTTGTTGTTGTTGTTGTTGTTGTTGTTGTTGTAGTTGCAGTAGAAGCAGCAGTAGTAGTAATGGAAGAAGAAGAAGAAGTAGTAGTAATAATAGCCATTGTGGTAGTAGTAGTAATAGCAATAGTTGTGGTATTAACAATTGTATTGCATGTAGTAGGAGTAGTAGCAGAATTAGTAGCAGTAGTACTAGTAGAGAATTAGTTGAAGTAGTAGTAGAAGAAGTTGTGGGAGTAGCAGCAGTTGTTGTTGTCGTAGTAGTAGTATGAACAAGAGCAGTAGCAGAACTAAAAGCAAAAGTAGCTGTAGAACTAGTAGTAGTAGTAGTAGTAGCTACAATGGTAATTGTAGTGGTCATAGTAGTAGCAGTAGTAGCTGTTGTAGAAGTAGCAGTATTAGTAGTAGTTGTTGTTGTAGTAGTAGGAGCAGTAGTAGTAGTTATAATAGTAGTAGAAATAGTAGTGGCAGTAGAAGTAGTAGCAGTAGTAGTAGTATTACTATAGTAGTAGTAGTAATAATAGTAACGGTTGTAGCAGTTGTAGTTGCAGTAGAAGTAGTAGTAGTAGATGTAGTATAAGTTATTATAGTAGCATTAATAATTATAGTAGCTGTAGTGGTAGTAGAAGCAGTCGTTATAGCGGTAGTAGTATTACCATTGGTACTTGTAGAAGTAGTAGTAGAAGCAAAATTAGTAGAAACTGTAGTGCCAGTCGTAGTTGTAGTAAAAGCCTCAGCAATAGCAGCAGTAGTAGTTGGAGAAGTAGGAAGAGCAGTAGCAGTAGTAGTAGCAGCAGTACAAGTACTAGTAGCCATAGTAGTAGCAATAGTAATAGCAGTCATAGCAGTAGCAGTAGCAGTAGTAGCAATAGTAGCAGCAGTAGTAGTAGCAGCAATAGCAGCAATTATAGTAGTAGTTGTGCAGTAGTCATCATAGTAGTAGTTATAGCAGGAGTAATAGAAGTGATAGTAGTAGTGCTAGCAGTAGTAGTAGTAGCAATAATGATTGCACTAGTACTAGTAGTAGTAGTAGTAGAAGCAAAAGTAGTAGTAGAATAAGTAGTAACAGTAGTGCTGGCAATAGTAGTACAAGCAGCAGTAGTAATAGTACGAGTTGCAGTTGTAGCAGCTATAGCAGTAGTAGTAGTAGTTGCACCAAAAGTAGTAGTAGTAGTAGCCGTAGCGGTAATAATAGTTGTACTAGTAGCATTAGTTGTGGCAGAAGTAGCCACTGTAGTTATAGTTGTAGAAGTAGTAGTAGCCATAGTAGAAGTAGTAATAGCAATAGTAGTAGCAATAGAGGTAGCCGTAGTAGTAGTACCACTAGAAGTAGAAGCAGTAGCAGTATTAGTAGACGTAGTAGCAGAAGCAGTATTAGTAGTAGTAAGAGAAGAAGTCGTGGCAGAAGCAACAACAGTAATTGTAGTAGTAATAGTGGTGGTAGTAGTAATAAGACTAGTAGCAGTAGTAGTAATAAGACTAGTAGCAGTAGTAGTAATAGTAGTAGTAGTGGTAGTAGTAGAAGTAGTAGTAGATATAGTAGCTATAGTAGTAGTAGTAGTAGTAGGAGCAGCAATAGCTGTAGTAGTTGTCATAGCAGTAGTAGTAATAGGAGTCAGAGCAGGAATTGTTGTAGTAGTAATAGTAGTATTAGCAATAGTAGTAGTAGAAGTAGTAGTAGCAGCAGCAGCAGTAGTAGCAGTAGTCCTAGGTAGTAGTTGTAGTAGAAGTAAGCAGAAGCTGTAGGTTGTGTAGTATTAGTAATAGTATTAGTAGTAGAAGTAGGTGCACAAGTAGTAGCTGTTGTACTTGTAGAGTAGTAGTAGGAGTTGTAGTAGCACTAGGAGTAGGAGTAGTAATAGTTGTAGTAGGAGTAGAAGTAGAGTAGTAGGAGTAGTAGTAGTAGAGGGAGTAATAGTAACAGTAGTAGCATTAGTAGTAGTAATAGTAGTAGTAGTAGCAGCAGCAATAGTAGTTGTTGTTGTTGCACTATTGCGAGTAGTAGGAGTAGGAGTAGTTGTAGTAGGGGTAGTAGTAGTTTGAGAAGTGGTAGTAGTAGTAGTAGTAGGAGTAGTTGTAGCAGTAGGAGTTGGAGTAGGAGTAGTGGTCGTAGGAGGAGTTGTTGTTGTACTAGTAGTAGTAGCAGCAATAGTAGTAGTTGTTGCAGTAATAGGAGTAGTAGTAGTACTTCCAGTAGCAACAGTACTGATAGTATTAGTTGTAGTAGCAGTAGATTCAAGAATAGTAGTAGTAGTAGTAGTAGCTGCAGTAGTTGTTGTAGTAGTAGTTGAGTAGTAGTAGTTGTAGTAGGAGTAGAAGTAGTAGTAGTAGCGGTGGTAGGTGTAGTAGTAGTAGCTGTGGTAGTTGTAGTAGTTGGAGGAGGAGTAGTAGAAGTGTTAGTAGTAAGTGTTGTAGTAGTAGTTGTTGTTGTAGTAGAAGTAGCAGAAGCAGCAGTGGCAGTAGCAGTAGTAGTAGCAGTAGTAGTAATAGTAGCCGTAGTGGTAGTAGTAAGTAATAGTAGCAGTAGTGGTAGTAGTAAGTAATAGTAGCAGTAGCAGTAGTTGTTGTAGCAGTAGGAGTAATAGTAGTAACAACAATAGTACGTGTAGTAGTAGTAGTAGCAGTAGCAACAATATAGGAGTACTAGCAGCAGCAACAACAATAGTCGTAGTAGTAGTTGTCATAGTAGTGCAGTTCTAGCAGTAGTAGGAGTAGTAATAGTAGTAGTAGTAGGGGTAGTAGTAGCCGTAGCCGTAGTAGTAGTAGCGGTAGCAGTAGTACTTGCAGCAATAAAAGTAGTAGCAATAATAGTAGTAGTAGCAGCAGCAGCAGTAGCGGTAGTAGTAGTAGCAGCAGCAGTAGCGATAGTAGTAGTAGTAGTAGTAGCAGCAGCAATAGTTGTTGTGGTAGTATTTGTTATAGCAGGAGTTTTAGGAGTACTAGTAGTAGTAGTCGTTGTTGTAGAAGGAGTAGTGCTAGTTGTAGTTGTGGTGGCAGTAATAGTTGTAGTAGTAGCATTAACAGTAATAATAGTCGTAATAGTAGTGGTGGTAGTAATACTAGCTGTAGCAATAGTATCAGAAGTAGTAGTAGTAGCATTAGTAGTAGTAGTTTTTGTAGTAGTAGTAGTAGTAGTAGTAGTAGTAGTAGTAGTAGTAGATTTGGCAGTAGTGGTCATAGTAGTAGCAGTAGTATTTGTAGTAGCAGGAGTAGCAGTTGTAGTAGTAGTAGTAGTGATAGTAGTTATAGCCATAGCAATAGTAGGACTAGTAGCAGTAGAAGTAGTTGGCAATAGTTGTTATTGTTGAAGTAGTAGTAGTTGTATGATTATTAAGTAGTAGTAGAAGTAATAGTTGTTGTTGTGGTAGTAGTAGTAGGAGGAGTTGTAGTAGTAGAAGCAATCGTAATAGTAGGAGTAGTAGTAGTTGCAGTAGTTATTGTAGTAAGTAATAGTAGCCGTAGTAGTTGTTGTTGTTGTAGTAGAAGTAATAGTAGCAGCCGAAGCCATAGTAACAGAAGCTAGAGGAGGAGGAAAAATTGTAGGAGTACTAGCAGTAGTAGTAGTAGTGGCAGTATGTGTCATTATAGTAGTAATAGTAGTTGTAGTAGTAGTAGTAGCAATAGCTGTTACAGTAGTAGTGGTAGTAGTAGTTATTGTAGTATTAGTAGTAGCAGTAGTAATGGCTACTGTAGTTGTAGGAGTAGTAGTTATAATAGTAGTGGTAGCAGCAGCAGAGTAGTAGCAGTAGAAATAGTAGCAGTTGTAGCATTAGCTGTAATAGTAGTAGAAGTAGTTGTAGTATTAGTAGCATTATTAGCTATAGTAAAGGTAGTAGCAGTAGTTGTAGTAGTAGTAGTAGTAGTTTTAGTAGTATAGTAGTTGCAGTCGTAGTAATAGTAGTAGCAGCAATAGTAGTAGTAGAAGTAGCAGTACTAGTAGAAGTAGTATTAGTATTAGTAGCTATTGTTCTCGTAGTAATAGTTGTATTTGTGGATGCTCTAGCAGTAGGAGTAGTAGTAGTACTAGTAATAGCTGTAGCAGCAGAAGTAGTAGTAGCCATAGTAGTAGTAGGTGGTGTAGTTGAAGTAGTACTAGTAATAATTAGTAGTAATAGTAGTAGTAGTAATTAGTAGTAATAGTAGTAGTAGTACTTGTAGTAGCGGTAATAGTAGTAGGAGTAGTTGTAAGCAGTAGCATTGGTAGAAGTAGTTGTAGTAGTAGTAGAAAGTAATTGTAGCAGTAGCAATAGTAGTTGTAGTAGTGGTAATAGCAGCAGCAGTGTAGTAGTAGTAGTAGTAGTAGTAGTAGCAATAGTAGTAATAGTTATAGTAGTACTAGTCATAGTAGTAGTAGTAGTCGCAGTAGCATGAGTATTGATAGTAGTTGCAACACTAGTAGCAAAAGTAGTAGTAATAAGGAGGAGGAGGAGGAGGAGTAGTAGTAGCAGCAACAACAACAGTAGTAATAATAAGCAGTGGCAGCAGCAGTAGTAGTAATAGAAATAGGAGCAATAGTAGTAGTACTAGTTATAGTAGTAGCAGTAGTAGTGTAGCAAGTAATAGTAGCAGTACTACTAGTAGTAGTAGTAGTGGGAGTAATAGCAGTAGAAGCAATAGTAGTTGTAGTATTAGCACTATCAGTAGCAATACTAGTAGGACTACTAGCAGCAGTAGCAATAGCAGTAGTAGTTGTAGTTGTTGTAGTAGTAGCAGCAGTAGTAGTAAGAGTAGTAATAGTAGTAGTAGTGGTGGTAGTTTTAGTTATAGTAGTAGTATTTGGAGTGGTCATATGTCGAGTGGTAGTTGTAGTAATAGTAGTGGTAGTCATAGTAGGAGTAGTAATAGTAGTAGTAGGAGTATTAGTAGTAGCAGTAGCAGTAGTAGGAGTTTTATCAAAAGTACTAGTAGTAGCAGCAGTAGTAGTCGTAGCAACAGTAGGAGTTGTATCAGAAGTAGTAGTAGCAGCAGCAGTTGCAATTGTAGTTATTGTTGTAGTAGTAGTTGGAGTAGCAGTAAGTAGTAGTAGAAGTAGTAGGAGAAGTCATAGCATCAGCTGCAGCCGTAGTAGTCAGAGTTGTGGTAGTAGCAGTAGTAGTTGTGGGAAGAAATAGTAGAAGTAGTAGTATCTGTTGTAGTAGTAGGAGTAATAATAGTAGTTGCAGTAGTAGCAGCAGCAGTAGTAGTAGCAGGACTAAAAATAGTAGTAGTACTAGCAGCAGTTGTAGCAGTAGTTGTTAGAGTAGTAGTAGTGCTAGTAGCAATAGGAGTAATAGTAGTAGTAGTAGTAGTAAGTGTAGTAGCCATAGCAGTTATAGTAGCAGTTGCAATTGCTATAGAAGTATGAGTAGTAGCAATTATAGCAGCAGTAGTAGCAGTAGTGATCGAAGGATTAGTAGTAGTAGTAGTAGTAGTAGTAGTAGAAGCAATAGTAGCAGTAGTAGCAATAGTAGCAGTAGCAGCAGCACTAGTGGTTGTGGTATTAGTAGTTGTAGTAGTGGTAGTAGTAGAAGTACCAGCAGTAGTTATAGTAGTAGTAGTAGTCGTAGTAGTTATTGTAGTCGGATTAGCAGTAGTAGTAGCAGGAGTCGCAGTTGTAACAATTATAGTTGTAGTAGTAGTTGTAGTCAGAGAAGTAATTGCAGCAGCAACAGTAGTAGTAGTAGTTGTCGGAGTAGCAGTAGGAGTAGTAGCTATAGTAGGAGTAGTGGTAGTAATAGTATTAGTAGGAGTAGCAGTCTTAGCAGCAGTAATAGGAGGAGTAGTAGAAGCAACAGCAGCAGTTGTAGCAGTAGTACTAGCAGCTGTAGTGGTAGCATTAGTTGTAGTAGATGCTATAGTAGTCATAGTTGTCGTAGTGGTTATAGTAGTTGTAGTAGGACTAGTGGTCATAGTAGTAGTTGTAGTAGTAGTACTCATAGGAGTAGCGGTAGGAGTAGTGGTAGTTCTAGCTGTTGTAGGAGTAGCAGTAGTATAAGTAGTAGTTGGACGAGTAGTAGGTGTAGTAGCAGCAGTAGTGGTCAGAATAGTAATAAGAGTTATTCTTGTCGTAGAGGTTATAGCAATTGTTGTAGCAGTAGTAGAAGCAGTAGTGGTGTAATAGTAGTAGTAGTAGTAGTAGTAGTAGTAGTAGTAGTAGTAGTAGTAGTAGTAGTAGTAGTAGTAGTAGTAGTAGTAGTAGTAGTAATAGTAGTAGTAGTAGTAGTTGTTGTTGTTATTGTTGAAGTAGTAGCAATAGTAGCAGTAGTAGTTGTTGTAACAATAGCGGTAGTTATTGTAGTAGTAGCTGCAGCAACAATTGTTGTAGTAGTAGTAGTAGTCGTACTAGTAATCACAGTAATAGTAGTAGTTGTAGCAGTTGTCGTAGAAGGTGAAGGAGTAGTAGCAGTAGTAATAGTAGTAGTAGCACTAGTAATAACAGTAGCAGTAGTAGTAGGATGAACAGCAGCAGCAGTAGTAAGAGCAGCAGCAGCAATAGGAGGAATAGTAGCGATAGTAGTAGCAACAGTTGTAGTGGTAGTCTAGTAATAGTAGTGGTAGTACTAGTAGTAGTAGTAGGAGTAGGAGTAGCAGTAGTTCTAGCAGTAGTTGTAGTAGTAGCAGCATAAGTAGTAACAGTAGTAGTGGTGGTAGTAGTAGTGGTAGCGATAGTGGTGTAGTAGCAGTATTAGCAGTAGCAGTAGTTGTAGCAGTATTGGTAGTAGTAGTAGTGGTAGCAGCAGCAGCAGCAGTAGTTGTAGCAGTACCCAAAGCTACAGTAACATTAGTGCTTATAATAGCTGTAGTTGGAGTAGCAGCAATGGTAGTAGTTGTAGTAGTAGAAGTTGTAACAGTAGTAGTAGTAGTAGTAGTAGCAGCAGCAGTATTAGCATTAGTAGTATCAGTAGTAGTAGTAATAGAGTAGCTATAGCTGTAGTAATTGCTGTAGTTGTAGCAGTAATAGTAGTAGCTGTAGTAGTAGTAGTAGTCATAGTACTAGTTGCTGTAGTAGTAGCAGTCCGAGCAATAGCATCAATAATAGTAGTAGTAGTAGCAGCAGTAGCAATAGTTAACCCATAGTAGTAATAGTAGTGGCAGTTGTAGCAGTAGTAGTTGTTGTTGTAGTAGTAGTAGTGTGGTAGTAGTAGAGTCGGTAGTAGTTGTATTTGGAGTTGTAGTAGTAGTATTAGTAGTAGTAGTCGGAGTGATAGTAGTAGTTGTAGTAGTAGTAGGAGGAGGAGGAGGAGTAGTAACCGCAGTCGTAGTGGTAGTAGTTGTAGTAATAGTTGCAGTAGTAGTAGTTGTTGCACAAGTAGTTATAGTGGTAGTAGTAGTTGTAGGATTGGTAGTAGGAGTCGTAGCAGTAGGAGTAGTAGTAGAAGTAGTTGTCGTAGTAGTAGTTGTTGTATTTGCAATAGTAGTAGGATGAGTATTAGGAGTAGTAGTAGTAGTAGGAGTAGAAGTAGTAGTAGCAGCAACAGTAGTAGTAGCAGTAGTTGTAGTAGTTGTGGCAGTAGCAGTAGCAGTAGTAGTAGCAACAGTAGTTGTTGCAGCTATAATAATAGTAGTAGCAGCAACAGTAATAGCAGAAGTAGCAGTAGTTGTACTTGTAGTAGTAGCAGTAGTGGAAATAGTAGTAGTTGTAGTAGTTGTTGTGGCAGAAGGACTAGCAACAGTAGTAGTAGTGGTAGTTGTCGTTGTAGTAGGAGAAGTAGTAGTTGTCGAAGAAGTTGTAGGACTAGTAGTAGGAGTAATAGCAACAATAGTAGTAGTAGGAGTAGTAGTAGCAATAGTAGTAGATGTAGTACTAGTAGTAGTAGTAGTTGTGACAATAGTAGTTGTAGTCGTAGAAACAGTAGTAGTAGTAGTAGCAATAGTAGTAGATGTAGTACTAGTAGTAGTAGTAGTTGTGACAATAGTAGTTGAAGTCGTAGAAGCAGCAGTAGTTGTAGTTGTTATCGTAGCAGTAGTGCAGGTAGAAGTCGTAGTATTCCTAGTAGTAGTAGCAACAGTAGTAGTAGTAGAAGTAGTAGTGGTAGTGGTTGTAGTGGTAGTAGTAGCAGTAGTAGTGGTAGCCGTAGCAGTAGGATTTGCAGTAGGAATTATTGTTCTTGTAGATGTAGTAAGAGAAGTCATATTAGTAGTAGTAATAGTACGAGTAGTAGTAGTAGTAGTAGTAATAGTAGTAGTAGTAGTAGTAGTAGTAGTAGTAGTAGTAGTAGTAGTAGTAGTAGTAGTAGTAGTAGAAGAAGAAGAAGAAGAACTACTACTACTAGTAGTAGTAGTGGCAGTAGTAGCATCATTTGGAGTAGCAGCAATAGTATTAGTGTCGTAGAAGTGGATGTTGTATTTGTAGTACTAGTAGAAGCAGCGGCAATAGTAGTAGAAATAGTAGTAGTAATAGTAGCAGAAGTTGTAGTAGAAGCAGTAGTAGCTTAGTAGTAGCAGTAGTAGCAGTTGTAGTAGTAGCAATAGTAGTAGCAATAGAAGCAGTAGTAGCAATTGTGGTAGTAGCAGT
Organism: Trichopus zeylanicus subsp. travancoricus; assembly: GCA_005019695.1. Taxonomy (NCBI): domain Eukaryota; kingdom Viridiplantae; phylum Streptophyta; class Magnoliopsida; order Dioscoreales; family Dioscoreaceae; genus Trichopus; species Trichopus zeylanicus. The sequence continues at coordinate 18,677 of RXID01020612.1, read as the reverse complement.
AGTTGTAGCAGCAACAACAACAACAGTAGTAACAGTAGGAGTAGCAGTAGGAGTTTCAGTAGCAATGGTAACAGTAGTAGTTGTTGTGGTTGTACGAGTCATCGTAGTTGTAGTCGTTGTAAGTGAAGTAGTCGGACTAGTAGTAGTAGTAGCTGTTGTAGCAGTAGCAGTAGTAGCAATTGTAGCAGTAGTACGAGTGGCCATAATAGTAGTAGTGTATTAGGAGTAGTATTAGTAGTAGTATTTGCACTAGTAGTAACAGTAGTAGTTGTAGTAATAGTAGCAGAAGTTGTAGCTGTAGCAGTGTTTGTAGCTGTAGCATTAGTAGCGGCAGTTGTAGTAGTATCAATAGTAGTATTAATAGCAGTAGTAGTAGAAGTGGTTGTAGCAGTGGTAGCAGTAGCAGTAATTGTAGCAGTAGTAGTGGCAGTATTAGTAGTAAAAGTAGCAGTACTAATTGTAGCAATAGCAGTAATAGAAGTAGTAGTAGCAGTAGGAGCAATAATAGTAGTAGTCGTCGTAGCAGTATTGGTAGTAACAGTAGTGGTAGTAGAAATAATAGTAGTAGCAGCAGTAATCGTAATAGCAGTGGTGGTGGTGGTAGTAGTAGTAGTAGTAGAAGTTACAAAAGCAACACATGTAGGAGCAATAGTAGTAGTTGTTGTAGTAATAGTAGAAGTAGTAGTGTAGTAGTATTAGCAGTAGTAGTAGCAGTAGTTGTTGTAGTAATAGTAGCAAAAGTAGTAGTAGTAGCACTAGTTGTAAGAGTAGTAGTAGCAGCAGAATTAGTAGCAATTGCTGAAATTTTAGTTGTAGCAGTAGCAGTAGCAGTAGCAGTAGTAGTAGTGGTTGTAGCAGTAGTAGTAGTAGCAGCAGTAGTAGTAGCAGTAGTAGTAATAGTAGTAGTAGTAGTGCTAGTTGTAGGAGTAGCAATAGTAGCAGCAGTAGTAGCACTTGTTGCGGCAACAAAAGTAGTAGTGGCAGTAGGAGTAGTAGTTATATATGTAGTAGTATTATTAGTAATAGTAGTAGCGGTGGTGGTAGTAGTAGTAGTAGCAGCAGTCGTAGCAGCTGTAGTAGCAACAATAGTAGTAGTAGTAGCAGTAGCAGTAGTACTATTAGTAGTAGTTGTAGACTAGTTGTAGTAGTAGTTGTAGTACTAGTTTTAGTAGTAGTAGTGGTAGCAATGGCAATAGTAGTAGTAATAGTAGTGCTAGTAGTATTTGTAGTAGTTGTAGTAGTAGTGGCAGTAATAACAATTTTCGTAGTTGTAGTTGTTGTTGTAGTAGGAGTGTGAGGAGTAGTAGTAGTAGTAGGAGTAGTAGTAGTAGTATTAGTAGGAGGAGGAGGAGGAGGAGGAGGAGGAGTATTAGGATTAATAATAGTAGTAGTAGTAGTAGTAGTAGTAGTAGTAGAAGTAGAAGCTGTTGGAGTAGGAGTTGCAGTAGGAGTAGTAGTAACAGAAGGAATAGTACTAGTTGTTGTAATAGTCACGGTAGTAGTAGTAGCTATAGTGGTAGTAGTTGTAGTAGTTGGACTGATAGCACTAGTAGTAGTAGTATTGGTAGTAGTTGTTGTAGCAGAAGTGGTAGCAGTAGTAGTACTGCTAGTAATAGTGTTAGGAGTAGTAGTAGCTGCAAGAGTACTTGTTGTCATTATTCTAGTAGTATTAGTAGCAGCAGTTGCTGTAGTGGTAACTGTAGCAGTAGCTGTCATAGCATTAGTGGTTGCAGTAGTTGCAGTAGTAGTAGCAGCAGTGGTAGTCGTAGCAGCAGTAGTTGTTGTAGCAGCAGCAGTAGGAGTAGGAGTAGTGGTAGTTGTAGTTGTAGTAGTAGCAGTAGTAGCAGTAGCTATAGCATTAGCTGTAGTTATAGCAATAATAGTAGTAGCTGTAGTAGTAGTAGTCATAGGAACAGTAGTTATAGTAGTAGTAGTTGTAGTACCAGTAGCAATAGGAGTAGTAGAAGTAGTGGTAGTAGCAATAGCAAAAGTCATAGTAGTAGAGGTAGTAATAGCAGTAGTAGTAGTAGCAGCAGCAGTAGTAGTCGTGGTTATTGTAGTAGTAACAGTAGCGTCAGTTGTAGTTGTATTAGGAGTTGTTGTAGCAGTTGGCCTAGCAGTATTAGTAGTAGTAGAGTGAGAATAGTAGCAGTTGTAGTAGTAATAGTAACAGTAGCCGTAGTTGTTAGTAACAACAGCCGTAGTGGTTGAAGTTGTAGTAATAGTAGCAGTAGTAGCAGCAGTAGTTATAGTTGTGGTATTAGGAGTAGTAGTTGCCTTAGTAGTATAGTTGTAGTTGTTGCAGTAGTAGTAGTAGTAGTTGTAGGATTGGCAATAGGAGATACAGCAACAGTAGAAGTAGTGGATGTAATAGTCATAGTACTAGTAATATTTGTAGTACTAGTAGGAAGAGTATTAGGAGTAGTTGCATCTGGAGCGATATACTAGTAGTAGCAATTGAAGTAGTAATAGCAGTAGTAGCAATAGTTGTAATAGTAGTAGTAACAGTAGTAGTATAGTAGTAGTAGTAGAAGTAGTAATAGCTGCAATAGCAATAGTAGTGGTAGTAGCTGTAGCAGTAGAAGCTTATCAGTAGCAGTCGCAATAGTAGTAGTTGCAGCAGAAATAATAGTCGTAGTAATAGCATTACTAGTAGAAGTAGCAGTAGTTGTACTAGTAGTAGTAGTAGTACTAGCTGTAGTGGAAATAGTAGCAGCAAAAGTAGTAGTTGTCATAGTAGTAAGAGAAGTAGTAGGAGGAGGTGTAGCAGGAGAAGTAGTAGTAATAGTAGACGTATTACTAAAAGTAGTAGCAGTTGTACTTGTAGTAGTTGTAGTCGTAGCAGTAGTAGTAGTTGTTGTTATTGTAGCAGTTGTGCAAGTAGCAGTCAGATTATTCCTAATAGTAGTAGCAGTGGTAGCAATAGTAGTGGTAGTAGCTGTAGCAGTAGAAGCTTAGCAGTAGCAGTCGCAATAGTAGTAGTTGCAACAGTAATAATAGTCGTAGTAGAAGCATTACTAGTAGAAGTACCAGTAGTTGTACTAGTAGTAGTAGCAGTACTAGCTGTAGTGGAAATAGTAGCAGAAGAAGTAGTAGTTGTCATAGTAGTAAGAGAAGTAGTAGGAGGAGGTGTAGCAGGAGTAGTAGTAGTAATAGTAGACGTATTACTAAAAGTAGTAGCAGTTGTACTTGTAGTAGTTGTAGTCGTAGCAGCAGTAGTAGTAGTTGTTATTATAGCAGTAGTACAAGTAGCAGTCAGATTATTCCTAGCAGTAGTAGCAGCGGTAGCATGAGTAGTAGTTGTAGCAGTAGCAATAGTGGTTGTAGCAGTAGTAGTGGTTGTAGCAGTAGTCGTAGAAGTAGTAGTAGTACTAGGAGTAGCTGTGGGAGTAGTAGCAACAGCAGTAGTAGCTGTAGTAGTAGGAATAGCTATAGTAATTGAAGCAATAGTAGTTATTGTTGTTGTTGTCATTGTAGCAGTAGTAAGAGAAGTCGTAGAAGTAGTAGTATGAGTTGTAGTAGTAGGACTAGAAGAACAAGTAGTAGTAGTAGTAGTGGGAATATTAGCACATTCGGTGTAGCAGCAATAGTAGTAGTGTCATTGTAGTGGATGTAGTATTAGTAGTAGTAGTAGAAGAAGTAGTGGTAGGAGCAATAGTTGTAGTAATAGCAACAGAAGTTGTAGTAGAAGTAGTAGTAGAAGAAGTTGCAGTAGTAGTAGCAGTGGTAGTAGTTGTAGCAGTAGTAGCAATAGTTGTAGCAGTAGTAGTAGCAATAGAAGTATTAGTAGTAGCTGTGGTAGCAACAACGACGATAGTAATAATCATATAGTAGCAGTTACAGCAGCAACAGTAGTAATAGTAGTTGTTCTTCTTGTAGTACGAGTAGGCATAGTAGTAGTTGTTGTAAGTGAAGTTGTAGGACTAGTAGTAGTAGTAACAGTAGTAGTAATAGTAGCAGTAATAGTGTAGTAGTGGTAGTATCAGTAGTAGTATTAGCACTAGTAGTAGCAGTAGTAGTTGAAGTAATAGTAGTAGAAGTTAGAGTTGTAGCAGTAGTTGTAGTTGTAGTAGTAGTAGTAGCAGTAGAAGTAGTAGTAGTAGTAGTAGTGGCTGTAGCAGTAGCAGTAATTGTAGCAGCAGCAGTAGTAGTAGCAGTAATAGTAGGAGTAGTAACAGTATTAGTAGTATTCGTAGTAGTAGTTGTTGTAATTGTAGTGGTAACAGTAGGAGTAGTCGTAGGAGTAGTAGTAGTAGTAGAAGTTGTAATAGTAGGAGTTGGATTTGTAGCAATACTTGTAGTAGCAGTAGTTGTAGTAATAATAGAAGTACTAGTCTTAGTAGTTGAAGTAGAAGAAGTTGTACTAGTAGTTGTAATAGTAGTAGGAGAAGTAGTAGCTGTAGGAGTAGCAACACTACTAGTAGTAATAGTAGTAGTAGTAGTAGTAGTAGTAGTAGTAGTAGTAGTAGTACTAGTACTAGTACTAGTACTAGTAGTAGTAATAGTGAGTAGTATAGTTGTTTGTAGTAGTTTTAGTACGAGTTTGTAGTAGTTGTAGTAGTAGTAGTTGGAGCATTTGTAGTAGTTGTAGTCGTAGTAGTAGTAGGAAAAAGTAGTTGTAGAAGGAGTAGTAGTTGAGGAGCAGTAATAATAGCAATAGTAGTAATATTTGTAGTAGTTGTTGTAATTGTAATGGTAGCAATAGGAGTACTCGTAGGAGTAGTAGTAGTAGTAGAAGTTGTAATAGTAGGAGTTGGAGTAGTGGTAGTTGTAGATGTAGTAGTAGTAGTAGTAGTAGTAGTAGTAGTAGTAGTAGTAGTAGTAGTGGTAGTAATATTAGTAGTAGTAAAAGTAGTTGTTGTTGTAGCAGTGCTGGTAGTATTGTTTGTGCTAGTATTAGTAATATTTGAACTACTAGTAGTAGTAGATGTGGTAGCTGATGTTGTACTAGTAGTAGCAGTAGTAGTGGTAGAAGAAGTTGAATTAGTAGAGGTAGTAGTAGTAGTGTAGTCACATTAGCAGTAGTAGTAGTGTAGTAGTAGTAGCAGTAGCAGAAGTAGTAGAAGCAGTAGTAGTAGTCGTAGAAGTAGCAATAGTAGTAGTAGTGGTACTCATAGTAGTAGTGGTGGTGGTGATGTTGGTAGTAGTAGTTGTAGAAGTAGTAGTAATAGTAGTAGTTGTAACAGTAGTAGTGGTAGTAGTTGGCATAGTCATAGTAGTACAACCAATAGCTGCAACAACAGTAGCTGGTGTTGCAGTAGTGTTAGTAATAACAGTACTAGTAGTTGTAGTAGTAGAAGAAGTAGCAGCAGTAGTAGTTTTAGTAACAGCAGTAGTAGTTTTAGCATTAGGAGCAGTAATAGTAGTAATAGTTTTTGTAGTAGTTGTAGTAGCAGTTGTAATTGTACTGGTTGTAGTAGGAGTTGTAGTAGAATTAGTAGCAGTTGTAGTAGTTGTAGTAGTAGGAGTGGGAGTAGTAGCAGTTGTAAATGTAGTAGTAGTAGTAGTAGTAGAAGGTGAAGTAGTAGTAGTAGTAGTAGTAATGCTAGTAGTAGTATTGGTTATAGTAGTTGTAGTAGAAGTGGTGGCGGTAGTTGTAGAACTAGTAATAGTAGTTGGAGTAGTACTAGCTGCAACAATAGAAGTAGTAGATATTGAATAGCAGTAGTAGTAGTAGTAGTCGTAGAAGTAGTAGGAGTTGTTGTAGAAGCAACAGTAGTAGTAATAGTAGTTGTAGTGGTAGTTATAGTAGTAGTAGAAGTAGGAGTAGGAGTAGCAGTACTAGTAATAGTATAAGTAGTAGCAGTAGTAGTTATAGTAGTAGTGGGAGTAGGAGTAGTAGTAGTAGTAGTTGGAGTCAGCGTAGTAGTAGGAGTAGTGGTAGTAGTAGGAATAGTAGTAGTAGTAATAGTAGGAGTAGTAGGAGTAGGAGTTGTAGGAGTAGTAGGAGTAGTAGAAGGGGTAGGAGTAGTAGTAGTAGTAGTAGTAGTAGTAGGAGTAGGAGTAGTTGTAGGAGTAGTAGTAATAGTTGTAGGAGCAGGTGTAGTAGTAGTAGTAGTAGTAGGAGTAAAACGAGGTGCAGTTGTCGTAGTGGCTATTGTAGTAGTAGTACTAGTAGTAGGAGGAGGAGGAGGAGGAGGAGATGTAGATGTTGTAGTGGGAGTAGGAGTTGGAGTTGTAGTAGGAGTAGTAATAGTTGGTGTAGTTGTAGTAGTAGTTGCAGCAGGATTAGTAGTAGTAGTAGTAGTAGTAGTAGTAATTGTTGTAGTAGTTGTGGTAGTCGTAGATGTTGTACTAGTAGTAGTAGTTCTAGAAGTAGTGGTACTAGTAGTAGTGGTACTAGTAGGTGTAGTAGAAGTTAGAATAGGAGTTGGAGTAGCAGTAGGAGTTAGAGTAGAAGTAGTATTAGTAGTAGTAGTAGTAACAGTAGTAGAAGGAGTAGTAGCAGTAGCAATTGTACTAGTAGTAGTGTTAGTAGTAGTAACCGCAGCAGCAGAAGTAGTAGTAGCAGTTGTATTAGTAGTAGAATTAGTAGTTGCTGTTTTAGTAGTTATAGTGTTATTAGTAGTGGTAGGAGGAGTAGTAGTAGTTGTTGTTATTGTTGTTATGGTAGTAGTAATAGTTCTATTAGTAGTAGTAGTTTTAGTAGCGGCAATAGTAGTAGCAACAGTTGTAGTAGGTGTAGTAGTTGTAGGAGTAGTAGGGGTAATAGTAGTTGGAGTAGCACTAGTAATAGGAGTAGTAGCAGCAACAGAGTAGTAGTAGTAGTAGTTGCGGTTATAGCAGCAGTAGCTATAGCAATAGTATTAGTTGTTGTTGTAGTAGTAGTAGTCGTAATAGTAGTAGTCGTAATAGTAGTTTTGGTAGCAGTAGCAGTAGTAGTAGTTGTAGTACTCGTAGGTGTAGCAGTTGTAGCTACAGATGTAGTTGTAGTAGTAGGAGTAGTAGTAGCAATAGTAGTTAAAGTAGTAGTAATAATAGTAGTATTAGCAGTAGTAACAACAGAAGTAATTATAGTTGACACAGGAGCAATAGTAGTAATAGTAGTTTTAGTAGAAATTGTTGTAGTTTTAGTAGTAGTAGGAGGAGTAGTAGTAGTAATAGTAGTAGTATTATTGCTACTACTACTACTACAACTGCAACAATTACTACTACTAGTACTACTAGTACTACTACTACTATTACTCCAACTTCTAATACTACTACGACTACTACTGCGGATATTGCTTCTAAGCTACTTCTCTTAGAACTACCGCTACTTAGTAGTAGTAGTAATAGTAGTTTTAGTAGTTGTAGTAGTAATAGTAGTAGTTTTACTCCTACTACTAATGCTCCAATTGTGACTACTGCTACAACTACTACAACTACTACAGCTACTATTACTACTTCTACTTCTAATATACTACGACTACTACTACGGCTATTGCTACTACTACTACTTCTCCTACTTCTACCACTGCTACTTCTCCGACTGCTACTGCTAATGCTAATACGACTATTGCGACTACCTCTCCTACTACCACTATTGCTACTATTCCTAATAAAACTACTACTTCTGCAAGTACTACTACTAATTCTACTACTACAATTACTGCAACTACTACTACTACTACTAGTATGACTACTACTATGGCTACGGCTACTACAACTCCTGCTACTACCACTATAACTACTAGCGCTACTACTTTTTCTAATACAGCTACTACTACTACTACTACCACCACCACTTCTACTAGTACAACTACTACTACATCTACTACTGCTACTACAATAACTACTACTAGTACCACAACTTCTACTACTACTACTATTACTACCACTACTACTTCTACTGTTACTACTACTATGACTATTTCTACAGCTACCACTACAACTACTACCGCTACTACTACTACTCCTCCTAAAACTAATAGTACTACTACTACAACTACTATAGTTGCATGTACTGCTACAAATATTGCTATTGCTGCTACTACAGCTCTTATTGTTTCTATTGTTATTATTGCTACTACTGTTACTACTGCTACTACTGTAATTACTCCTAATACTAGTACTACTACTGCTTCTTCTTCTTCTTCTTCTTCTACTACTACTACTACTACTACAACTACTACTAACAATACCACTACTACTACTACTACAACTACTTCTACTACTCCTGCTGCTGCTACCGCTGCTACTAGGCCAACAACTACTTCTGCTACTATACTACTATTGCTACTACCACTGCTACTACTCCTACTTCTCCTACTACTACTACTGCCACAACTACTAATATTACTACTACTAGTGTTACTTCTACTACTATTGGTACTGCTACTAGTACTTCTGCTACTACTACTGCTGCTTCTAAGAATACTACTACTATTACTACTGTAAATACCGCCACTACTACTACTGCTACTACTACTATAGCTAATACTACTACTACTACTACAACAACAACAACTACTCCTGCTACTACAAATACTACTACAACTACAATTCCTACCCCTACCACCACTACTACTCCTACTACTACTACTACAACCCATGCTCCTACAACAACTACTACTACTCCTACTACTACGACACCTACAGCTACTATTACTACAGCTACATCAACTACTACTATTACTACTACTACTACTACTAGTACCACTACTAATACAACTACTATTAGCTCTACAACAACAACAACTACTACTATTACAACTACTACTTTTACTACTACTACAACAACGACAAGTATTACAACTGCTGCTGCTAATATTACTACTACGACTACTAATACTACTCCTACTACTCCTCCCACTATTAATATTACTGCTACTCCTATTATGACTACTACTACTCCAACTACAACAACTACTACTACTCTTACTACTCCTACAACTGCTACTACTATGACTTCTGCTACTACAAATGCTACTGCTGTCATTGCTACTACTACTACTAGAACTACGATCGCTACAGCTACTTCTCCTCCTCCTACTACTACTAGAAGTACTACAACTGCTACTGCTACTACTACTACTACTCCTCCTACTCCCACTACCGCTGCTGCTGTTGCTGTTGCTACTTCTACTACTGCTACTACTATAACAACAACGACCACAACAATAACTACTACTACTATTGCTGATGTTGCTACTACAATTACTACTCTTCCCCTACTACTACTATTGCTACTACAACTACTACTACTACTACTATTACTACTACTATTGTCGCTAACACAGCAACTACTATTGCTTCTACTACTACTACAATGCCTAGAATTATTCGTACTACTGCTACAACTACTACTGCATCTGCTATTGCTACTGCAATGACTACTACTATTGTTTCTAATACTACTATTACTACTATCGCTACCACTTCAACTACTACTGCTACTACTACTACTCCTCCTAAAATTATTAGTACTACACCTGCATCTACTGCTACTAATACTGCTAATGCTGCTACCATAGCTCTTACTATTTCTACTGCTACTATTGCTACTACTGCTACTACTACTATTTCTCCGACTACTACTACTGCCACTACTACTACTACTACTACTACTAGTTTTGCTTCTACTACTACTAGTAATGTTGCTACTACTTCTGCTACTACTACTACTACTTTTACTACTGAAAATACTACTACTAATACTACTGCTACTACTGCTAGTACTAATACAACAACAACAACTACTACTATCACTACTGCTCCTGCTAATACTACCACTACAACTATTAATAGTACTACTACGACTACTATTACTTCTATTACTCCTACTACTCCTACTACTCCAACTACTGCTACTACTGCTGCAACTCCTACTACAACTACTACTATTCCAACAACTACTATTCCTACTACTCCCACTACTGCTACTACAACGACTACTGCTACTGCTGCTACTGCTGCTACTAGCACTACTACCACTACTGCAAGTTCTACTACTACTGCTACTACTCCAACTTATAGTACTACTAATATTGCTACTGCTACTACTACAATTTCTAGTACTACTAATATTGCTACTACCACTAGTGCTGCTGCTGTTGCTACTATTGCTACAATCACCACTACTACTACTAGAACAACAATAACAACAACAACTACTACTACTACTATCAAAGCTTTTGCTACTACTACTACTTCTCCTATAACTTCTCCTACTATTACTACTATTGCAACTACTGCTACTGCTACTGCAACAACTACTATTATGGCTTCTACTACTAGTAGTACTAGTACTAGTACTACTATTACTCTTACTACTACTGCTGCTGCTGCTGCCACTCCTCCAACACCTGCCACTACTTCTGTTACTACTACTACAACTACTACTACTACTACTACTGTAGCCGCATATACTGTCACTACTACTACTGCTACTATTACTCGCACTGCTACTACTATTACTGCTGTTATCACTACTACTATTACCACCAGAACTACAACTATTGTCTCTACTACTACTTCTACTACTTGGCCTGCTACTACTACTACTATAATTGCTACTACTACAGCTTTTGCTACTACTACAAATAGTACTACTACTCTTTCTGCTACTACTGCTACTGTTGCCACGAATACTACTACTAATATTCCTGCTACTACTATCACAATCGCTGCTACAACAACAACAACAACAACAACTACTACTACTACTACTACTACTACTACTACTTCAACTACTGCTACTACTGCTACTATGACTACTACAAGTACTACTACTACAACTACTGCTCGAACCACCACTACTACTAATACTACTACTGCTACTACAACTATTGCTACTGCTTCTACTCCATTTCTCCTACTACTACTGCTGCTACTACTACTACTACTACTACTATTACTACTACTACTACTACTACAAGTACTACTACTACTACAACTACTACTCGAACCACCACTACTACTAATACTACTACTGCTACTACGACTATTGCTACTGCCTCTACTCCATTTCTTCTACTACTACTACTACTACTACTACTACTACTACTATTATGATGACTACTACTTCCACAACGGCTACTACTACTACAATCACTAGTACTATTACTACTTCTGCTGCTGCTGCTATTAGTACAACTAATACTACTACTACTGTTACTACTATTGCCACTGCTACTATCACTACTATTGCTACTTCTGCTAATACTTTGACTGCAGCCACTACTACTACTACCACTACTACTATCGCTACTATTGCTACTATTGCAGCTACTGCTACTACTATTTCTTTTACTACTACTATTGCGATAGCCACAACCACTACTTCCAACACAACTAGTACAATAACAACTATTACTACTAGTACTGCTACTGCTACTACTACTACTACTACCACAATTACTGCTATTACCACTGCTACTACACCTACTACTACAACTACTACTACTATTGCTTTTGCCTCTACTTCTAGTACTACTACTACTGCAACTACTACTACTACTACAACTACAACTACTACAACCACCACTACTACTACTACAACAACTACAACTACTTCAACTACTGGAGGAGCAACAACAAAAACTGCTAATACACTACTACTATTACTGCTACCACTCCAAGAACTACTACTACTGTTACTTCTCTTATGACTACTACTACTGCAACTACTACTATAGCTATTACTACTGCTACTACAACATCTTCTACTACTACTGCTACAATTCGACCTACTATGACTATGACTATTGGTACTGCTCTTTTGCTACTTGTACTACTTCTACTACTACTACAACTACTACTACTTCAACTACTTCTCTACTTCTACTGCTATTACTGCTACTACTGCTACAACTATAACAACAACTACTGCTAATACTATTGCTACTCCTACTATAGCTACTACTGCTTCCACTCATGCTACTACTACTACAAATGCTACTACTACTATACCTACTATATTGCTACTTCTACTGCTACTACTATTGCTACTAGTTCTACAACTACTACTGGTACTACTGGTACTGTTGCTACTACTATTACTACTGCTATTGCTGCTGCTACTATTACTACTGCTACTGCTGCTACTAGTATTGCTACAGCTACTACTGTAACTACTACTACAACTTCTAATGCTACTACAACTATACCACTAATATTGCTAGTACTACTACTCGTGCTACTACCACTACTACCACTACTACTATTAATACTACTCGTACTCCTACTACTACTATTACTACTACTCCTACTACTACTATTACTACTACTACTATTACTACTACTACTACTACTCCTACGACTACTACTACTACTACTTCTACTACCACTACTGCTACTACTACTACTATTGCTGTTACTTGTAATATACTACTACTACTACAACAACAACTACTACTACTACGACTGCTGCTATTGCAACTGCTGCTACTTCTACTACCACCGCTACTCCTACTACAGTTACTACTTTTGCTACAACTACTACTGCTATTACTACAGGTGCTACTATAACTACAACTACAACTACTACTACAACTTTTACTTCAAAAACTATAACTATTACCTCTATAGCTACCTATACTGTCACTACTGCTACTACTGCTAATAATGCTACAATTGCTACTACGGCTACTAATGTTGCTTCTGCTACTACTACTACTATTACCCCCACAACTACTACTACTTCTACTACTTAGCCTACTACTAGAACTACGGCTACTACTACTACGAAACTGCTACTACTAGTGCAATTGCTACCACTGCAACTAGTACTACTACTGCTACTTCTACAACTACAATTACTACTAATACTACTACTACTACTACTTCTATTACTACTACTTGTATTACTTCTGCTACTACTACTGCTACTACTATTACTCCTTGCACCTGCTCTACTATTGATACTACCACTGCTACTATGACTATTGCTACAGCTACTACTCTATTTATCCTTTTACTATTACTACTGCTATTATTGCGACTACTACTACTTCTGCTACTGCTAGTACTGCTACTACTACTGTTGCTACTACTACGATACTTCTCACACTACTACAACTATTTCTACTACTACGAGTATAGATGATACTACTACAACTAACATTACTACTATTGTTACTACTACTGACACTACTGCTACAACCGCTACTACTGCTACCACTGTGACTATTGTGATTACAGCTACACTACTATTGCTACTGCAGCTATAGCTACTTTTATTACTATTGCTATAACTGCTACTACTGCTACTACCAACACAACTAGTACAACAATGACTGCTACTACTACTGTTTCAACAACAACTTCTACTTGTGGTACTAATACTTTTATTACTACTGCTACTACTGCTACTACTACTGTTGCTTCTACTACTACGGCTACTACCATAGCTATTTCTACTATTACTGCTACTAGTAGTACTACTCCTACTATAGTTGCTACTACTGGTATTACTACCATTACTACAACTGCTACTGCTGCAACTATAACTATTACTACTACTACTACTACTACTATTGCTGCTACTGCTACTTTTGCTATTGTTGCTACAACTTTTACTATAACTACTATTAATACTAATACTACTACTACTACTACTACAACTACTACTACTTCTGCAAAAACTATTGCTACTTCGACTATTACTACGACTACTTATGTTAGTACTGACACTATTACTACTATCGCTACTACTACTACTGCTATTGCTATTGCTCCAACTGCTACTACTACTGGTACTACTACAACTACTGTTGCTACTACTGCTACTACAATAGTTGTTACTGCCACTACTAACACTAGCACTACTACTACGACTACCATGACTGCTGCTACTGCTGCTACTACTACTACTGGTACTATTACTGCAACTGCGACTACTACTACTAGTGCTATTGCTACTGCTACGATAACTACTATAATAGCTACGGCTATTAGTATTACTACTACTACTACTACTACTACTACTATTAGTACTACTCCTACTACTAATGCTATTGCTGCTCCAACAACTACTCTACTACTGCTACAACTCCTATTGCTATGAATACTACTACTACTTCTACAATTGCGACTATAAGTATGATAACTACTACTACTGCTGCAATGGATGCTACTATTAGCAATACTACTACTAGTACTACTAGTACCACTACTACTGCTACTACTACTACTATTATTACTTCTACTGCTACTACTACTCCTACTATTACTACCACTATCGCTGCTACTACGGCTACTACAATTGCTACTACTGCTATTGCAACTACTACTTGTGTTACTACTAATACAGCTAGAGCTACTAATACTACTACCCCTTCTACCACTACTATCATTGCAATACTACAACTGCTGCAACAACAATTACGACTACTTCCCCTACTTCTGCTACTTCTGCAACTACTACTGCCACGGGTACTATTGGTTCTACAACAACAACTACAACTGCTACAACCATGACAACTACTACTCCAACTACTACAACAATGACTACTGCTACCACGACTACTTCTACTACTACAAATACTACAATAGTATTACTATTTCTATTGCTCCTATAGCTACTACTACTACTCCTCCTACAACTACCACCATTGCTACTGCTACTACTACTATAACTACTGCTACTACTAGTAATACTACTACAATAACAACAACAACAACTACTACTACTATTGCTACTAATACTACTACTACTACTGCTACTGCAATTATTACCACAACAACTACTATAGCTACTACTGCTACTCCAACTACTTCTCATACTACTACAACTACTGCTACTACTAGTGCTTACAACTACTACTAGTAATGCATCTTCTACTACTACTGCTACTATTAATGTTGCTTCCACTATTACTGCTACTACAACTATGGCTACTACAACAACTACTGCTACTATGGCTACTACGGTTGCTACTACTACCACTACTATGACTATTACAACTGCTACTACAACAACAACAACAACTACTACTGCTACTACTACTCCTACCACTATATCTGCTACTGCTGCTACAACTTCTACTCTGACTACTACCAATAATTACACTACTACTACTACTACTACCACCACCACTTGTAGGTACTAATACTTTTGCTAATACTTCTGCTACTGACGCTACTGCTTTAGTTACTACTACTATAGCTGCTACTACTACCACTACTGTGGTCTATCCTACTGCTACTAGTACAACTAGTGCTACTATTGCTACTGCTACTACCATAACTACTGTTACTACTACTGTAGCTACTAGTACGACTACACTACTGCTACTACTACTACTGCTGCTAGTACTACTGCTACTACTATTGCTCCTACTACTACTACTATAGCTAATACTACTCATACTACTACAAATGCTACTGCTGCTCCTACAGCTGCTGCTACTACAACAACTACTACCACTAGTAATAATACAACTACTACTCGTCCTCCTCCTCCTCCTCCTCCTCCTCCTACTACTACTACTACAACGGCTACAACTACTGGTACTACTGGTGCTACTGCTTCTACAATTGCTACTACTATGACCCCTGCTAGTTCTACTACTAATACTAATGCTACTACTATAGGACTATAACAACTAGCTAACACACTACTACTACTATTAGAGCTACTAGATACTACTGCTATTGCTACTACTACTACTACTGCTACCACTACTACTAGTACTACTAATTGCTACTATTACTACTTCTACTACGGCTACTGCTACTACTACTACCACCACCACTAATACTAGTGCTACTAATTGCTACTACTACTACTTTTTCTGCTGCTACAGCTACTACAACTACTACTTCTACCCCAACTACAACGGCTTGAACTACTACCACTATTGCTACTACTGCTACAGCTGCTACTACTGCTACTACAGCAGCCGCTACTACCACAACTACTGCTATTACTGCTACTGCTACTACTTCTACTACTTCAAATATACTACTACTACAACTTCTACTGCTACTACTACTAATACAACTATTACTTCTGCTACTGCCATTGCTACTACAGGTACTACTACTACTATTACTACTACTACTACTACTGCTGCTGCTGCGGCTGCTACTACTCCTACTGCTACGACTGCTACTGGTACTCCCACTACTACTACTACTACAACTACTACTATGCTACTATTACTCCAACTAGTACTATTACTACTACTACATCTACTGCCTGGACTACCGCTATTTCTTCTACTAGTACAACTGGGACTTCTTTTGCTAATACTACTACTGCTACCACTACTGCTGCTACAACTAGTACTACTACTACTACTGGTATATCTACTACTATTGCAACTACTATTACTACTACTGCAACTGCAACAACAACAACAACAACAACAACAACAGCTACTACTAGTACAACTACTACTACTATTACTACTACTGCTACGACTACTACTATTATTACAATTACTAATACTACTACTACTACTACTACTACTACTACTACTACTTCTACATCTACTAGTTCTACTACTACTCTTGTTGTTGCTGCTGCTACTACTATTACTACTAAAACTCCTACTACTATTACTACTACTATTTCAGCTACAATTGCTTCTATGACTACTACTATGACTACACAAGCTGCTGCTAGTTCTACTAGTACTACAACAACTACTACTACTAGTCCTGCTACTACTACAACAATAACAACAACAACTGCTATGACTAATACTACTAATACTACCACTTCTGTTGCTACTACTACTGCTACTTCTACTAATGCTACTACTACTGCTACTCCTATACCACGACTACTACATCTACTGCTGCCACAAATACTACTATTACTACTACCTCTCCTTTGACAGTTACTAGTACTACTACTACAACATCTACTGCTACTACTTTTACTTCTACAACTACTGCTACGACTACTACTACTACTAACTACTACTACAACTACTAACTACTACTACTGCTACTGCTGCTACTAATGCTACTGCTACTATTACTACTACTGCTACTACTAACTACTACTACTACTACTACTACTGCTACTACTATTACTACTACTACAATTGCTATGACTGCAGCTCTTGCCACTGCTCCTGCTACTATTGCGACAACTACCATTACTGCTGCTACAACTACTACTAATACTTCTACAGCTGCTACTACAGCAGCTGCTACTACCGCTACTACTATGACTACTACTACTACTTCAACTGCAACTACTACAACTACAATTGCTACCACTACTCCTATTACTACAAACACTAGTTTTGCTACTATTGCTACCACTACTAATGCTACTATTATAGCTACATATGACACTACTACCACTACTATCACTACTACTACTATTGCCACTACCACTGCTACTGCTACTACTAATAGAACTAGTAGTAGTACTACTACTACTACTAGTATTAGTAGTAGTAGTAGTAGTTATAGTAGTAGCATTAGTGGTAGCAGTAGTAGCATAAGCTGAAGTTGCCCATTAGTACTAGTAGTGGTAGTAGTCGAAGTAGAAGTGAGAGTCATGGTAGTAGAAGTAGTGGTAGTAGTAATAGCAGCAGCAGAAGTAGTAGCAAAAGTAGTAATAGTTGTATTATTATTATTGTTATTAGTATTATTATTCGTAGTAGTAGTAGTAGTAGTAATAGTAGTAGTAGTAGTAGTATTTGTAATATTAGGAGGAGTAGTAGTGGTAGTAGTAGTATCAGCAGCAGAAGTATTACTATTAGTAGTAGTAAGAGGAGGAGGAGGAGAAGAAGTGGTAGGAGTAGTAGTAGCAGCAACAATAGTAGTAGTAGTAGCAGTAGTAGTAGCAGTAATACTAGAAGTTATAGCCGTAATAGTAGCAATAGTAGTAGTTGCAGTAGTGGTGGCAGAAGTAGCAGTAGTAACTATAGTAGTAGTAATAGTACGAGCAATAGCAGTAGTCACTGTAGTAGTAGTAGTAGTAGTGGTAATAGTAAGAGAAGCAAAAGTGGTAATGGTAGTACCAGTAGTAGTAATAGTATAAGTAATAGTAGTAGTGCCAATTTTTGTAGTAATAGAAGTCTTAGTAGTAGTAGTAGCAGTAGTAGTAGCAGTAGTAGTAATAGTAGGAGTAGTAGTGGTAGTAGTAGCAGCAGCAACACCTGCAGCAGCGATTGTAGTAGTTGTAGAAGTAGTAGTAGTAGTACTAGTAGTACTAGTAGTAGCAATAGTTGTAGTTGTGGGAGTAGTTGTAGTAGAAGTTATAGTACTAGTAGTATTACTAGTAGTAGTAGCTACAGTGGTAAAAGTAGTAGTAGTAGAAGTAGCCGTTGTAGTCGCTATAGTAGTAGTAGCAAAAGTAGTAGTGGAAGTTGTAGTAGCAGGAACAGTATTAGCAGTAGTAACATCATAATTAATACTAGTAGCAGAAGTAACAGTAGTAGTAGTAATACAAGTATAAGTAGCATTAGTAGTAGTATAAGTAGTTAAAGCAGTAGCAATAGCAGCAATAATAGAAGTAGCAGTTGCAGTGGTAGTGGTGGTAGTATAAATAGCAGCAATAGTACTAGTCATAGTACTAGTAGTAGTAGAAGCAGTACTGCAATTAGTAGTAGTATTAGTAGCGGTAGAATTAGCAGTAGTAGCAGCAGTAGAAGTTGTAGTAGAAGAGTAGCAACAATTGCATTAGTAGTAGTTGTAGGAGTAGTAGCAGTAACAGTAGTCAGGGTAGTAGCAATAATTATAGTACCACTAACAGAAGTAGCAGCAACAGCAGCTGTAGTAGTAGTAGT
>RXID01020611.1:0-22875 GCA_005019695.1 Trichopus zeylanicus subsp. travancoricus | reverse complement strand
TAGTTGAGGTCAACCAAGGCTAACTTGCATGCATAAGGATATTCATCCTAAACTACTCCAGAAATTGTAAATCCATTTCCAAGTTGATGAAAAATGATGCGCTATTCATTTGGGGTCATGAATACTATCACGTCTTTGAAGCGATTAAGCAATATCTCTTAAAGCCACTTGTCTTGGTATCGCCTATGCTTGATAGACACTTAATCCTTTATATGGCCAAATGGAAGGATCCCTAGTAGCAATTCTCACTTAGAATAATGAAGAATTCAAAGAAAATACGCTCTACTATTTGAGTAGAATGGTAGTAGGGGTAGTGCAATTATTCTCCTATTCAAAAGTGTTGAGCAACACTAATAGTCATAGTGAAAAAACTGAAATATTATTTGCTCTCTCATTAGGTAATCCTACTATCAAAAATTGATCCCATAAAATACTTGATGATTAGACCTATATTGTTAAACACCAAAGAACTGAAATCGATCCATCAAAGATCAAAGGCATCTTGGATATCCCTCTGCTTAACATCTTGAAGTAGTTGAGGTCATCCAAGGCTAACTTGCATGCATAAGGATATTAATCATAACTTATCCAAAAATTGTAAACCATTTTCCAAATTGATGAAAAATGATTCTCTATTTAGTTGGGGTCAAGAATACTAACACGCGTTTGAAGAGATTAAGCAATATCTCTTCAAGCAACTAGTCTTGGTATCACCTATGCTTGATAGACCTTTAATCCTTTAGATGGCCTAATGGAAGGACCCCTAGGAGCTATTCTCACCTAGAATAATGAACAATTCAAAGAAAAAACTCTCTACGATTTGAGTAGAATGGCAGTAGGGGTAGAGCAATCATTCTCCTATTCAAAAGTGTTGACCAACGCTCATATTCATAGTGAATAAGCTTAAATATTATTTGCTCTCTCATTAGGTAATCCTACTATCAATGATTGATCCCATAAAATACTTGATGATTAGACCTATATTGTTAAACACCAAAGATCTAAAATCGATCCATCAAAGATCAAAGACATCTTGGATATGCCTCTGCTTAACATCTTGAAGTAGTTGAGGTCATCCAAGGCTAACTAGCATGCATAAGGATATTCATCTTAAACTTATCCAAAAATTGTAAACCCTTTTCCAAATTGATGAAAAATGATGCTCTATTTATTTGGGGTCAAGAATACCAACACGCGTTTGAAGAGATTAAGCAATATCTCTTCAAGCAACTAGTCTTGGTATCACCTATGCTTGGTAGACCCTTAATCGTTTAGATGGCCTAATGGAAGGATCCCTAGGAGCTATTATCACCAAGAATAATGAACAATTCAAAGAAAACACACTCTACTATTTGAGTAGAATGGTAGTAGGGGTAGAGCAATTATTCTCCTATTCAAAAGTGTTGTCCAACACTCATATTCATATGGAAAAAGCTTAAATATTATTTGCTGTCTCATTAGGTTATCCTACTATCAATGATTGATCCCATAAAATACTTGATGATTAGACCTATATTGTTAAACATCAAAGAACTGAAATCGATCCATCAAAGATCAAAGACATCTTGGATATGCCTCTGCTTAACATCTTGAAGTAGTTGAGGTCATCCAAGGCTAAGTTGCATGCATAAGGATATTCATCTTGAACTTATCCAAAAATTGTAAACCCTTTTCGAAATTGATGAAAAATGATGCTCTATTTATTTGGGGTCAAGAATACCAACACGTGTTTGAAGAGATTAAGCAATATCTCTTCAAGCAACTAGTCTTGGTACCACCTATGTTTGATAGACCCTTAATCCTTTAGATGGCCTAATAGAAGGATCCCTAGGAGCTATTCTCACCAAGAATAATGATCAATTCAAAGAAATCACACTCTTCTATTTGAGTAGAATGGTAGTAGGGGTAGAGCAATTATTCTCCTATTCAAAAGTGTTGACCAACACTCATATTCATAGTGAAAAAGCTTAAATATTATTTGCTCTCTCATTAGGTAATCCAACTATCAATGATTGATCCCATAAAATACTTGATGATTAGACCTATATTGTTAAACACCAAAGAACTGAAATCGATCCATCAGAGATCAAAGACATCTTGGATATGCCTCTGCTTAACATCTTGAAGTAGTTGAGGTCATCCAAGGCTAACTTGCATGCATAAGGATATTCATCTTAAACTTATCCAAAAATTGTAAACCCTTTTCCAAATTGATGAAAAATGATGCTCTATTAATTTGGGGTCAAGAATACTGACACATGTTAGAAGAGATTAAGCAATATCTCTTCAAGCAACTAGTCTTCGTATCACCTATGCTAGATAGACCCTTAATCCTTTAGGTGGCATAATGGAAGGATCCCTAGGAACTATTCTCGCCTAGAATAATGAAGAATTCAAAGAAAACACACTCAACTAATTAAATTGAATGGTAGTATGGGAAGAGAAATTATTCTCCTATTCAAAAGTGTTGTCCTACACTCATATTCATAGTGAAAAAGCTTAAATATTATTTGCTCTCTCATTAGGTAATCCTACTATCAAAAATTGAACCCATAAAATACTTGATGATTAGACCTATATTGTTAAACACCAAAGAATTGAAATCGATCCATCAACAATCAAAGACATCTTGGATATGCCTCTGCTTAACATCTTGAAGTAGTTGAGGTCATCCAAGGCTAACTTGCATGCATAAGGATATTCATCCTAAACTTCTCCAGAAATTGTAAACCCATTTCCAAATTGATGAAAAATGATGCTCTATTCATTTGGGGTCAAGAATACTAGCAAGCCTTTGAAGAGATTAAGCAATATATCTTCAAGCAACTAGTCTTGGTATCACGTATGCCTGATAGACCCCTACTCCATAATATGGCATAATGGAAGGATCCCTAGGAACTATTCTCACCTAGAATAATGAAGAATTCAAAGAAAACACACTCTACTATTTGAGTAGAATGGTAGTAGGGGTTGAGCAATTATTCTCCTTTTCAAAAGTGTTGACCAACACTCATATTCATAGTGAAAAAGCTTAAATATTATTTGCTCTCTCATTAGGCAATCATACTATCAATGATTGATCCCATAAAATACTTGATGATTAGACCTATATTGTTAAACACCAAAGAACTGAAATCGATCCATCAGAGATCAAAGGCATCTTGGGTATGCCTCTGCTTAACATCTTGAAGTAGTTGAGGTCATCCAAGGCTAACTTGCATGCATAAGGTTATTCATCCTAAACTTCTCCAGAAATTGTAAACCCTTTTCGAAATTGATGAAAAATGATGCTTTATTCATTTGGGGTCAAGAATACTAACAAGCCTTTGAAGATATTAAACAATATCTTTTAAAGCCACTAGTCTTGGTATCACCTATGCTTGATAGACCCTTAATCCTTTATATGGCCTAATGGAAGTATCCCTAGGAGCTATTCTCACCTAGAATAATGAACAATTCAAAGAAAACACACTTTACTATTTGAGTAGAATGGTAGTAGGGGTTGAGCAATTATTCTCCTTTTCAAAAGTGTTGTCCAACACTCATATTCGTAGTGAAAAAGCTTAAATATTATTTGCGCTCTCATTATGTAATCCTACTATTAAAAATTGATCCCATAAAATACTTGATGATTAGACCTATATTTCTAAACACCAAAGAACTGAAATCGATCCGTCAAAGATCAAAGACGTCTTGGATATGCCTCTGCTTAACATCTTGAAGTAGTTGAGGTCATCCAAGGCTAGCTTGCATGCATAAGTATATTCATCCTAAACTTCTCCAGAAATTGTACACCCTTGTCCAGATTGATGAAAAAAGATGCTCCACTCGTTTGGGGTCAACAATATTAACACGCGTTTGCAGAGATTAGGCAATATCTCTTCAAGCAACTAGTCTTGGTATCACCTATGCTTGATAGACCCTTCATCCTTTAGATGGCCTAATGGAAGGAACCCTAGGAGCTATTCTCACCTAGAATAATGAAGAACTCAAAGAAAACACACTCTACTATTTGAGTAGAATGGTAATAGGGGTAGAGAAATTATTCTCCTTTTCGAAAGTGTTGACCAACACTCATATTCATAGTGAAAAAGCTTAAATATTACTTGCTCTCTTATTAGGTAATCCTACTCTCAAAGATTGATCCCATAAAATACTTGATGATTAGACCTATATTGTTAAGCACCAAAGAACTGAAATTGATCCATCAAAGATCAAAGACATCTTGGAAATGCCTCTGCTTAACATCTTGAAGTAGTTGAGGTCATCCAAGGCTAACATGCATCCATAAAGATGTTCATCTTAAATTTATCCAAAAATTGTAAACCCTTTTCCAAATTGATGAAAAACGATGCTCTATTCATTTGGGGTCAAGAATGCTAACACACGTTTGAATAGATTAAGCAATATCTCTTCAAGCAACTAGTCTTGGTATCACCTATGCTTGATAGACCCTTAATCCTTTAGGTGGCATAATGGAAGGATCCCTAGGTGCTATTCTCACCTAGAATAATGAAGAATTCAAAGAAAACACACTCAACTAATTAAATTGAATGGTAGTATGGGTAAAGAAATTATTCTCCTATTCAAAAGTGTTGTCCTACCCTCATATTGATAGTGAAAAAGTTTAAATATTATTTGCTCTCTCATTAGGTAATCCTACTATCAAAAATTGATATTATAAAATACTTGATGATTAGACCTATATTGTTAAACACCAAAGAATTGAAATCGATCCATCAAAGATCAAAGACATATTGGATATGCCTCTGCTGAACATCTTGAAGTAGTTGAGGTCATCCAAGGCTAACTTGCACGCATAAGGATATTCATCCTAAACTTCTCCAAAAATTGTAAACCCTTTTCCAAATTGATGAAAAATGATGCTCTATTCATTTGGGGTCAAGAATACTAACAGGCCTTTGAAGAGATTAAGCAATATCTCTTGAAGCCACTAGTCTCGGTATCACCTATGCTTGGTAGACACTTAATCCTTTATATGGCCTAATGGAAGTATCCCTAGGAGCTATTCTCACCTAGAATAATGAAGAATTCAAAGAAAACACACTCTACTAATTAAATAAAATGGAAGTATGGGTAGAGCAATTATTCTCCTATTCAAAAGTGATGTCCTACACTCATATTCATAGTGAAAAAGCTTAAATATTATTTGCTTTCTCATTTGGTAATCTTACTATCAAAAATTGATCCCATAAAATACTTGATGGTTAGACCTATATTGTTAAAGACCAAAGAATTGAAATCGATCCATCAAAGATCAAAGACATCTTGGATATGCCTCTGCTTAATATCTCGAAGTAGTTGAGGTCATGCAAGGCTAACTTGCATGCATAAGTATATTCATCCTAAACTTCTCTTGAAATTGTAAACCTATTTCCAAATTGATGAAAAATGATGCTCTATTCATTTGGGGTCAAGAATACTAACAAGCCTTTGAAGAGATTAAGCAATATCTCTTAAAGCCACTAGTCTTGGTATCACCTATGCTTGATAGACCCTTACTCCTTAATATGGCATAATGGAAGGATCCCAAGGAGCTATTCTCACCTAGAATAATGAAGAATTCAAAGCGAACACACTCTACTATTTGAGTAGAACGGTAGTAGGGGTAGAGCAATTATTCTCCTATTCAAAGTGATGTCCTACACTCATATTCATAGTGAAAAAGCTTAAATATTACTTTCTCTCTCATTTGGTAATCTTACTATCAAAAATTGATCCCGTAAAATACTTGATGATTAGACCTATATTGTTAATGACCAAAGAATTGAAATCGATCCATCAAAGATCAAAGACATCTTGGATATGCCTCTGCTTAACATCTTGAAGTAGTTGAGGTCATCCCAGGCTAACTTTCATGCATAAGGATATTCATCTTAAACTTCACCCGAAATTGTAAACCGTTTTCCAAATTGATGAAAAGTGATGCTCTATTCATTTGGGGTCAAGAATACGAACAAGCCTGTGAAGACATTAAGCAATATCTCTTAAAGCCACTAGTCTTGGTATCACCTATGCTTGATAGACATTTAATCCTTTAGATGGCCAAATGGAAGGATCCCTAGGAGCTATTCTCACCTAGAATAATAAAGAATTCAAAGAAAACACACTCTACTATTTGAGTAGAATGGTAGTAGGGGTAGAGAAATTATTCTCCTATTCAAAAGTGTTGACCAATACTCATATTCATAGTGAAAAAGCTTAAATACTATTTTCTCTCTTTTTAGGTAATCCTACTTTCAAAGATTGATCCCATAAAATACTTGATGATTAGACCTATATTGTTAAACACCAAAGAACTGAAATCGATCCATCAAAGATCAAAGACATATTGGATATGCCTCTGCTGAACATCTTGAAGTAGTTGAGGTCATCCAAGGTTAACTTGCACGCATAAGGATATTCATCTTAAACTTCTCCAGAAATTGTAAACCCTTTTCCAAATTGATGAAAAATGATGCTCTATTCATTTGGGGTCAAGAATACTAACAGGCCTTTGAAGAGATTAAGCAATATCTCTTGAAGCCACTAGTCTCCGTATCACCTATGCTTGCTAGACACTTAATCCTTTATATGGCCTAATGGAAGTATCCCTAGGAGCTATTCTCACCTAGAATAATGAAGAATTCAAAGAAAACAAACTCTACTAATTAAATAGAATGGTAGTATGGGTAGACCAATTATTCTCCTATTCAAAAGTGTTGTCCTACACTCATATTCATAGTGAAAAAGCTTAAATATTATTTGCTCTCTCATTTGGTAATCCTACTATCAAAAATTGTTCCCATAAAATACTTGATGATTAGACCAATATTGTTAAACACCAAAGAATTGAAATCGATCCATCAAAGATCACAGACATCTCGGATATGCCTCTGCTTAACATCTTGAAGTAGTTGAGGTCATCCAAGGCTAACTCTCATGCAAAAGGATATTCATCCTAAACTTCTCCAGAAATTGTAAACCCATTTCCAAATTGATGAAAAATGATGCTCTATTCATTTGGGGTCATGAATACTAACAAGTCTTTGAAGCGATTAAGGAATATCTCTTAAAGCCACAAGTCTTGGTATCACCTATGCTTGATAGACCCTTAATGCATTACATGGCCTAATGAAAGGATTCCTAGGAGATATTCTCACTTAGAATAATGAAGCATTCAAAGAAAACATGCTCTACTATTTGAGTAGAATGGTAGTAGGGGTAGAGCAATTATTCTCATTTTCAAAAGTGTTGTCCAACACTCATATTCATTGCGAAAAAGCTTAAATATTATTTGCTCACTCATTTGGTAATCCTACTATCAAAAATTGATCCCATAAAATACCTGATGATTAGACCTATATTGTTAAACACCAAAGAATTGAAATCGATCCATCAAAGATCAAAGACATCTTGGATATGCCTTTGCTTAACATCTTGAGATAGTTGAGGTCATCCAACGCTAACTTGCATGCATAAGGATATTCATCCTAAACTTCTCCAAAAATTGTAAACCAATTTCCAAATTGATGAAAAATGATGCTATATTCACTTGGGTTCAAGAATACTAACAAGCCTTTGAAGAGATTAAGCAATATCTCTTAAAGCCACTAGTCTTGGTATCACCTATGGTTGATAGACCCTTAATACTTTATATGGCCTAATGGAAGTATCCCAAGGAGCTATTCTCACCTAGAATAATGAAGAATTCAAAGAAAACAAACTCTACTAATTAAATAGAATGGTAGTATGGGTAGAGCAATTATTCTCCTATTCAAAAGTGTTGTCCTACACTCATATTCATAGCGAAAAACCTTAAATATTATTAGCTCTCTCATTAGGTAATCCTACTATCAAAAATTGATCCCATAAAATACTTGAGGATTAGACCTATATTGTTAAACACCAAAGAATTGAAATTGATCCATCAAAGATCAAAGACTTCTTGGATATGCCTCTGCTTAACATCTTGAAGTAGTTGAGGTCATCCAAGGCTAACTTGCATGCATAAGGATATTCATCCTAAACTTCACCAGAAATTGTAAACCCATTTCCAAATTGATGAAAAATGATGCTCTATTCATTTGGGGTCAAGAATACGAACAAGCCTTTGAAGACATTAAGCAATATCTCTTAAAGCCACTAGTCTTGGTATCACCTATGCTTGATAGACATTTAATCCTTTAGATGGCCAAATGGAAGGATCCCTAGGAGCTATTCTCACCTAGAATAATGAAGAATTCAAAGAAAACACACTCTACTATTTGAGTAGAATGGTAGTAGGGGTAGAGAAATTATTCTCCTATTCAAAAGTGTTAACCAATACTCATATTCATAGTGAAAAAGCTTAAATACTATTTTCTCTCTTTTTAGGTAATCCTACTTTCAAAGATTGATCCCATAAAATACTTGATGATTAGACATATATTGTTAAACACCAAAGAACTGAAATCGATCCATCAAAGAACAAAGTCATATTGGATATGCCTCTTCTGAACATCTTAAAGTAGTTGAGGTCATCCAAGGCTAACTTGCACGCATAAGGATATTCATCTTAAACTTCTCCAGAAATTGTAAACCCTTTTCCAAATTGATGAAAAATGATGCTCTATTCATTTGGGGTCAAGAATACTAACAGGCCTTTGAAGAGATTAAGCAATATCTCTTGAAGCCACTAGTCTCCGTATCACCTATGCTTGCTAGACACTTAATCCTTTATATGGCCTAATGGAAGTATCCCTAGGAGCTATTCTCACCTAGAATAATGAAGAATTCAAAGAAAACAAACTCTACTAATTAAATAGAATGGTAGTATGGGTAGACCAATTATTCTCCTATTCAAAAGTGTTGTCCTACACTCATATTCATAGTGAAAAAGCTTAAATATTATTTGCTCTCTCATTTGGTAATCCTACTATCAAAAATTGATCCCATAAAATACTTGATGATTAGACCAATATTGTTAAACACCAAAGAATTGAAATCGATCCATCAAAGATCACAGACATCTCGGATATGCCTCTGCTTAACATCGTCAAGTAGTTGAGGTCATCCAAGGCTAACTCTCATGCAAAGGGATATTCATCCTAAACTTCTCCAGAAATTGTAAACCCATTTCCAAATTGATGAAAAATGATGCTCTATTCATTTGGGGTCGTGAATACTAACAAGTCTTTGAAGCGATTAAGGAATATCTCTTAAAGCCACAAGTCTTGGTATCACCTATGCTTGATAGACCCTTAATGCATTATATGGCCTAATGAAAGGATTCCTAGGAGCTATTCTCACTTAGAATAATGAAGCCTTCAAAGAAAACATGCTCTACTATTTGAGTAGAATGGTAGTAGGGGTAGAGCAATTATTCTCATTTTCAAAAGTGTTGTCCAACACTCATATTCATTGCAAAAAAGCTTAAATACTATTTGCTCACTCATTTGGTAATCCTACTATCAAAAATTGATCCCATAAAATACCTGATGATTAGACCTATATTGTTAAACACCAAAGAATTGAAATCGATCCATCAAAGATCAAAGACATCTTGGATATGCCTTTGCTTAACATCTTGAGATAGTTGAGGTCATCCAACGCTAACTTGCATGCATAAGGATATTCATCCTAAACTTCTCCAAAAATTGTAAACCAATTTCCAAATTGATGAAAAATGATGCTATATTCACTTGGGTTCAAGAATACTAACAAGCCTTTGAAGAGATTAAGCAATATCTCTTAAAGCCACTAGTCTTGGTATCACCTATGGTTGATAGACCCTTAATACTTTATATGGCCTAATGGAAGTATCCCAAGGAGCTATTCTCACCTAGAATAATGAAGAATTCAAAGAAAACAAACTCTACTAATTAAATAGAATGGTAGTATGGGTAGAGCAATTATTCTCCTATTCAAAAGTGTTGTCCTA
Organism: Trichopus zeylanicus subsp. travancoricus; assembly: GCA_005019695.1. Taxonomy (NCBI): domain Eukaryota; kingdom Viridiplantae; phylum Streptophyta; class Magnoliopsida; order Dioscoreales; family Dioscoreaceae; genus Trichopus; species Trichopus zeylanicus. The sequence continues at coordinate 12,953 of RXID01020611.1, read as the reverse complement.
CACTCATATTCATAGCGAAAAACCTTAAATATTATTAGCTCTCTCATTAGGTAATCCTACTATCAAAAATTGATCCCATAAAATACTTGAGGATTAGACCTATATTGTTAAACACCAAAGAATTGAAATTGATCCATCAAAGATCAAAGACTTCTTGGATATGCCTCTGCTTAACATCTTGAAGTAGTTGAGGTCATCCAAGGCTAACTTGCATGCATAAGGATATTCATCCTAAACTTCACCAGAAATTGTAAACCCATTTCCAAATTGATGAAAAATGATGCTCTATTCATTTGGGGTCAAGAATACTAACAAGCCATTGAAGAGATTAAGCAATATCTCTTAAAGCCACTAGTCTTGGTATCACCTATGCTTGATAGACCCTTACTCCTTACTATGGCAAAATGGAAGGATCCCTAGGAGCTATTCTCACCTAGAATAATGAAGAATTCAAAGCGAACACACTCTACTATTTGGGTAGAATGGTAGTAGGGGTAGAGCAATTATTCTCCTATTCAAAATTGTTGTCCAACACTCATATTCATAGTGAAAATGCTTAAATATTATTTGCTCTCTCATTAGGTAATCCTACGATCAAAAATTGATCCCAAAAAATACTTGATGATTAGACCTATATTGTTAACCACCAAAGAATTGAAATGGATCCATCAAAGATCAAAGACATCTTGGATATGCCTCTGTTTAACATCTTGAAGTAGTTGAGGTCATCCAAGGCTAAATTGCATGCACAAGGATATTCATCCTAAACTTCTCCAGAAATTGTAAACCAATTTCCAAATTGATGAAAAATCATGCTCTATTCGTTTGGGGTCAAGAATACTAACAAGCCTTTGAAGAGATGAAGCAATATCTCTTAAAGCCACTAGACTTGGTATCACCTATGCTTGATAGACCCTAAATCCTTTATAAGGCCTAATGGAAGGATCCCTAGGAGCTATTCTCACCTAGAATGATAAAGAATTCAAAGAAAACACACTGTACTAGTTAAGTAGAATGGTAGTAGGGGTAGAGCAATTATTCTCCTATTCAAAATTGTTGTCCAACACTCATATTCATAGTGAAAAAGCTTAAATATTATTTTCTCTCTCATTAGGTAATCCTACTATCAAAAATTGATCCCATAAAATACTTGATGACTAGACCTATTTTGTTAAACACCAGAGAACTGAAATCGATCCATCAAAGAACAAAAACATCTTGGATATGCCTCTGCTTAACATCTTGCAGTAGTTGAGGTCATCCAAGGCTAACTTGAAGTAGTTGAGGTCATCTTAAACTTCTCCAGAAATTGTAAACCCTTTTCCAAATTGATGAAAAATGATGCTCTATTCATTTGGGGTCAAGAATACTAACAAGCCTTTGAAGAGATTAAGCAATATCTCTTAAAGCCACTAGTCTTGGTATCACCTATGCTTGATAGACCCTAAACCCTTTATACGGCATAATGGAAGGATCCCTAGGTGCTATTCTCACCTAGAAGAATGTAGAATTCAAAGCGAACACACTCTACTATTTGAGTAGAATGGTAGTAGGGGTAGAGCAATTATTCTCCTATTCAAAAGTGTTGTCCAACACTCATATTCATAGTGAAAATGCTTAAATATAATTTTCTCTCTCATTAGGTAATCCTACGATCAAAAATTGATCCCATAAAATACTTGATGATTAGACCTATATTGTTAACCACCAAAGAATTGAAATCGATCCATCAAAGATCAAAGACATCTTGGAGATGCCTCTGCTTAACATCTTGAAGTAGTTGAGGTCATCCAAGGCTAAATTGCATGCATAAGGATATTCATCCTAAACTTCTCCAAACATTGTAAACCAATTTCCAAATTGATGAAAAATGATGCTCTATTGATTTGGGGTCAATGATATTAATAATCCTTCGAAGAGATTAAGCAATATCTCTTAAAGCCACTAGTCTTGGTATCACCTACGCTTGATAGACCCTAAATCCTTTATACGGCCTAACGGAAGGATCCCTAGGAGCTATTCTCACCAAGAATGATGAAAAATTCAAAGAAAACACACTCTACTAGTTGAGTAGAATGGTAGTAGGGGTAGAGCAATTATTCTCCTATTCAAAAGTGTTGTGCAACACTCATATTCATAGTGAAAAAGCTTAAATATTATTTTCTCTCTCATTAGGTAATCCTACTATCAAAAATTGATCCCATAAAATACTTGATGATTAGACCTATATTGTCAAACATCAAAGAATTGAAATCGATCCATCAAATATCAAAGACATCTTGGATATGCCTCTGCTTAACATCTTGAAGTATTTGAGGTCATCCAAGGCTAACTTGCATGCATAAGGATATTCATCTTAAACTTCACCAGAAATTGTAAACCCTTTTCCAAATTGATGAAAAATGATGCTCTATTCATTTGGGGTCAAGAATACGAACAAGCCTTTGAAGAGATTAAGCAATATCTCTTAAAGCCACTAGTCTTGGTATCAACTATGCTTGTTAGACCCTTAATCCTTTATATGGCCTAATGGAAGTATCCCAAGGAGCTATTCTCACCTAGAATAATGAAGAATTCAAAGAAAACACACTCTACTAATTAAATAGAATGGTAGTATCGGTAGAACAATTATTGTCCTATTCAAAAGTGTTGTCCAACACCTATATTCATAGTGAAAAAGCTTAAATATTATTTTCTCTCTTATTAGGTAATCCTACTATCAAAAATTGATCCCATAAAATACTTGATGATTTTACCTATATTGTTAAACACCAAAGAACTGAAATTGATCCATCAAAGATCAAAGACATCTTGGATATGCCTCTGCTTAACATGTTGAAGTAGTTGAGGTCATCCAAGGCTAACTTGCATGCATAAGGATATTCATCTTCAACTTCTTCAGAAATTGTAAACCCTTTTCCAAATTGATGAAAAATGATGCTCTATTCATTTGGGGCCAAGAATACTAACAAGCCTGTGAAGAGATTAAGCAATATCTCTTAAAGCGACTAGTCTTGGTATCACCTATGCTTGATAGACCCTTAATCCTTTGTATGGCCTAATGGAAGTTTCCCTAGGAGCTATTCCCACCTAGAATAATGAACCATTCAAAGACAACACACTCTACTATTTGAGTAGGATGGTAGTAGTGGTTGAGCAATTATTCTCCTTTTCAAAAGTGTTGTCCAACACTCATATTGGTTGTGAAAAAGCTTAAATATTATTTGCCCTCTCATTAGGTAATCCTACTATCAAAAATTGATCCCATAAAATACTTGATGATTAGACCTATATTATTAAACACCAAAGAATTGAAATCGATCCATCAAACATCAAAGCCATCTTGGATATGCCTCTGTTTAACATCTTGAAGTGGTTGAGGTCATCCAAGGCTAACTTGCATGCATAAGGATAATCATCTTAAACTTCTCCAGAAATTGTAAACCCTTTTCCAAATTGATGAAAAATGATGCTCTATTCATTTGGGATCAGGAGTACTAACAAGCCTTTGCAGAGATTAAGAAATATCTCTTAAAGCCACTGGTCTTGGTATCACCTATGCTTGATAGACCCTTAATCCTTTATATGGCCTAATGGAAGTATCCCTAGGAGCGATTATTACCTAGAATAATGAAGAATTCAAAGAAAACACACTCTACTAATTAAATATAATGGTAGTATGGGTAGAGCAATTATTCTCCTAATCAAAAGTGTTGTCCAACACTCATATTCATAGTGAAAATGCCTAAATATTATTTGCTCTCTCATTAGGTAATCCTACTATCAAAAATTGATCCCATAAAATACATGATGATTAGGCCTATATTGTTAAACACCAAAGAATTGAAATCGATCCATCAAAGATCAAAGACATCTTGGATATGCCTCTGCTTAACATCTTGAGGTAGTTGAGGTCATCCAAGGCTAACTTGCATGCATAAGGATATTCATCCTAAACTTCTCCAGAAATTGTAAACCCATTTCCAAATTGATGAAAAATGATGCTCTATTCATTTGGGGTCAAGAATACTAACATGCCTTTGAAGAGATTAAGCAATATCTCTTAAAGCCACTAGTCTTGGTATCACCTATGCTTGATAGACCCTTACTCCTTAATATAGCATAATGGAAGGATCCCTAGGAGCTATTCTCACCTAGAATAATGAAGAATTCAAAGCGAACAGACTCTACTATTTGAGTAGAACGATAGTAGGGGTAGAGCAATTATTCTCCTATTCAAAAGTGTTGTCCAACACTCATATTCGTAGTGAAAATGCTTAAATATTATTTGCTCTCTCATTAGGTAATCCTACGATCAATAATTGATCCCATAAAATACTTGACGATTAGACCTATATTGCTAACCACCAAAGAATTGAAATCGATCCCTCAAAGATCAAAGACATCTTGGACATGCCTCTGCTTAACATCTTGAAGTAGTTGAGGTCATCCAAGTCTAAATTGCATGCATAAGGATATTCATCCTAAACATCTCCAGAAATTGTAAACCAATTTCCAAATTGATGAAAAATGATGCTCTATTCATTTGGGGTCAAGAATACTAACAAGCCTTTGAAGAGATTAAGGAATATCTCTTAAAGCCACTAGTCTTGGTATCACCGATGCTTGATAGACCCTTAATCCTTTAGATGGCCTAATGGAAGCAACCCTAGGAGCTATTCTCACATACAATAATGAAAAATTAAAAGAAAACACACTCTAATATTGGAGTAGAATGGTAGAAGGGGTTGTGCAATTATTCTCCTTTTTAAAAGTGTTGTCCAACACTCATATTCGTAGTGAAAAAGCTTAAATATTATTTGCTCTCTCATTAGGTAATCCTACTATCAAAAATTGATCCCATAAAATACTTGATGATTAGACCTATATTGTCAAACACCAAATAACTGAAATCGATCCGTCAAAGATCAAAGACATCTTGGATATGCCTCTGCTTAACATCTTGAAGTAGTTGAGGTTATCCAAGGCTAACTTGCATGCATAACTATATTCATCCTAAACTTCTCCAGAAATTGTAAACCCTTTGCCAAATTGATGAAAAATGATGCTCTATTCATTTTGGGTCAAGAATACTAACAAGCCTTTGAAGAGATTAAGCAATATCTCTTAAAGCCACTAGTCTTGGTGTCACCTATGCTTGATAGACCCTAAATCCTTTGTACGGCCTAATGGAAGGATCCCTAGGAGCTATTCTCACCTACAATGATGAAGAATTCAAAGAAAACACACTCTACAAGTTGAGTAGAATGGTAGTAGGGGTTGAGCAATTATTCTCCTTTTCAAAAGTGTTGTCCAACACTCATATTCATAGTTAAAAAGCTTAAATATTATTTGCTCTCTCATTAGGTAATCCTACTATCAAAAATTGATCCCATAAAATACTTGATGATTATACCTATATTGTTAAACACCAAAGAACTGAAATTGATACATCAAAGATCAAAGACATCTTGGATATGCCTCTGCTTAACATGTTGAAGTAGTTGAGGTCATCCAAGGCTAACTTGCATGCATAAGGATATTCATCTTAAACTTCTCCAGAAATTGTAAACCCTTTGCCAAATTGATGAAAAATGATGCTCTATTCATTTGGGGTCAAGAATACTAACTAGCCTTTGAAGAGATTAAGCAATATCTCTTAAAGCCACTAATCTTGGTATCACCTATGCTTGATAGACCCTTAATCCTTTATATGGCCTAATGGAAGTATCCCTAGGAGCTATTCTTACCTAAAATAATGAAGAATTCAAAGAAAACACATTCTACTAATTAAATAGTATGGTAGTATGGGTAGACCAATAATGAACAATATTGTTAAACACCAAAGAATTGAAATTGATCCATCAAAGAACAAAGACATCTTGGATATGCCTCTGCTTGACATCTTGAAGTAGTTGAGGTCATCTAAGGCTAACTTGCATGCATAAGGATATTCATCCTAAACTTCTCTAGAAATTGTAAACCCATTTCCAAATTGATGAAAAATGATGCTCTATTCATTTGGGGTCAAGAATACTAACAAGCCTTTGAAGAGATTAACCAATATCTCTTAAAGCCACTAGTCTTGGTATCACCTATGCTTGATAGACCCCTAATCCTTTATATGGCCTAATGGAAGTATCCCTAGGAGCTATTCTCACCTAGAATAATGAAGAATTCAAAGAAAACACACTCTACTAATTAAATAGAATGGTAGTATGGGTAGACCAATTATTCTCCGATTCAAAAGTGTTGTCCTACACTAATATTCATAGTGAAAAAGCTTAAATATTATTTGCTCTCTCATTAGGTAATCCTACAATCAAAAATTGATCCCATAAAATACTTGATGATTAGGCCTATATTGTTAAACACCAAAGAATTGAAATCGATCCATCAAAGATCACAGACATCTCGGATATGCCTCTGCTTAACATCTTAAAGTAGTTGAGGTCATCCAAGGCTAACTCTCATGCATAAGGATATTCGTCCTAAACTTCTCCAGAAATTGTAAACCCATTTCCAAATTGATGAAAAACGATGCTCTATTCATTTGGTGTCAAGAATACTAACAAGCCTTTGAAGAGATTAAGCAATATCTCTTAAAGCCACTAGTCTTGGTTTCACCTATGCTTGATAGACCCTTACTCCTTACTATGGCATAATGGAAGAATCCCTAGGAGCTATTCTCACCTAGAATAATGAAGAATTCAAAGCGAACACACTCTACTATTTGAGTAGAATGGTAGTAGGGTTAGAGGAATTATTCTCCTATTCAAAAGTATTGACCAACACTCCTATTCATAGTGAAAATGCTTAAATATTATTTGCTCCCTCATTAGGTAATCCTACGATCAAAAATTGATCCCATAAAATACTTGATGATTAGACCTATATTGCTAACCACCAATGAATTGAAATCGATCCCTCAAAGATCAAAGAAATCTTGGATATGCCTCTGCTTAACATCTTGAAGTAGTTGAGGTCATCCAAGGCTAAATTGCATGCATAAGGATATTCATCCTAAACATCTCCAGAAATTGTCAACCAATTTCCAAATTGATGAAAAATGATGCTCTATTCATTTGGGGTCAAGAATACTAACAAGCCTTTGAAGAGATTAAGCAATATCTCTTAAAGCCACTAGTCTTGGTTTCACCTATGCTTGATAGACCCTTACTCCTTACTATGGCATAATGGAAGATTCCCTAGGAGTTATTCTCACCTAGAATAATGAAGAATTCAATGCGAACACACTCTACTATTTGAGTAGAATGGTAGTAGGGTTAGAGCAATTATTCTCCTATTCAAAAGTATTGACCAACACTCAAATTCATAGTGAAAATGCTTAAATATTATTTGCACTCTCATTAGGTAATCCTACGATCAAAAATTGATCCCATAAAATACTTGATGATTAGACCTATATTGCTAACCACCAAAGAATTCAAATCGATCCCTCAAAGATCAAAGACATCTTGGACATGCCTCTGCTTAACATCTTGAAGTAGTTGAGGTCATCCAAGGCTAAATTGCATGCATAAGGATATTCATCCTAAACATCTCCAGAAATTGTAAACCAATTTCCAAATTGATGAAAAATGATGCTCTATTCATTTGGGGTCAAGAATACTAACAAGCCTTTGAAGAGATGAAGCAATATCTCTTAAAGCCACTAGACTTGGTATCACCTATGCTTGATAGACCCCAAATCCTTTATACGGCCTAATGGAAGGATCCCTAGGAGCTATTCTCACCTAGAATGATGAAGAATTCAATGCGAACACACTCTACTATTTGAGTAGAATGGTAGTAGGGTTAGAGCAATTATTCTCCTATTCAAAAGTATTGGCCAACACTCATATTCCTAGTGAAAATGCTTAAATATTATTTGCTCTCTCATTAGGTAATCCTACGATCAAAAATTGATCCCATAAAATACTTGATGATTAGACCTATATTGCTAACCACCAAAGAATTGAAATCGATCCCTCAAAGATCAAAGACATCTTGGACATGCCTCTGCTTAACATCTTGAAGTACTTGAGGTCATCCAAGGCTAAATTGCATGCATAAGGATATACATCCTAAACATCTCCAGAAATTGTAAACCAATTTCCAAATTGATGAAAAATGATGCTCTATTCATTTGGGGTCAAGAATACTAACAAGCCTTTGAAGAGATTAAGCAATATCTCTTAAAGCCAGTAGTCTTGGTATCACCTATGCTTGATAGACCCTTATTCCATTAGATGGCCTAATGGATGGATCCCTAGGAGCTATTCTCACTAAGAATAATGAAGAATTCAAAGAAAACACACTCTACTATTTAAGTAGAATGGTAGTAGGGGTTGAGCAATTATTCTCCTTTTCAATAGTGTTGTCCGACACTCATATTCGTAGTGAAAAAGCTTAAATATTATTTGCTCTTTCATTAGCTGAACATCTTGAAGTAGTTGAGGTCATCCAAGGCTAACTTTCATGCATAAGGATATTCATCTTAAACTTCACCAGAAATTGTAAACCCTTTTCCAAATTGATGAAAAATGATGCTCTATTCATTGGGGGTCAAGAATACGAACAAGCCTTTGAAGAGACTAAGCAATATCTCTTAAATACACTAGTCTTGGTTTCACCTATGCTTGACAGACCTTTACTCCTTACTATGGCATAATGGAAGGATCCCTAGGAGCTATTCTCACCTAGAATAATGAAGAATTCAAAGCGAACACACTCTACTATTTGAGTAGAATGGTAGTAGGGGTAGAGCAATTATTCTCCTATTCAAAAGTGTTGACCAACACTCATATTCATAGTGAAAATGCTTAAATATTATTTGCTCTCTCATTAGGTAATCCTACGATCAAAAATTGATCCCATAAAATACTTGATGATTAGACATATATTGCTAACCACCAAAGAATTGAAATTGATCCCTCAAAGATCAAAGACATCTTGGACATGCCTCTGCTTAACATCTTGAAGTAGTTGAGGTCATCCAAGGCTAAATTGCAAGCATAAGGATATTCATCCTAAACATCTCCAGAAATTGTAAACCAATTTCCAAATTGATGAAAAATGATGCTCAATTCATTTGGGGTCAAGAATACTAACAAGCCTTTGAAGGGATTAAGCAATATCTCTTAAATCCACTAGTATTGGTATCACCTATGCTTGATAGACCCTTAATCCTTTAGATGGCCTAATGGAAGCAACCCTAGGAGCTATTCTCACATAGAATAATGAAAAATTCAAAGAAAACACACTCTAATATTTGAGTAGAATGGTAGTAGGGGTTGAGCAATTATTCTGTTTTTCAAAAGTGTTGTCCAACACTCATATTCATAGTGAAAAAGCTTAAATATTAATTGCTCTCTCATTAGGTAATCCTACTATCAAAAATTGATCCCATAAAATACTTGATGATTAGACCTATATTGTTAAACACCAACGAACTGAAATCGATCCGTCAAAGATCAAAGACAACTTGGATATGCCTCTGCTTAACATCTTGAAGTAGTTGAGGTCATCCAAGGCTAACTTGCATGCATAAGTATATTCATCCTAAACTTCTCCAGAAATTGTAAACCCTTTGCCAAATTGATGAAAAATGATGCTCTATTCATTTTGAGTCAAGAATACTAACAAGCCTTTGAAGAGATTAAGCAATATCACTTAAAGCCACTAGTCTTGGTGTCACCTATGCTTGATAGACCCTAAATCCTTTATACGGCCTAATGGAAGGATCCCTAGGAGCTATTCTCACCTAGAATGTTGAAGAATTGAAAGAAAACACACTCTACTAGTTGAGTAGAATGGTAGTAGGGGTAGGGCAATTATTCTCCTATTCAAAAGTGTTGTCCAACACTCATATTCATTGTTAAAAAGCTTAAATATTATTTTCTCTCTCATTAGGTAATCCTACTATCAAAAATTGATCCCATAAAATACTTGATGATTAGACCTATATTGTTAAACACCAAAGAACTGAAATCGATCCGTCAAAGATCAAAGATATGTTGGATATGCCTCTACTTAACATCTTGAAGTAGTTGAGGTCATCCAAGGCTAACTTGCATGCATAAGGATATTCATCCTAAACATCTCCAGAAATTGTAAACCCATTTCCAAATTGATGAAAAATGATGCTCTATTCATTTGGGGTCAAGAATACTAACAAGCCTTTGAAGAGATTAAGCAATATCTCTTAAAGCCACTAGTCTTGGTTTCACCTATGCTTGATAGACCCTTACTCCTTACTATGGCATAATGGAAGGATCCCTAGGAGCTATTCTCACCTCGAATAATGAAGAATCAAAGCGAACACCACTCTACTATTTGAGTAGAATGGTTAGCCCCCCCTCGTAGGGGTTTAGTAGCTTAGAGCAATTATTCTCCTATTCAAAAGTGTTGACCAACACTCATATTCATAGTGAAAATGCTTAAATATTATTTGCTCTCTCATTAGGTAATCCTACGATCAAAAATTGATCCCATAAAATACTTGATGATTAGACATATATTGCTAACCACCAAAGAATTGAAATTGATCCCTCAAAGATCAAAGACATCTTGGACATGCCTCTGCTTAACATCTTGAAGTAGTTGAGGTCATCCAAGGCTAAATTGCAAGCATAAGGATATTCATCCTAAACATCTCCAGAAATTGTAAACCAATTTCCAAATTGATGAAAAATGATGCTTAATTCATTTGGGGTCAAGAATACTAACAAGCCTTTGAAGAGATTAAGCAATATCTCTTAAATCCACTAGTCTTGGTATCACCTATGCTTGATAGACCCTTAATCCTTTAGATGGCCTAATGGAAGAAACCCTAGGAGCTATTCTGACATAGAATAATGAAAAATTCAAAGAAAACACACTCTAATATTTCAGTAGAATGGTAGTTGGGGTTGAGCAATTATTCTCCTTTTCAAAAGTGTTGTCCAACACTCATAGCCGTAGTGAAAAAGCTTAAATATTACTTGCTCTCTCATTAGGTAATCCTACTATCAAAAATTGATCCCATAAAATACGTGATGATTAGACCTATATTGTTAAACACCAAAGAACTGAAATCGATCCGTCAAAGATCAAATACATCTTGGATATGCCTCTGCTTAACATCTTGAAGTAGTTGAGGTCATCCAAGGCTAACTTGCATGCATAAGAATATTCATCCTAAACTTCTCCAGAAATTGTAAACCCTTTGCCAAATTGATGAAAAATGATGCTCTATTCATTTTGGGTCAAGAATACTGACAAGCCTTTGAAGAGATTAAGCAATATCTCTTAAAGCCACTAGTCTTGGTGTCACCTATGCTTGATAGACACTAAATCCTTTGTACGGCCTAATGGAAGGATCCCTAGGAGCTATTCTCACCTAGAATGTTGAACAATTCAAAGAAAACACACTCTGCTATTTGAGTAGAATGGAAGTAGGGGTAGAGCAATTATTCTCCTTTTCGAATGTGTTGTCCAACACTCATATTCATAGTGAAAAAGCTTAGATATTATTTGCTCTCTCATTAGGTAATCCGACTATCAAAAATTTATCCCATAAAATACTTGATGATTAGACCTATATTGTTAAACACTAAAGAACTGAAATCGATCTGTCAAAGATCAAAGACATCTTGGATATGCCACTGCTTAACCTCTTGAAGTAGTTGAGGTCATCGAATGCTAACTTGCATGCATAAGGATATTCATCCTAAACTTCTGCAGAAATTGTAAACCATTTTCTAAATTGATGAAAAATGATGCTCTATTCATTTGGGTTCAAGAATACTAACCAGCCTCTGAAGGAATTAAACAATATCTCTTAAAGCCATTAGTCTTGGTATCACCTATGCTTGATAGACCCTTAATCCTTTATATGGCCTAATGGAAGGATCCCTAGGAGCTATTGTCACCTAGAATAATGAAGAATTCAAAGAAAACACGCTCTACTATTTTAGTAGAATGGTAGTAGGGGTAGCGCAATTATTCTCCTTTCCAAAAGTGTTGTCCAACACTCATATTCATAGTGAAAAAGCTTAAATATTATTTGCTCTCTCATTAGGTAATCCTAATATCAAAAATTGATCACATAAAATACTTGATGATTAGACCTATATTGTTAAACACCAAATAATTGAAATCGATCCATCAAAGAGCAAAAACATCATGGATATGCCTCTACTTAACATCTTGAAGTAGTTGAGGTCATCCAAGGCTAACTTGGATGCATAAGGATATTCATCTTAAACTTCTCCAGTAATTGTAAACCCTTTGACAAATTGATGAAAAATGATGCTCTATTCATTTGGGGTCAAAAATACAAACAAGCATTTGTAGAGCTTAAGCAATATCTCTTGAAGCCACTAGTCTTGGTATCACCTATGCTTGATAGACCCTTAATCCTTTATATGGCCTAATGGAAGGATCCCAAGGAGCTATTCTCACCTAGAATAATGAAGAATTCAATGAAAACACACTCTCCCATTTGAGTAGAATGGTAGTAGGGGCAGAGCAATTATTGTCCTTTTCAAAAGTGTTGTCCAACACTCATATTCATAGTGAAAGAGCTTAAATATTATTTGCTCTCTCATTAGGTAATCCTACTCCCTAAAATTGATTCCATAAAATACTTGATGATTAGACCTATATTGTTAAACAAGAAATAATTGAAATCGATCCATCAAAGATCAAAAACATCTTGGATATGCCTCTACTTAACATCTTGAAATAGTTGAGGTCATCCAAGGCTAACTTGCATGCATAAGGATATTCCTCTTAAACTTCTCCAGAAATTGTAAACCCTTTTCCAAATTGATGACAAATGATGCTCTATTCATTTGGGGTCAAAAATACTAACAAGCCTTTGAAGGGATTAAGAAATATCTCTTAAAGCCACTAGTCTTGGAATCACTAATGCTTGATAGACCCTTAATCCTTTATATGGCCTAATG